>CAHIKZ030001891.1:347500-675000 GCA_903632075.3 Acanthosepion pharaonis | reverse complement strand
TTCATGTCCAGAAGAGACACGGCACCTAAAATAAGTTACCTTGATTCTCAGTGGATGCCCCATACAAAATTCAACATTAATTTACCCAAGAGTTGACATATTAAAATGAACCAACCAAAAAGTAAATTTGTTCCTCTTGAACTTACAATTTTTATACGCTTGCTTTTCTCTTCTTGCTCAACACAGAAAAAGACGTTAAATGAAAAAAAATCGTGGCTACGAATAGAACACGTTCCACCCTAAAATAAACAGACGAAAAAAATTCATCTTGTTTGGTGGGATTCAAACGTAATTCTTCATTACACAATACTACAAGTTTTGGGGTTGTTTTTTGTTCAAACGTTCGATGTTCTTCATGCGAGGGAGTGAAAGATTCTGCTCTCTCTTCATAGGTAGGTTGTTTATATAACTTCCTGTTACTTGGTTGTTTGGGGTGTATATCCTAAGTTCAGCTATGTACCCTTCTCTATTTATATTGATCCACCTACTGACATCCCTTCAGTCTCAATTCTGAACTTATTGGCTTTGAGATACCCTTCTAGATTAACCATCAATGCTCCCAGTTTTTTGGGTTTTTTTTGGGGGGGGGTAACTTTCTTGGTTGAAATTGAGTAGAAAACTTACTTTGGTATCTCTTAAGAAGAGCACTTTACATATTAGGGTCACCACAGATCAACTATTCTTAGGTCATAGGTTCCTGATGTACATTAAATTCGATTCAGAGGTCGGATATTTTCTGGCGTAAATCACAAACTACAGCACCGTCTAGTGACTAATATACATGAAGACTCTTGTTCTCATGTTGCAATTACGACATAGCAAACGATCATGGAACCGGAAAGGAAATATTCTCTCGACCTTCACTAGTTTCAGTCAATCTTGCCACCGACTCTCATAAGTTCAACATATTGAAAAATTCATGTAAAACTCCGTCGAATCAAAAACAGAATCTTTTTAGATGATATGCACAATTTAGTTAAAAGGCGGCATATTAAGAAAATAACAACAAAAATTATTTTTGTTTTAATTCGAAAGAAAATTTCGATATCTTGAACTTGTTATATTTTGATATCTTGATATATCTTAATATCGCGAACTTTATCTTGATATAGCAAGATGTATCTTGAGATATTTTGATATCTCAAGAATTATATCTTGAGATATCTTGATATCTTGATTTTTCGATATCTTGATCTTGTTATATTTCGATATCACCAGTTCTAAGATTGAGATATAGCTTAATCATGTTAGAATTGATGACAAGACAAAGAGTGTTCAAAGTTTTTCTATCAATCTAACATCAGTATAATACTGTTTTTATGAGCACCTGCCGCTAATCGATATTTTGTAAGCTATTGTCACACTTCATAACTAGTGAGTTCGATCCTCACTAGGTGTTCTATAATTGTACGATGTCCTAAAGTCTTTTCTGTCTGTCCAGCTAATCTAGTAATCTATTGTTAGTGAGTTCGATTTTCACTGAGAACTTTGCTAGTGTGTGCGTTTAAACCAAAGTAAGCAGAATTTACACAGTATTACTTTACCCATTTTTTTTTCTTTATTTCTTTTTTTCCTTCTCACATACGAAGAAAAGCATTTGAAATCAGAGAGAAACACCTGAAACAGAGAAAAAGAGAGAAAGTGGTATATGAAGATTGTAAGAGAAACGAGAAAATGCGGAGGAGAGACAAAAGATGAAGGGAAAGGACAGTGGGGGGGGTTAAGGGAATAGAAAGAAAAAGTAAAACTAGTAAACATAGAAATAGGAGAAATAAGAGGAAGAGTTGAAGGAATGGGTGAAATCTGTAAGGGAGAGTAAGAAGTGTTATGTGAGAGGGACACGTAAAAGGAGGTGAACAAAGAGATATAGGAAGAAATAAGAGGAGGAAGAATTAGGTGGGAAAGAGTCGATACTTATGTACTAAGCTTTGTTTGGTACAAGGCCACAATTTGTAGGTCCTCCAGTAAAAATAGAATTTATTCCACTAGCGAATTAGTGTGCGAGACGAATTTTATTAGACATTTGACTACGGTTGGTGTTCATAGGTATTTACCATACAAAATATAATCTGATAGATTGCTATAAATGGAGCGCACCCCGCGAAGATCGATCTCCCTACAGAAGTCTGCAAGAATATTTTGCTAGCCGCTACCTGACAGCAAGACGGTAGAGAGTGTGAGCCGATAATGATGATAACATGATGAAGGGACAATAAGGAAAAGGATATAATTACAATGATAATGAAGCTAATGGTGATAATAACAGATCCTTTTCATGATTACTGATGATGTTGATAATGATATTAAAACCATGATGACCATGAGGATAATTACAAAGACGAAAAATCAAATAAAAATCAATTGATTCGGTTTTCTTTTTCTTTTCTTTTCTTTTCTTTTCTTTTCTTTTTTGTGCGTATGTGTATGAGTATCTCAGCTGTTTCTTCTTCAGTCTTCGTTCTGTGGCGCTGACGTCAGCATCGTCAAAGAATTATTTTCCCCTAAACAAACCGATTTTTGTGCACCTTCTCACTCCTTCTATCTGTACTTCATGCACTGGTGAACTATTTATATATCCACGTGTTCATATTTCATTTCTTCTTTTATCGGTTTATTATTGTTTATATGGTCTTTTTATCTTTTTTTCATTTTTATTTATTTATTTGCTTGTTTAATTTTGTTCTTACTTAGTTTTTACCTGTTATTTTCTGTCGATCGCTTTATGCCTTTTAATTTGTTTTATTTTCTAACTTTAATAATGTAGTCAGAGCTTGCAACATTTTTTCTTGGACAATGAGTTCTTACTTTCAAAGAGTTATTTTTCTCTCCATCACCCTCTCTCTCTCCTCTCTCTCTCCCCTCTCTCTCTCTCTTTCTCTGATGATGATTACCTCATATTCTTATCTTCAAGTTTTTCTCCCTTTCTTCTTCCCTCTCTCTCTCTCTCTCTCTTTCTCTCCCTCTCCACGTTTAACTATGTCCAATTTTTCTTTCACCTTTACATACACACAAACATTATGGTTTTCTATTTTCTTCATCTTCAAGTATTTTTCTCTTCTTTCTCTTCTTTCTCTCAGATAGTTTCTACACTATCTTCGATTTTTCTCTCTCACTCTCTTTCTCTCTCACTCTCTCTAATTTTTGGATGGTTTCCTCTCTTCTAGAACTACAAGTTTCTCCCCACCCACCGATAGCTTTGACTCATACATGCCTTTTTAAGTTCTCTTTTTTCAAGTGGTTTCCTCTAGTCTCTCTCTCTCTCTCTCTCTCTCTCTCTCTCTCTCTCTCCCTCTTTCGCTTTCTCTTTTTCCTCTACCAATTTTCCCTTTCTTTTTCCTTGCTATGTTTTCTTCGGTTACATACTTTCCAAGTATCTCTTTTTCTCATTCTCTTTCTTTCGAGTGATTTTCTCCTTTGCTTATATTCTGTTTTCCTCTTTCTTCTCTCATTTCCTTACTCTTCATGTCGAATAGTTTTCATTCTTTCCAATCTTCATGCTTTCATTTTATATAATCCCCCCCTCTCTGTCTCTCTCTCTGTCTCTCTCTCTGTCTCTCTCTCTCTCTCGCTCGCTCGCGCGCGCGCGCGCTTTTAAACCGTTTTCTCTTTTTGGTGTCTTCAGCTTTCTCTTTCATTTTTCACTCTCTCTCTCTCTCTCTCTCTCCCACTCTTTCCCACTTCTCTCTCACTGTCTCCCTCCTACTTCTCTCTCTTTATTTTTCCCACTTCTCTCTCCCTCTTCCCCACTTCTCTCTCTCCCTCTTCCCCACTTCTCTTTCTCTTTTCTACTTCTCTCGCTTTCATACTTCACTTTCTCTCTCCATCTCTCTCTCTATGATTTTTAACATTCCACTTGTTCTTAAAAATTGCTTCTCTCAATAAAATCTTACAACTCTATCAATCTTTCTTTTCCTCCTCTTAATTTTTCAGACAGCCATACACACATATATGTGATGTGTATATGTGTGTGTTCTGTCCGTATGCGAACACGCGTTCATTAATCAAATATTGATTACCTCCCAGTACGACTTGTGGGGTGGGGAGAGAATCATTTCCTCGCTCCTTTTAGTATGACTATCTAAAAGTATCAATACGTACGCGCGAACACTCGCGCAAATAAACACGCATACGTATATATATATATATATATATATATATATATATATATATATATATATATATAATAACTCAGAATTAACTTGTAGAAAAGACAATATGCATTAAGGACAAAGACAATAGGAAAACTTGTTTTAGCCGAAGCGTTTCATCCAGTGTGGACTTTTTAAAGGCAAAAAATGAAATTAATTTGTTGAAACAAAATATCTATAAAAACAAAACGTCGTTAGCAAGCAGAAGAATTTAGAAACGCTATTGTATATTCATATGGTCAGCTGAAAAATTACGTCAATTACTTTGTTTGAAAAGATTATTTTCACGTGTAGAAATTTAATTTTATTATTTGTATTGTTGTGTTGACGGATTCAACCGTTTTCTTTTGATTTCTTGATATGTTTATCATAATTCTGCTAGGAAAGGTGATATTAATATTAATCTACGCCCAGGTTTTTCCCCAATATCACCTTTCCTAGCAAAATCACTACTCTCCCAAACCAACATATATACGAAACGCGTCGACTAAAGCAACACTTTTCCTATTTTCTTTTTCCTTAACGCACACACACACACACACACATAATGGCTTGCTAATCGTATCCGAGGATGCCCGTCTACTAGGGTGAGCTAGCCAATCTGTTGCAGACGCCTTCTCAGGCACATTTGTGTTTGTTCAACAACCCACAGAGACCACATGTGGTTTATACTGCAACTATGCTTAGTGGACACTAGTTACAGTTTCTGGAAGAGAGCGCGTTATCTAGCGTAATCAAGAGTCTGAAAAAGGCTTGCACGCTCAAACCCTCCGTCATAATTAGTTGTGACGTCCTGATAGAACAACCATCGACGGCTCCAAAGGACTTCGGTCTATCCAATTTCCCTCACAAGGTTTGGATCAACTCGTGATACGGTTTTCAGACACTTTTCAAAAGTGCCGCACAATGCGATCGCCTCGCACAGACCTATGCCACCAGGAAGTCTCCTTTCTGACAAATCAGCCATGGTGAGATTTGAACCCGGTCTCATAGTCAGAAAGTGAACGTTCTAACCACTTCACACACACACATACACACACACAAATATATTATTTGTATTGTTTTTAAATGCACACACACATATATCTTTGTGTTTATATATATATATATATACATATATATATATATATATATATATATATAATCATCTTTTACAGTTGAAATACCAACCGTAAGTTTTATATTAAGACTTCTGGCTTGTGAAACTCTCTGCCAGCTTCTTGATTTCAAGTCAACTTTGATCTTCAAATATCTAAATGCAATGTCAATCTTTATCTTCTGTCTCTTTAATTCATATCCTCGCTCCTTCATATTTTTTCTCATATTCTCTCACATTCAGTAACCTCTTGGGTCTTAGTGTCTTTATTCATTGAGTGAAGTTTGGTTTCTTTTGTTTTATGTCATATAAACCTCAATGGATTATTTAATGCCGATAAGATTTTTATTGCTGGTAATATTTTTTCTTCTTCAAAAATGTATTGCTGGTAATTTTTGTTTTCCAAAAATGTATTGCTGGCAATATTTTTTTCTAAAAATGTATTGCTGGTAATATTTTTGTTTCTAAAAATGTATTGCTGGTAATATTTTTGTTTCTAAAAATGTATTGCTGGTAATATTTTTTCTTCTTCAAAAATGTATTGCTGCTAATATTTTTTCTTCTTCCAAAATGTATTGCTGGTAATTTTTTCCAAAAATGTATTACTGGAAATATTTCGTTTTTCCAAAAATATATTGCAGGTAATATTTTTTTTTTTTTACCCAAAAATGTATTACTAGTAATTTTTCTCTTTTTCAAAAATGTACTGCTGGTAATAATTTTCCCAAAAACTATTCCTGGTATTAAAACCTATTTTTATACTTTCATAGTGTTTTGACCTCTTTTTTTTTATTTTGGGTGGAGGGTATAACTATTTGCCCATAGCTGGGATCTTGACAGGTGCCACCACCCCGGGTCAGGTTGGACCTGGAAACACTAGCAATTAAGAGGTGGTTCCACGCTCCTCAAACCCTCCTGATCACAGGCCTTGCAGTCGTATGTCGTTTATCGTCTTACCCAGAACGCGAATATAATTTATCACCATACCCAGGACGGCTTGAGTGAAGTGAAGTGAAATGATTAAAAAATAAATCAGAGCAATTCCGAAGTTTCTCGTTAGGTACAAATAAGGTCTCCGATATATATTTATACCTTTTTGCATCCATAGATTACGTAGTATCTTCATCTATATACCGTGTCCCTCCAGGAAATGGGCGATCATGCCTCTCTACAACTTCCTATATCTTGTAGCACTTTATAATGTCTTTTTGCCATCCATGCCAGCTATCGTTTCGCCATTCATTTACACAAGTCGGCTTGTTAAATAGGTGACCCGCTGCCTCCTACTGCTGCTATTGCTTTCAATATGTCCTGTGCGTGTCAAATTCTCGAAGCCCACCTTTCCTGAAATTTCCTTCCTTGTCAAAAAATTTCTTGAACACATGCATTATGTGTCCAAGAAATTTAAACTGTCTCTTTCTGATTCTGTGTCTTTTTTGTTTCCATTTTCCTTAAAACTTCTTCATTGCTTATACGCTCCGTCCATGGTATTCTCAACATCCTTCTGTAGAACCACATTTTTGCTGCCTCCATTTTCTCTCCATCTGTGAGGAAATTTTCCAGCATTCACTACCATGTAGGAGGATTAATATTATATGTATATTATATATATTGTTTCTAGAAAAAATCAAATATTGATTATCTAAAATAACGTATTGAGAGAAGGACGTCTGTGTGTATATATATATAAGCATGAGAGTGCATTTATCTATCTACATATGTGCATGTTTTTAAATCTCTATACAGAATTACTATGCATGTATCTGCTTGCGTATATCCAAATACGAAATGTAAATATTTATTTACACGTGTTATACATGTATGTAATTTGTATGTAATTACAATTACTCCCTTTTATCAGTATATATGCGTGTGTGTGTGTATTACCTATGATTTACCAGTGTACATCAATCTTCCTGTATATATTTGTTTGATAGTGTAGTTATCACATAAACATATACATTTGCATGTTAAAAATGTATGTGCTGGTATATGTGTAAAAAAAGTACTTCAGCCAATTTATCCACAATTTTGAACCCGGTGTGAAACAATTTATTCAAAAATTGGAAAATACAAAAAAAATGAATCAAACACATAAACCTTGTTGGCTTCATTTAATACAACTTCTTTAAATTAATTCTTCATGCATATAATATATATATATATATATATATATATATATATATATATATATAAAGATACTCTGACTGCAATACACTTGTAGAGCTCCAGCCATTCCCTGAAAGCCCCATTGAAGTCATCCAAAGTGTTTAGGATCCTTGTCGCAGCCTCTTTCATCTTCTCAATGTTTTCAAACGGTTACCCTTAAGGTTCTCCTTCAACTTAGAGAACAAACAAGTCAGAGGGAGCGAGGTCTAGACTGTAGGTGAGGGTAAGGGACAATTTTGATGCCTATATCTGTCAACACAAAACTTTATTGCATAACGAGCTTCCAAAATGTCTACCCGTCCCGATTGCACTTTGCAAACTAGTCACCTATGAGAAGCAGTGCTTAGTAGTGTATATTCAAAAAGCTGTTACAGCCGACTCCTTCAATCTGAAATGACAAAACTTGGCAGGTCAACTTATTCGATGTATAGTAATTATCTACTAAAAATGCAATAATCTAGGGCAATCATAACTGGCTCTTCCAAAAACAATGTCTCACAACTTCTGTATTGGTTTTCGTATATATTGTTTTAGAATCTTTAATGGGTGTCCCGCACTCATGGTCTTGAGCCAGGTGAAGTAATGGTGATGCTGAGGTTAATCATTTCCATACAGGAAGCATTCGGCATTTATTGAGCGACAGTTAGCGTTGCTGTCAGTTAAAATTCTTAAAATATTCCGCTTAAAACAGTTTACAGGAAAATAGTCCACTTCGAGTGTTATCGTTCTTTCAAGTATTGATGGGAGTTTCCTTCCTAACTTTTTGTTTAATGTAGTGTGGAATTTCAACATGAGACCCTATAAAACTGAAGTGCCGAAAAATTAAAAACAAACGTGCTCTGGATGATTTCACCTTCTTCCAGCAGGATAATAATGGTCTAATACAGTAGGGAAAGAATGGTTGTTACAGCATATATAGGATGCGGACAGGATTTAAACCGTTTCATCTCGGAATGACACTCTACAATGTACGCTTCATTCCATAGGGCTTCTTAATCGTTGACCAAATAAGGTCCCATGATTAACATTGTAGCATCGTTTACTACGTTTCATCTGCATCAGAACGTCAGATAATAATATCGCCAGTGGATTGTGAAAAACTGGCGCCATGTCGGCTGGTTACACGAGACACTTTTCAAGCTCTTTTAGATAGATGGTCGTGTTCATGAGTGAAGGAGACCGCATGAGGCTATGGATTCAGCTTGTCATGATGGCGTGTTCTGTTCGAATTTACAAAGACCACGAGTAAAAATGGAACTAGTCTTGAAAGATGTAACTTATAGAGTGTGTTGCAGATCAATTGAGCTCCTTCATACTCACCATGTTTCCCCGGCTTCTTCTAGCAAAATAACAATTCGGCCATTGTGCTCGGGTGATAGGAAATTAGTTCTAGGAAATCTCGGCTGACTTCCAGATATTTCATTGGCCCTTGTACTCACCTGTGATGAATGTAGTCCATAGTTGGTTTCTGTTTCACATGTTCTTTGCTGTTGTGTAAAGATTCATTATAATCATACAGAAAAAATCAACAACTCTTTCATTATAAGTGGAGAAACGCTTAAACCAATATAGTAAAAGCAGAAGGTGAAAAAGTGCAGATCTCGCACAGGCACAAAAGAACAATGTAAACAAACAAGTGATAAACATCAGAAAAACGTAGACAAACCATGAAAGTTCAAGATGTTATCATGGAAGTTCAAAATGTAATAGATAGTTGTAATATTTTTTTTAAAACTCCGTTGTATTTCAAGAAACTAGTTCCAAGAACACTCGTATGACTTCCAGGTATTTCATTGATCCCTGTATTCGCTAGGAAAAAAAACTCCATGAAATTACCTGGAAAGATGTACCAATAGAAAGAATCTGACACTCATAGAGTCTAGGCCAGTCGCGAAATTACCCTTATTCTGTCGAAGGGAAGAGTTACACGTCATAAGTTGGCTGTCTCTTATTGCACAACGCCAATGACGTGCGCTAGTAACAGTATAGTAGTAGAGGTTGAACGTTCCCGCCAATAACTCATAACATTGGGGGGGGGCATTTTTATGGATATTTTTTGTGTATTAAATACAAGATGCTTGGAATATTCATGCCAGTGGGAATTTTTCAACTTATGCTTATAAAAGAAGTGAGGAATTTCTGATTCCAAGAACAAAATAATCATAACGAGAGGGAATTATTTAAAAATAATAAGCATACTGTAACAAATAAGTGGGGATAGGGATGTCAGATATTGACGGAAATAATTTAATCATCATTTTAAAATGAGGTCTGACATGAAAATATGTGTGAAGCAAAGGTGTGTGACTTAATTCATGTGTAATTCATGCTTCATGCGTACAAATTGCTCGTTCTTAATATTCATCGACGCTTGCTGAACGTTTACAGAGAACAAACGGTGTATGTGAGCACGGTCGGGCTGTGTTTCAACATTTCCGCTGTGAAAAAAAAATAGGTCTCCTCCGTGAAGAGTTTTACGAGCGTAGCATTCAGGTTCTTGTTCACTGCTGGCGAAATTGTTTAGCTACTAGTAATGACTGCGGTGAAAATAAGGTTTTGTTACCCTCAACATTCTCAATCCAACGGTGTTATTGTACTCCCTGTGTTTGTTGTAGTCTCCGTGTTAATAAATAGGGATCACCGTTTTATAAACATACGTCGTTTCTGTGTGTGTGTGTGTGTGTGTGTGTGTGTGTGTGCATACGAAGGGGTGCTGAAAAATTTTCGGCCCGTCTAAAAAAGCTGGCCTCCCTTCCCCACCAAATTCTGATGTTTTTTGTTTTTTTTTCATCTGGTCAGATTTTGGGAAGTGAAAAAGTGTCACACATTTTTCAGCACCCCTTCGTGTGCGTCTTGAACTATGAATTTTCTTTCTATATCTGTACGTCAAACATATACAACAGCACGCATTAAATGCACACATTTCATACAGACAATTATATGCGTGTGCTTACATCTGTGGGTGGTCCAAAATGTATATTTGAATAGTGCGCTTTTATTATGTTGGCATATTAATAGCAGTTGGATGTCCAAAATGTTTCCTTTTTCACTTCCTTCTAATACCCACGTTCTCATACACACATATGTTCGCATACAAACGATTTTCTTTTTTACTAGAAACATACAATCCTAGACATTATTTTTATAATCTTCTACAGTAAAGTGTGGGAATGATTATAACGCACTTCAGAAATATAGTGCCTCAATTTAAAATCTGATCAAAACGCATAATCCACTTTTGTTATATTTTTTTTAAATTGGATGAGGAATTCTATTTTAAAAATCAATTTTTACTCGCTTACTTTCACTGCATAGTTGTATGTAGAAATAAATATGACGTCAGGATTTTTTAAAACGAAACATGCAAAAGATTGTAATTAAGACGTTGATATCAACCACGAGTTATCTCTGTGTACATCTGTTTTTCATTGAAGATACGAGATTTTCGAAATTTTCAAGCAGAATCTCATACATTTACATTTATATGCTGCGTCACTTCAAGACGTGAGCGATTATAACTCTCTACAAGTTCCTATCTTTTATAATTCTAAGGAACATTTGTCCTCTTAGTATTTTTCCCAGTCCCTATTCTGTCATCTACTTTTACATGCTTGCTAGTTAGGTTACTCCTTTTTTTAGATAGGTTACTCCTTTTTTTCCTTCTGATACACATGCCTTTAGCAAGTTCCGTGAGTGCCAAATATTCCAAGCCCACTTTCCTCATTAAGCGTCCCTTGAACTTTTAACTATCGCTTTTTGATACTAAGTGTCGTTTTTTTATTTCATTTTACTTAAATCTTCCTTGTTGCTTACATGCTCTCTCCATGGTACTTTTAGCATCCTTCTGTAGAACCATGACTTTATTGCCTTAACTCTTATCTTCATGTATGAGGAAATTGGCTAATATTCGCTGGGATTTAGGAGGATCGATATTACGTAACAGCACATTCGTCCTTTCTTTGCTTCTAATGAAATTGTTTTATTTCTTAATACAGTGTAACCCGGATATAAGAAACCCGGATATAAGAGAAACCCGGATATAAGAGAGATTTTCTCTGGTCCCAAATTAGAGCCTGTGTTAATGTATACATATAGACCAAACCCGGATATAAGAGAAACCCGGATATAAGAGACTTCTTCTCCGGTCCCGACAACTCTCTTATATCCGGGTTACACTGTATTTTATTTTGCAATCCATCTTTTGATATTTCAATGTACCTTCGAATTTCTGTATCATATTTACCGTCGTTTGTTCCCAGTTCCCCGATAATTAAATTTCTCTACTTGCATAGTAATTCTAACGTCTGCAATTCTCAGCTCGCATCTTGGACTGATCCGCTTACTAACAACCATATATTTTGTCTTACAATTTATAGTTAATATTGTTCCTTTACTCCTTGTCTATGGGTTCCTGTAGTGTTCTTTCTGCGTCTGACATCAACGCTTAGTCATCTTTGAATCTTGTGTTAAGATTGAGTTCACCAATAATAAATCTTGTGTGGACTTCTAGTTTTCTTAGGACCGTATTCCTGTTGGTGCTTAAGTGTTGCTTTGGATTCCTTCAATTAATTTCATCCTGGCAATACTTTGTTACAAGATAAACGGTTACTTCTTAAAGTACCCCCATTGCTTGCTCAGAGACACATCTTAAAAAGATAGTTTATAGACCAAGCCATAACCGTAAAGCCACTGCTTTCCGACCATTCCTCGGCGACTTTATCATTAACATGTTGTAATATAAAATTGATTCTATCATATTGATTGGCCAATGAGATAATACCAAGGCGATACCAAGTTAAAAAAAAACCTTTCAACCTACCACACGCGTTTGTAACTGGAGGCGATACGTATTTGACTTGGTGAGTTCAAACAGTTTTTAATATTTGGAAAAAGAAAATAGCTTTCAGTTTATAGTTTTCCATTTTACACTTGTGTTGGATTGTCTAAAGTAAATTTATTATAGAAGATATAATCATAACCTTCAATTATTTCCTTTCACTTATCAGCTTCTCTACAAAAACGCAACTCTTCCAAGCGTAATCATTTTCTTCACGTTACTATCGAATAAATACTCTAGATCAAGCATTTCTTCTTTTCTTTTAATTTTAAGAGGGGACTCGGTTTGTTATATAAATTCATCGTAAATTTTGTAAGAATATACTTTGTCATGAGGTATGAACATTTTTCTGTGTATTTTTTTTATTTTTTTATTTTTTTTTTTGCTTGCATGGGGGATCAATTTACAATGAGTTTTCATAGGAAACTGACCCCCCCACACACACTTAAAGTTTAGAAAACAAGAAAATTGGGATTTATCTACTGTATTTGTTAATAATATAAACAAAATTGATTATTTGTTGGAACAGTGCGTTACTATAGAAAGTTCCACGTTTTCTATTTACACTAATTTATGATTGAAAAAATTTATTTTGCCTAATTTAGGAATGATTTCAGTTTAAAAAAAAAAAAAGTTATTGCCAAAAAAATCGACACCTAGGGTTTAAAATGAATTTTTACAAATCAAGAATCTTCCTTGAAGCATTTATTTTGGTTTTAATCTCAAGGTAATAGATTAGATTTAGTTATTTCCAATAGCAAAATTTAAATTGATTGGGATATGTTTTTCAATCGCTAATTTTATCCTTATTTACAATTTCCTCTATGATTTTCTGAAACCGTATTTGGGGAAGATTAACCGATTTAAAGTTTAATCAATCTGATTTGAAATAAATATGCGATAATTTTAGCTTAAAATATCGCAGAAAAGCATTCGTTTACATGGAGGAGTGTGTTTTTATGGGATGTTGACAGCTAGGGAAATTTAATTTTTTTCTACGTAAAAATTACTTTAACGTGATCGTCTTTGTTTTAACTACTCAGTAATCTTATAAAACTTAGGAAAATATTCTAAATAATCGAATGGTTTATTAAATTTAGATTTTTTTTTTAATTTACTAAAGTTATCGCTCTTATTTTCTGATAATGTCGTGTATGGGCGTCCGCATTTACAAAAATCGGCACGTTTATACGCGTACAAAAAAAATCAATTCTCTTTAAAATACTGGTGGGTCTCGTTGAATTTTAGTAACCATTTCATTTCTGATTAGTAAGTATAATTTTTACTTAATAACAATATCACATAACCGGTAGAAATTAATAAAGAATTTTAAGATTTTATAAACTATTTTATTTAAAAAAAAATATATATATTAACAATTCTTCTAAAAATTCGTTATTCGCCGAATTTATTTTCTTAATAGAATAGTGTCCATAATGTCTTATTCATAAAAGAAATTAAAACTTTTCTAATTAATGTCTTAGTTTAATTGAATTTTTTTTTATTTTTCGGTTCAGAGTAGATTTTTTTGGTAATTGGAGGTATGTTTTAGAAAAATAGTTCTCTAGAAACTTCTGTTAATAACTAATATAACTATTAAGCTGTACATAAATGAATTTTTCTAAATTTCATAAAATCAAATAAGTGATGTAAAATTTACTGAGATTTTCTACGAAAAACGTTTTTAAAATCTAATTTGTGAGTAAAGCCTGAAAATTTCATAAGAATCCGACATTTGATTTTTGCAAGTGTTTTCCAAATCAATTTGTTTGTCACCGCAGAAGACACTAAAATGTCTTCTAATATTTTACTCTTAACAACACATTTTGGACGATAAAGTTTTCTTTTATCAAGTTTGGGGCTTTTTTAATCGATTTTTTTTTGTGGGGGGGGGGGCGCCCTTATAAATTTAACGCCATTTATTTATAATCGTTACAGATGTCTATTTACTTCATACATTTGTTTCTCAAAGCTGTCTAAGCTTTTGTGATGTATAATTTAAGGACGTCTAATGCGTGATTGGAATCTGGAGATATTTATTTATTACTGTGTTTAATTTCGTCAGTTCATAATAAATTTACCACAGACAGTCTTAAAAATGAATTTGTAAAATAACGGGGCGTATTACGGCACAAAATGCTAAATTTCATTATGAAAAATATGATAACGCTTTATTTGAAACTTGATGCTTAAGAATTAAACTTTGATCCAGGATGTAATGGATCAAGCTACATTACACGAAATCCACTGGTTGCCAGGCACACGATCCTGGCAGTAGATAACGACTTGAATATATATATATATATATGTGTGTGTGTGTGTGTGATTAATATCAGTAAAAGCTTCGTCACTAAGCTGATTTTATTATCTTCAGCATCCCTATTCTAGAGTTTCGTAAATGGACACGCCCGTCCACTAATCAATGGGTATCAGCAATTGACTGCTTATATATATATATATATATATATATATATATATATATACACACATGTGTGTGTATCTATTGTAACACCAAAATTGTCCATCCCACAAAATGTTTAATATGTAAAAAAAAATCACTAAACTAATTTGACATTATTTTCTTTTTCCAAGTTTTCAGATAGGACGTTTAGCTATCTTGACACCATTTTTCGTAAGAATAACTGAAAAACCTTTAGTCTTTCAGGTAGAAAAAGAACCGGTAAAATCATTTTGTGTCAGTCCCACTGACTTCCCAACTGAGCAATGATGGGGCGAAAAAGATCATTCAGGTCTTCAGTAATAGTAGCTTCCATCTTCAAAGTTCATTCAAGAACCATGAAGAGAACGGTGAATAAGTTTAAAAAAGAGGGAACAGTAGAGAAGAAAACTGGATCAGGAGGTCACAAAAGCAGGAGGGATCATTATTCCAAATTAGAGCTGAATCCATTCTTATTGTTCAAAGTCAAGTAAAATAGTGTTATGAAAACCTCGGAGAATTCTAGTAACATGTCTTTCAATCATTTCTAAGATACGATGGCTCAAAGCTTAATCTAACAATTGGACAATTTTGCTGTTACACGATTTGGACAGTTTTACTGTTGCACCCTATATATATATATATATATATATATATATATATATATGGTAGGTAAGAACAGAATGAGACTTTATATATCTATTTATCTGAGCGTATACGTCTTGGTTGATATACACCTTTTATATAATATATATAATTAATAATTATATATAAGGTCTAATTCTAAAGAGACAAAAATAATTAACAATGATTACAGTGACCCTAGCACTTGTATCTAAAAATTATTGATAGTAAGAACTTATTTCTAACAGATCAGTCAAATCATTGAAACATAAACTGAAACATGGTGATCAAACGATGGTGAAAATATCAACCCGAAAAACCTTTGGAATAAGGATCTTATTATTCTGAGCCACTTACTGTGTGTATATCGCCATATTTGAGTTAAAAATCTCATAATTTAATTTTTTTTTTCCATAGGTATTTTTCTTAAGGAAGATTGTTGATTATTATCCAGGGGGGTCTCTTTCAAAATTCTTACCGCACCTCCTTCATTATCCACCTACCCAGTTAGAAGCAGTATAACATATTTGTTTACGCACAGTGTTGTGTAACGTAATACTCTCACCTTATTCCAAGTCACTCAAGCAAACCATGTATTCAAAAAGAAACTAGATTTGTGTCAGCGAAACATACCACGCCCTTGTTACTATCATTTAGTTTTAGAGCATGCAAGCCGAACACTTTCTTTATCTTCATGTTTGCGAGAGCTCCCTTTGTCCAATGTAGTTCATTACTTATGATAATTTATTGAGCCAAGCAAACTACTGGATACTGGTTTATTAACCAAGTCAGAGACCATGTCGGTGATTCCAGTCATTAAAAAATTCACAAGAAAAAAAACAACAACTTTAAAACAGAAACGAAAAATAATTCCAAGCATTTGTTCTAGTGTTTATAAAATCTGTAACATTTTTAGATAAGCACTCCCAATAGTGTTGGAGCTGAGGTATTTAGGTAACAGCGCCAAGTTCTGGGATGTGTTGAGTCTTTTACATCTTGACTCTATCATTATTTTAGCAAATATATAATAAAGCTTCGAAATGTACACGTCGGGAAAACAGTCAATTCTGATTTGATCAGTGATATGATTAAACTGTTTATTTTGAACCTATGATCCTTTAAATATTCATACTGTTACGAATTTAATCTATCAGTTTTATATAAGCATAACCGATTCTTATACGAACGCTCTGACACACACACACATATATATATATATATATATATATATATATATATATATATATATATACACATACATTCACCTACGTGATAATACCCTTGGGAAAGGTATTAATCCTCTTCTTCCTCCAGCTATGAGTAAATACCAGGACAGTCTGGGTTCTATATCCTCGGATGGCAACTGGTCTAGGAGAAGGACAACTCTTAATTCAAAACCTGCGAAGGGTCGTTTGGGGACCTCGTGGCACGTAATGCATCAGGTCTCTGTATTCGACCCTTCAAAAAGTGTGGTTGGTTCTGCACAAAGCCTTTACCACTATAATCAAATAGTATATAATTACATACGCTATTTAGATTGTTCGGACTGTTGACCCATCTTCATTGTCATATTCACAACCTTTCGGTCGTTGTACGCTCCGGCATTCTTCAGACGATATACATTGGAATTTATAACCGAACTCTTTATTTCGTCTACCGCATTCCTCGTGCCATACCTTTTCGACCAAGCACTCTCTCAAATACGCTTTCATTCAAACGCAACAACAAATTCGAAAAGACGAAAGACGTCCCGTATTCTCTGGAGAGCTGACATTTTTGCCACCTAAATAGGGAAGGGGGAATTAAACTAAAGAAAGGGGGAACTAAAATAAAAGACGGCCAATGAGCATACATCCCCTGGCTAAGTTAACTTGACGGAAGAAACTAAAGTAAAAAATAAATTACCCTATTTTGGAAAGAGGACAGCTAATCAGAGCAATTAACACGATAATATTTATAGAAAAGGCACAGAGAAGCTGCGTTATGTCATTGGAAAAGTATATATAAAATTTTACAATGTCCTAATTATTATTATATGCAGTTTCTTTTATTACGATTAAAAATTGAGTTGGAAAAAGAACAAGGGATTATTTTATCTTTTTCTGAATCGATATTTTTAATTAAAAACAAGGATTGACAACCTTATTCTCTCTCACTTAGTCTAATTATTTTTATTAGAATTTATTTTCTAATAAATATATTTATTATCCCTATGCCTAATATTCTTATTTTTTATCATTTTTCTACTTGTCAATAATTCCTCGAGGTTTTTATTGCATTCCTTGTTATAATTACGTCTCTTCCGATTCATATCAATGTTATCCTTATTAGATTTACTAGGTTGGATAGCACGATGGAGTAATGGATAGAGGCTCGGATTGAGGAATCAGAGGGACGAGTTCGAATTCCAGTCGAATCCATTACATTCACTTACGTGCTAATACCCTTGGGAAATGTATGAATCCTCTTCTCGCCCAGCTATGGGTAAGTAGCAGAACAGACCAGGTTGTATAGCCTTGGATGGCAACTGGTCTACCTCAGAAAGAAATGGAAAAAATCTGCCTCATCCGTCATGTATCGAAAGATACATGATCGCCTCAGCGTGTATCACGCATGGCACATAACTGACTGATGTTGATCTAAAAAGTACAGGCATAATCTTTGTTGTATAAATTCATAGCATTATTATTCAGTCAGTAAAACATTTACTTTGCTTTCTATGACCTTACGCTACCATTCTTTCATAAAATAACTATTCCATTTATAATTCGAATACATTTTTCAAAGTTTTGATCTTGTAACTTGGTGACAAGACAAACAGGATAGCAAGTGATAGCCTGTGTGGGCAAATACACCACTTGTACAAAAAGGAAAATCTCCCTACCTCACATTCATGAGCGTTGCTGCATCGCATTTGCAACATGAAGACGAGCGTTGTGACGCAACAAATGGGATACATTTATAGGTTTAGTCTGGAAACTTTCCGTCTCCAACTCGTGTGTCTGTTCCCTTAGCTGATACATTTTCTTTCAATTTTTATCCTGTCAAACAGCTATGCCAACAGATCTAACTATTCCTTATTTAGAATAACGAACTCTGGTCCGTTTTAATGTCATAGCATTTTACACCTCCGCCTTTTGTGTGTGTGGGGGGGAGTGCTTTAATTTTATTTACACTAAGTGGCCTACCTCGTGGTTGAATTAGTTCTGTACATTTTATATGCGATCGCTTTTCAGTCTCTGTCAAAAGCTCTTATTTCGAATACTGCTTTTTCAAGGCAGGCCAGTCTATCTCACTGGCGTAATATGATCATCATTTGCGTTGCGTGTCGACACTGGATTCTTATGGTCGATCGATAATTTCCCCAGTAGGGACTTGAACGCTTCATCAACACTCAACGAACAACATACCTTTCTCTTCGGGTTTATTTTTTACTAGTTTTATTTTGTGAGCGGTGGATACATAGTAAGCATCGTTACTTGGATGAAGGGATAGGATGATAGAACAGATATCAACAGGTCGGTTAGCTATCTGTCCTTTCCACGTGTGTGGCTTCTCCCCTTGTTGAAACCACGTGCATACAAATGATTATGCGAGAGGAAGGCTTGAAAGAGCATCAAGGAATTTGATTTCTCTATTGTCGCAAATTTATTCATCGTTTTCGCGCGTTTTTCGGTCATCTATTAAAACTTAAACGAAGATAATTCAGTACTGCCGGATTTCACGCCTTTGAGTTTTCAGGCCATCTCCACTCAGCTGGGGTCGTCAGAGTTCTTACCAGTGGAGTAGTCTAGAATTCACTGCAGCTATCATTTTTTATTTCGTCCATTCTGTAAAATTTGGTTTGTGCTAGTTTTACTAAAGAATCTCTTGCATATTTATAAGTCTCACCTGGTCTGGTTCTGTTGCTAATTATTTAGAGATTTTTTTAAAAAAATAATATCTAAAGAATCTGCAATTTTATTGGTCCTGACCAGTCACTTTCCCATCGCCGTAACGTAGCTTCGCTGTGCCTTTCCTATAAATATTTTCATAGTTTTGATGAACTTTTCTCTATGGTACCTAGACTTTATGAATTTAAGCGCAGAACTAGATTGGCGGCAAGGTCTCATCATTTTACAGTCTAAATGGCTAAATATAACCGTAAGTTCTTTGCTGACAGTTTCTTTTATCGCACATCTTTCCTGCAAAACTCTTTTCAGGCTTCTTGCTTCCCAGCCAACTTTGATCTTCAAAAATTTAAATGCAGTAACAATAGTTATCTTCTATCTTAATTCCTGTTTTTTTTTTTATTGCCCTCTCTCCTTAATAGTATATTTTTCTCATTCTCTATGACTCAGTAACCTCTTGCGTTTGAGTGGCTTCATTGCCTTGCTGCATTAAAAAAAATATCTATGCTAAATTCTGTATGATTGATAGCTTGCTACTGTTGAGCGTCGTTTCCCAAATCATTCAATTTCTGGCATGTTTCTTAACTTTCTTATAACATTTTGGAATTGTCACATTAGTTATCATTTGTGTTTTTTTTTTTATAGCTAACACTAAAATAAATGACTGTTTCCTAGTATGCTCATTTGCTAGGTTGGCTAACTAATCCCTGGTGCGAACGCCTGCTCAGGCATATTAGTATTTCTTTAACGCCCACAAATCAACTATACTAAGCAGATCTTGGTTAAAATTTCTGAGAGAGAATGTATAATCTGGCATGATCAGCAATTGAACAACACTCAAAACCTTGGTCACGGTGACTTGTGACCTCGTGATAGCACAACTATTGTTGGATTCAGAACAGTTCTGTCGACCTAATTTCACTCACAATGATTGGGTCAACCTTCCAAAAGGTGCCGCGGGCTAGGATCGCCTCCTCCAGAGGTCACTTCCTTGATAAATTGACCATGGTGAGATTCGAACAAGGGTCTCTTGTTTGGAACGCTAACCTCTCAGCCATTATAACTATTTTAATTACTACTATTATTACTACTACTATTACCCACCTCATCATTATTTTTTATAATTGTTACTGCTCTTAATATATTCATCATGCAAAGTTAATTTTGTACAAAGTAAACTGGTCTCCAACGTGATTTCAAACTTTACTGCGTGATTCTGGAAAAACTTAGTGTAGTCTTAATTTTAAAGCATCTGTTGCCGTGTAAAGATTAAACGTAATGGTTTTTTATAAGCTTTGATAAAGTGTCAAATCCTTATTGGGATATTCCAGAAAAATAGCTTTATACATATATATATATATATATATATATATATATATATATATATATATATAATTTAATTTTAATTGCAGTTATCTCTCTCGTAAAATTTAGTACCTAAAAAGAATACCCGCTCGGCCCGGTGGCTAGGATCAAAGTGTAGTATCTGCGCTTTGTGAGCTGCCAGGTCGGTGTCTGTCGAACTCTCCGCTTGCAGAGAGGAACCCGGACGAAGCTCCGCCGAAGGGTGGGGTTTCGTTCGGGGAGGTTGACGGAACTAGCCCGCTTGGACGGGTTTAGATGGGTTTTATTTTTGGCTGGGCCTACGGGTTCAGACATACCCACATTAAAAAGGCCTTGTGCCACATTCGATCCCTGTGGGTGGATTGATAAATACTATCTCTCTCGTAAAATTCGCTTCAATGTTCCTACCAGTATTAATTGGTAGCTTATCCTGGATATCAATTGAGAATATCTTCAATACGCCAACACTTGATAATCTCGCTCTTTCAATAAGCTTATCTTATGAATGAATTCGAGTCTTTCCTAATCTGGTATAACAATCTAGGAGCGGAAGAGCTTCAGCGAACTGGGCTCATCATGACCGTTCCAAGACCGTGATTGTCATATCTAAAAGCTTCATTGAAAAATCAAGATACTTACCTTCTAAGATTTGCTCTGTAGTTTGCCGCAACAAGGTCTATCTGGTTTTTGTTTACGGTCGCTAGATCTGGTATTAAGTCGGTATTTTCATTTGAAGTCCCAGAAGATTGTGTGTGTTTTATTCTCGAGTACAGATTCTGCTTTGTGCATTGTTCTGTATGACAGTACCCAGGGGATCACCTTCATTGCCAAATTATGCCCTGTTTTGTATTTTCTTCTGCGCTGTTAATTTGTTCTTTTTTTGTTTTTTCCGGCTTATCAACCCTTTGTGGGTATTTAAAGTCGAAACATATTTTGGATTGTTAGGCTAATTATTTTCAAGGGATTGAATATTTCATTAATAGTTTTTTTTATTCTTTTTTTGTTTTTGTTTTTTAGAATAATGATTTTTCCATATAAAGGTCCTACTATTTAACTCATAGCTGGTGGGGAGATGGATTCATACCTTTCCCAAGTGTATTTGCGCGTTAGTGAATGCAATGAACCCGACTGGGATTCGAATTCGGCTCTCCGGTTTCCCATTCCGAACCGCTATCCATTACGCCACCCGCACATCCCTTTCAGCGTCAATATGCTAATTTATTAGATATATTTATTATATATATTTGGGAGAGAACTTCGATTCTTTTATCATTCTTTTACAGACTTTTATATATCGCTTGGCGGTTAAAGCTAGGAACCGCTGGTAAACAAATACCTTACATTCTGATTTCAGTACTAAATACATAATACTAATTGTGATTTTTTTTATTTTATTTATTTATTGAAATCGTTTTCTAAAATCATTTAAAAAAAAAATATATCAATGCTCCATCAGAGTTAATACCTACAAACGCTTGCATAACTTCCCGAATATTATGCAACATGATAATTTCATCCTAACTAGGACACTATTACTTCCACTGTTACGATTACTGCTGTTATTTTGAGAAAGAATGCGTATTGGCCAAGCTGAGTTATTTTGTTGATTGCAATGACACTCTCAGACACTTAATTCCAAATGAGAACGGACACCTCTAGCAAAACAACCTTGTCAGGGATGCATTAAAGTATTTTAACCGTTTCTTTTTCTGAGGAGTGGTTATTTGCATTTCGTGATTAAAATCGGCAATTGTCATCTTCAATGAAAAATAAAACAACAAAGAAAGAAATTGAATCGTTTTTTTTTTTTTTAATCTACAAAAATATAAGAATATGGCATAATATTATGACAATGGTAGCCTAAAGATTAAAAAAGAAAATTCACGTTTTTATCTAAAATTTAATCTTTCATACAACGTAAATACACATGTATTGTCCGGAAAAGATGTGAAATTGATTCCTTCTGAAAAATCGATGCTGTTCATTGCTTTCAACTCGTGGCATAAATATTTGCGGCACAGGTGAAAGTAAACGTTAATAGACGAAGAAAGATACATTTTAGAATAAATGGGATTTTTCCTGATTTTCTTTTAATAGAATTCCTTTAGAAATCTAATTAAAAAAATTGACTCATTATCTACGTAACTTACTAATGCACAATGACTTAGCTAATATGTTATCAGCCATAAAGAAAACAAAATTAAGTAGAACGCAGACGGGAAGGGAAACGACACGATTTCTATGGTAACCTAATCTGTTGAATCGTTGGAACTTATAAGACTAGAACCTTAACTATATTGGATGTTTGGACAGCTGAAAAAAAAACATCGATTAGCAATAAATAAAAATAAATGTAAATGTTATGCGGGTAATGTAATGGATATCGGTGTGGAAAATGGACTCCGCGGACCGGGTTCAAATTCTGAGCAAGTCTGTTAAGCTCACTTTTGCACTAATGCTCTTGGGAAAGACACGGATCCATCTCTTCGCTCTGTCCTTTGCTATAGTCTAAATAACAACGTAGACGAGGATATACAGCTTCCAAAAGAATGCATAAGAATTCAAATTAAGGAAAGGAGCCTGAAGAATCATAATTGCATACATGCAGAATGGACAGCTCTCTCACACACACACACACACGTGTGTGTATGTATGTATGTACAATAATTCCTTTTATACAAGTTTCGTTAAAAACAAATGACAAGGTTTTTTCTTTTTTTCTGTGTAATTTTTTTGACATGAATTATCAAGAAATTATTCAAATGTTCTGTATGTCTGATTATCTAGATACATACATAAAAGTATCTATACATTAAGTTAAAAGTAAAAATAAAATAAAATCATCGATGATAATGGCTAAAAGAATTAGCCGAAAGCGCTCGGAAATACATAATATTTGAGCAATTTGTACATAATTTATACCCAGAAAAGAAAAATAATTGCAAGAACACAAAAAATAAATAAAAATTAACTGCAGTACTTTGTCAGTTGTTTTTAACTAAACTTCTATTACTAGTGGCTGCGAGTTCCTGAACAGATGCATCCTGGATTTGTTGCAAATACTAGAGACTAGGTTAGCTGAAGTTAGCTGACAGTACCAAACCTGTTCGCTTCGGTTGAACCTATTAGGGAATATACATATCCTCGACGACGTAGCTTTGGTGTGACCGTGTTGACACCACTCAGTCGCGATGAAGTCAGCAGAATGTGTACACACACAAATATGTATACGTGTATGTATGTATGTATGTATGTGTGTGTGTGTATGAGAAAGGCTTAATGAGAAAACTTTAATCGAATTCACCCCAACCAAGGCAGTAAAGTCACAAGTGGTTACTGTGAAAGAATTAGAAAATAGACATTAAGGAGCGAGAACAATAGAAGAGTAATCGTAAAATAGTAGATAACGATTGACATTGCATTTAAATTTTTGAAGATCAGCGTTGACTGAATGACTTCATTAGAAATATATTTTTACGATAGATTTATTCTATATATTATAAATTAGAATTAAAACCACATATATTTTCTCGAACATGCGAATGTTTTGTATTATTTCGGGAATATAATTGTAATTTCCAATGGTGAGAGAAATGAATTTTAAATAAAAATAAGAGAACGATTTTTAGATTAGGTGGCAATTACAAGCAAAATACGTTTCTCACTAATAAAAATAACTCCTAAGAAAAAAAAACAAGAAAGTGGTAATGGAAGGATTAGAAAAAGAATATAAAGAAAATGTTCCATTTTTTTAATGGCGATACTGTTTGCGAGAATATCTCGAGAAGTGGAAGAAAATAAGACCTAGAGGACAAAAGCTAAAAAGCCAATAAAGAACAAATAAAAAGATGAAATGATGATTATAATGATGGTATAGCAGGGGTAAGAACGAGGCAGTCACTAAATCATTTAATGGCGGAGATTGTGGTAGGTCGAGCGAAAAGGGGCAGGAAATAACACTGACAGACAAATATACCGACGATCAGTGAAAAGAACATCGAACGAATAACTGAGTGACTATCGTTTAGATGATCATTTAAATTCGTGTTTCGCCAGGAAAATTAGTTGCCACATTTTTTTCTTTCTTTTTTCTTTGCTAAATAAAATAAATATGACCTGGCGCTATACATGGCTGACCTCAGTAAATACAATTTTTATATGGTTGACTGATCATGCCCAATCAGTCTCTGTACCATTTATCTATTGATTTATCTCTATAGATAGATCGATATCCGTTTGCTTTCAACACTATTTAGATTGATAAATATGTCTGTCTTTGGATCTCTTCGAATAGATAGGACAGACTGAAGCCGACAGATATATTTCGATAAAGCTGGAAATAGTGATTTTAGATATAACCGTGTAAAATTGTATATTGATAAAGAGAAACTATCATGATAGATATTCAAAAAATGCAGAAAACGTAATAATGAAACGTATAGGTAACTTTATAAAGTCTTGCTCCCTGTCAATAATAACACCTTTTTGCTAATGACACGGATGAAGCTAATTATGCTTTACCCAAATGCTGATTTACTCACTGTTTGTTTTGTTTTTGTTTTTGTTTTTCTCTATAAATTATCGTCTTACAGCATGGACGAAACATTTTGTCAAGATATCTTGCGATTGGATATTCGTGCCGTTCCCATGTGAATTTACGACTATTCTCATTAATTCATGATCTTTTCCCATAGAGCATTTCTTCTTGTCTTTGCATTTTATCTTTTTATAGATAAATCGATACTGATTAAGGATACGATCAGCAAGTGATAGATGTTGTATAAGTATAATATAACGGTCTTAAATAATTTATAACACACTTGCTTAATACACATTCCAAAACATTAACCTAAAACTCATGTCATGATTTTAAATAGCATCATCAGATCGAGACTTTCATACGGATGGCATTCATGGCGACAAATTCACTGAGAAATATCGAATGTGTTAGCTGCATACAACCGCTTTCTCAGTTCAAGTGTAAAAAATGGCTTCCAGCAATTGAAGCTAATACGTCTTACCCATAAGCGTCCTTCTTCGAGCCTCGTCGACTGGCACTACAGAATAACAAAAAACTCTATCAAACAACAAAAACCACATCACGTAGATTTTCAACAGTAGCAACAATTATCTGTACCTCTGAAAAATTATAAAGATGTTTGCATTCCACACTATTTCAAACAGAGGTTAGAAAGGAAGCTTCTATCAATATTTGAAAGAACGATAACAGTAGCTTACGGCCAAATCACGTTGAAACAACAGTTCCTGTATGATCACCGAATTTAAGCAACGTCGAGCCAGATCAATATCTAGGTTATGTAACCTTAAACGTCTAATGGGTAATGGCTCGGGATTGTTAATAACAGTTCCAATTCCATTTCTATTCGTTATATTCACTTGCACGCAAATACATTTGGGGAAGGTATGAATCAACCCCCTTCTCCCCACAGCATGGGTTAATTAATAAAACTTGTTTCATTAAATCATTATTATCTAAAAAAAATACTTAAAATCTAAAAATAATTTCCGGTTTTAAATAACCTGCAAAGGGTTGATAAGCCGTAGAAAATGAATCAATAAAACAAAGCGATAACTGAACTTAAGAAACCTATTTTCCTGAAAAAATGTTTTAATAGAAATATTTTATAAATTTCCACCAAATTTAGCACTGGCTGCTCGGTCAATAAATGTGGAATTGAATTTTTCAGTATAAGGAGACTGTTAATATTACCATTTTAGAACTTCTGAGGTAGAATACAATAGACTTATATTGTCTTGGGTATGACGATAAACTACATCCGACAGAAAGGTCTCTGATCAGGAGGTTTTTGAGGAGCGCAGAACTACCTCTTAATTGTTGGTGTTCCCAAGTCCACCCTAACCAGGAGTGGAAACACCTGTTAGGGTCCCAGCTATGGGCAAACAGTCGACCCCCAAACAGGTGTCAAAATTGCTGTAGAGGTGTAAAAATAGTTATTAATATCAGCAATGCATTTTTGCGGGAAAAATTATTACCAGAAATACATTTTGGAGAAATGTTTTTACCAGAAATACTTTTATGAAGGTAAAATTATTATCAGCAATACATTGAGGAAAAAATTATTACCAGCAATGCATTTTTGAAGAAATGTCATTATCAGCAATATAGTTTTGAAGGAAAAATTATTATCGGAGATACAAAATCTAAGGAAAAATTATTGCCAACAATGCTTTTTGAAGGAAAATTATTATATACAAAATATTACAATCAATACCTTTTTGGAAAAAAATATTTCCAAAATATATTTCTTTGGAAAAATATTATCAGTTATACATTTTTGGGAAAAATATTACCAGAAATAGATTTTTGAAGGAAAAAAACATTACCACCAATACATTTTTGAAAAAGAAAAACATTACCAGCAATAAAATTTTGTCGGCATTAAATAACCCATTGAGGTTGATAAGCCGTAAAACAAACCAAACAGTAGATTTATAGTCAATATTTCAAAGGGGTTTTCTTTTTAAACATTGAATATTTCGATTTAATACAATCGCTCATCATAGCGAAAGTCAATGGGTGACGCAACTTTTTTTTATGTGTCGTGTACCTTCAGGACGTGAACGATCATGTCTCTCCACAACTCCCTATCTCTTGTATTTCTAAAAAAATGTTTGACTCTTTACCATTCTTCTTTGTTCCTGCTCCGCTATCTATTCACAAAAACTCGTTAGCTACTCGATATTTCCCTCTGCTCCATCTGCATTCAAAATTTCCGGTGAGGTTTCAGTTCTCCAAGTCCTTTCAACTCGCTGCGTCACAGAAATTTCGATGTCCTCTAAGTAAACGTGTCCTTTTTGTTTTTCATATTTTAAAAAAAAAACTTCTTCGGTACTAACATGTTCTGTCTATAGTATCCTCAATATCCTTCTGTAGAACCAGATCACAGTTGCCTTAAGTCTCCTTCCTATACATAAAGAAATTGTCTAGTATTCACTGCCTTATAAGTGGATTGTTTGGTACAATTGTCCATCGCTCATTTCATTGTTTGTAATAAAACTTTCCTGATTCTTAATATTTTGCTCTGCTTTTAGAATGCATCTTT
Source organism: Acanthosepion pharaonis (assembly GCA_903632075.3). Classification (NCBI taxonomy): domain Eukaryota; kingdom Metazoa; phylum Mollusca; class Cephalopoda; order Sepiida; family Sepiidae; genus Acanthosepion; species Acanthosepion pharaonis. The sequence goes on along the minus strand of CAHIKZ030001891.1, from coordinate 647,370 downwards.
CCCAGTTCAAATGACCTTATAAACCTATTTCGCCGTTCTTTCTACACTGCCGACATAAATTCCTGTACTTCATTCTGATCTCTCCTATTCGTATTTCCCACCTTCATCTATATCTATATTGTGATTGCTGTAGATTGTCTTCTTGCAGTTAATACGAGGGAAAAGTAAAAAAGAAATCGGCACTTTCCACCATAACACATTTTTAGCTTTCTTACACTGCCTACTATTCATACGTCCTTATAGTAGGTGCTATTGTAGTCACGAGATCGAAATTTGAGCTTGATCGCACCAGTTTTCTTGCTGCTGTTACAGTGTAAACGTGGCCGCTCCGCTAAGAGTCAGCACCAAGGAGGAACAAGAGCAGTGATCCGAATCTTGAGATAACCTGGTACCTCATCGATGATAACTCGATAGCTGGGACCCTAACAGCTGCTACTGCCCCCGGTAAGGGTGGACCTGGAAATAATAACAATTAAGAGGTAGTTCCACGCTCCTCAAAACTTCCAATCTCCGCATCAGAGATCTTCCTGCCAGATGTAGTTTATTTTCATACCCAAGATGAGTGAACCTCAATGTCCCCCCCCACCCAGGCTAATTCTTAAGCGGGTAAAGACATTAATGTGATAAAATAGGGATGGGATATGGAAATCAATCTCAACTTTAATTATTTTGATTAACTGTTTCTGCTGAACAACTAAAAAGGGAGTAAAAACAAGTGACGTAAAACAAACGTTACAAAAATTTTTCACATGAACATGGGTCCCTCCAGAGAATGTTTTGTACCCGGTAAAAAAGAAATACGAGAATTGTGTAACCTTGCCATGTTATGAATGAATGAAAGATTAAAACAATGAAAAAAAATTCGAGTTTTTGTCTTCCCACGTACAATTCAATATAATCTAGTTCACTCGAGCTATACATAAGAGCACTTATACGAGGGAAATGCATGCAGATCTCGCCTTTGTTCCTTCTTGATTGATTATTGATATTTAACAACTTAGATCCTCGTATATGGCAGTGAACGCTGTAAAATTTCCTCGCAGATGATGATGACGCTTGAGGCATGAGAAATCTGGTTCTATAGTAAATCATAAGCGACCAAAAAGTCTTAGGGAAAATGGAAACAAAGAGGACACTTATATTCAAAATAAAAAAGAGATAGCTGAAATTTCTTCGACACGTAATTAGGAAGGAGGGCTTGGAGAATTTGGCACACACATGACCACATCGAAGGGATAGGGAAAGGCAGTGGGATAGTTTGACGAGTTTGTGTAAATGGAGGGAGGCTTGACAAAGGTAGACACGTTGCTATGATTTACAAGGAATAGGAGGTTGTGTTGGCTGTCAATAATGTAGTGTGTGAAGCCATTATTAACTAGCGCTTGTTTCATGTTACGAAAGAATAGCTTGCATTATCCTATGAGAATTTTTATTATTATGGCTAATTTATATCTAAGTGGACATTCGCTATTGTGCGAGATGATAGTTCTCATTTGTGTTTTTTTGTTTAATGAAGTCGTGAATGTATTAATAGATTCTACAAGAACATCTCGGAATCTTTTATTTGTTTTTGTTCTTGCTATATAAAAATTACAGGATGAATTCGCGAAAAGGAATAGATATATACCGAGGTGTAACAGCAAAATTGTCTAATTGTTAGGTTAAGCTCTGAACCGTTGTATCTTAGAAATGATTAAAGATATCTTACTGGAATTCTCCGAGGTTTTTATAGCACGATTGGACTCTACTCTAAGAAATAAGAAAGTATGATTACTCTCCAAGCTTAACAGAAGTATCGTGATAAAATCTATCAAAAACGAAAATGACACGTCCATCATTAATTAATCATAGCTAAGAATGGGAAGCTCATGGAGTATTGAAATAAAGTTTTATTTATATATATATATATATATATATATATATATATATATATATATATATATATATATTGCAGGATCATTTTCCAACTTATTCAAAATCATCCTCGCTCTCTCTAACCTAACTTTTTGTCCTGGAATGACAAGGTTCCTCACAATTTTGCTGTTACACACAGTATATAATATCAGACTTTCGAAAATGTATAAATAAATGATCATAATAATTTTATTCGTATGTCTGTGATCTTTGTCTTATTTTACAAGTACTGAACTTTTTGACAGAAGAATATTTTACATTCATTTGAAATTAAATCATTTTCATTTTGAACAAGTCGCTAGTAATTATAGTCACCTACACTGCACACAAGATAAAATCTTAATCTTCAGTCCTTAACTCCCCAAAATTTGAGCTTTCAACTATTTCTATGATTACAAATTTACAGATCACTTTTCGTCTGTCCGCATGCGCTTTTCACTCTATCGGTGTAATCTAGATTTTGCTTCTGTTCGGATTAGCTCTTCTTTCAAAATAAAAAATAAAAATAAAAATAAAATAAGTAATGGGGATCGAATGCTCTAGAAATCCTGGCTCCAAATCTCTTAGCGCGTCAGTTTATAAAATCGGCGTGAATTTAAGGCGTGTGGAGCGGGGAAGAGGGAAATTCGATACCAGCGGGCAGTGTCCTTCCTCTGACGTATAGCTTTTCTTCCTCTCTTCTTCGGGTAGATCAGGTCCTCGTTTGCACGTCTTTGATTTGTAACTAAAATCCTACTGTCGTAAGACTATGCCAGTTTTACTGTTACGTGACGGCGCCTCGGCTCGTTTCCATCTTTCAGTTTACATGCTCCTAACATGCTCTTTTCACCTTTTTGCTATCAAACAAATGTTACACGGTCTGCTTGCTCTAGGGCAAGCGTAGAATGTACTTTCCGCAAAGCAATGTATAGAATGTTTCCTCGCAGGAAATTGTTCATCTGTTAATAGACGCTACACAAATTATGGATTTGTATCAAAATATACTGATAGAGAACCTTTTGCTTTCTATCAGCATGGCTGATGCTAACCTCCAGGGGAGTAACTGATTGCACCTTCTCGCTCTAATATTTCCACTGGCATGAAGTGGAACGATTATATTGAATCAGCTGCTAGACCTACTGCCAGGAAAATTGGTTCAGAGTGTTATAATTTTTTTTCTCGACAAAACGTATCTTTTACCCATTTTCTGCCGATGTACAATAAATTGTAGTTTGTGCACTGATTTCCTCATTATATAATCCATTATTACAACGAAATATATGATGTTTGGCACTCTGGTTTTAAATTCAACTATTTTTTTTATTCCATCTATTGTTTTGACACAACATCGGGAATTTGTATAAATCTCTTGAAAAATATCTATGAATTTTTGTGGCTTGCCATAAATCTTGAGAATTTTCCATAGACTTGGTCGATAAATACTGTCGAAAGCTTTTTAAAAACTATTTAATTAATGATTAAAGGTCTGCAAAACTATTGATTGCTCAATGGTATTGAGCAAATATTTTTTAATGCGCATTTTATATTTGAATCCTATTTGTTCATGTAATTTGGTATCTACATACTTTTTAGGTATACTAAAAGAATACGGCATGGCAGTTTCCTAGCAAGGATCAGAAGAGTAATAAACCTCCAGTTGTCACATTCATTCAAATAATTCTCCACACATTCATTCGTCAGACACTTTGCCAATATTCCATACAAAGTTGATAATTTGAGTCGGTTATTTTAGCATTGCTTTTACATTCCAGTAACTCTACAGGGATGAAGTCTAAAGCTGCAGCTTTATCGTTTGCCGAAATTTTCAGACTATCATTGATTTTTTTTCCTTTTCTGAGTCGTTATTTATTGATATCTCCATGTTGATTGCAATGGATAATTTATCTTCAAAGTCTATCAATTCTTGAGGAATTGGTTGATTCAGAACTTCACAGAAACGTGCGATCCAGTTGCAATTTTGTTCAATTTCAGAGAACAGTAATTACCCTCTTTTATTGGAATGACAGTTTTGTTAATAGCATCGTACTGTCTCCCAAATTCATCTGCGTCATCAACTAATAAAGCTTTATCTCTTTGAGATTTGATTTTCTTTCTAGTACCAATAAATTTCCAAGCTTCATTAGAATTTGGCTCTAAATGACCCACAAGAGGGACCGTTAAACGTAGCCTTGTTGTGACTGTGTTGTCACCACTCCGCCGCAGGATACACACACACACACACATATATATATATATATATATATATATATATATATATATATATATATATATATATATATATAAATTTTAATTATTGTTGATTGTTAAAAATGTTTGAACGAAAATACACAAAATCGATTATACAGGACAAATAGTAAAAAAAATACAAAATAAACATTAAAACTACAAATTCGGAAATACGTCCTTTCATAATAAAATGTTACGTTAAAATATAAAGTTCAGTCATTAATGCCAATGTACAAATAATTTAGCTAATACAATGTATTAAATGTTCATAATATTCGTAGTAACATTTCCTATTCATAATAAACTAATCTCGCTAAATAACGCTTATACAATCGATGTATAACACGATTTAAAATGTATTTTAATAAATAAGAACTAATGTATAGAAATATAATACACATTGTAATAATATAAAAAACAAAGAATAGTATACAAATAAATGAATAAATAAAAAAATAATCCGTACGAATTTTATTTTTATTTATCCATTTATTTTTCCCTTAAAAAAAAAAATCATCGCTTTCTTGCAGCAATGAAAAAACATGTCTATTCACTACGACAGCCGGTTCCGGCGTCGAGGTGAAAATTTAATTAATTTAAAATGAAACTTTCATAAGTTATTCGATTCTTTTATCTATTTTTACACTAGCTGAAGTATCAACCTACAACGGGTACGACTTGAAGAATGGTTACGATGGGTGTAAAACCTAGTAAATTACTCCATAAAGACCGTGTGCTTGTCGATTTCGTTAAATAAAGCACAATTAAATTCTCACCATCATAACTTGAACAAAGTGAAATAGAAAACTAAGAAATGTCTCTTACAATCTTTGTCAACAAAAAATTTCACAAAAGTCAAATTTCATTGTCAGTGATAACGATCATGTAGGGTAATTCCAATAAAGTAAATAGCAATATGTAGCGCAAAAGAAAAACAAAACAGAACCCGTTCTAATAGAATAAATAAAATAAATAACGCATTTTTTTGGTTGGTTGTTGATCCGGTCGTCTAACGAAATAACCTCCTTAATATATAAAAAATATTGACTTATTACTGATTCTTTTTCTTTCCAGATCATTTTTCTTTCAATATAGTGTTACTCATAAGCCCAATGAAAATTATTACAATGAAACAACGTCTAGTAATCTTACTGTATGAATACAAACTGGGAAAAATAACCATTTTTGCATCGAATCATTACATGCGATGAGAAATGGATACTTTTTGACAACAGTAAGATAGTAGGTCAGGGGTTAGATGCAAGTTAGTCACCAAAACAGTAACTCAAACCTACACTGCACCCTAAAAAGCTAATGGTTAGTGTATGGTGGTCTTCCAAAGGGTTTTTTTCATTATTCATGCTCGCCTCAAGAGAATAACAGCAACCTCGTATTGTGGAGAAATTGAGTGTATACACAAAAAATTGAAAAAGAAACATCCTAAAGCTGGGAATAGGGATGGCCCAATATCGCTGCACGAAAACGCACGGGCACACGGAACAATCAACTGTTCAAAAGCTACATAACCTGAATTATGAAATTTTTCCTCCATATTCACCTGATATATTTACGACTGATTATCACGTAAGCCTTTTGAGCTTTTCATACACAATAAAACATTTTCCAATAAGGCAATCGAAGCATTTGAACTGTTTATCACATCAAAGGATAATAATTTTTTAAAGACTGGATCAAAAATTTAGAGATACGTTGGAGAACAGTCATTCATCAACATGTTGCCTATTTCAACTAAATAAATTAGTTAACTATTCAAAAGCGTTTTATTCATTTCCTATAAAGCGAGTCATTTATTGTTTGACAACCTAATGTAATGGAACTTAGCAGTGAAGTCAGTTAAGATCGATGTCCAGCTGAACTGGTCAATATTTTTAACCAGAATACAATCACTTTGTTTTCAACCCAAGAATCATTTTAATTATCGACACGCCTAGATTAGATTTATTTTTCCAAATACTTCTGAAACGAATGTCTTCCATTAGTATAAATGAGTGCTGGACTCTTATGTAATATCAATCCTCACAGATGAAGAGTAAACAGAAGGCAACAGAAATGTGATTGTACAGAAGGATACTGAGCACATAAGCAACGGTGAAGTCTTAAAGAAAATGGAACTGAAAAGGACATTTATACTCAATCAGAAAAAGACAACAGAAATTTCTTGAACACGCAATGAGGAAGGATGAATTGGAAAATTTGATGCTCACAGGATATATTGAAGGTAAAAGGAATCGGAGGCAGCGGGTCACCTTCCTGACCAGAGCTTGTGGATGAATTGTAAGATAAAGGTTGTGAAAGATAGTACAAAAACAGACTGTATTCACCATTATCCCGAAAAAAAAAAAAGACATTTAAATTTTAAGCTTCAGCTAAAATGTTTCTCCCTCCGTGCCCAGTCCTGTATACAATATATTCTTTTCGATTTGGGGGTGGAGTAAAAGTCTACGAATGAACTAGAGTAAGAGGTGTTTACGTTGTTTTATCCTAAAAAACATTTTTCAAAAACTGAAGCAAATATAGTTATAAAATGGAGTGAATTGGCGCTAAAAAAATTGTAGTGCAAATCAAAGAGGCCTGTCTACCTTAAAAATTGGCATTTGTAATCGCGGTATGAACACTGAATTCTATTCTTGGTTGGTTATAGGGAACTACTTCAGACATGTGGCAGTCTCTTACTCGATATTTAACGGAATTCACTTTATATGGCATAATAATAAAGGGTTGTAATTGTAATTAAAAAAAACTGGGTTGTTCTCTGGTGCCTTCTTGTCTCTCTAGAAATTTAGCTTTCACTATCCTGCGCGCGAACTAATTGTGTCGGGGATAAATACAGTAATTGAACAATCCTAGCAATCTAACGAATCAAATACGATTTATGTAAAGATCCTAACTGTAGAATCGCAATACATTCATAATAAATGTGACCCCCATGTTCTGCTCCATTAATAATGGTAATAATAAATTAAGTTTCATTATAAGGAAACATTCAGCATACATTGGCTGAACAGTCAGTATTATTGTCAGTTAAAATTCACAAAACGTTTTTTCTTAAAACAATTTTTCATGAAATTATCTTCTCAAATCCACTATTATAGTTCTTTCTAATATTGATGAGGGTCTCCTAAAATTTTCTTGTGTGGAAATTAAACATTAATTTTATCTTTCTCTTTCTTTTTCTTTTTTTTCTATGCTACACATTTTTGTTTCCGCTGTTTTCGTTTTTACCGCTGACAATCAGTGCTGGACTTATCATCGTTCGTAAATGTTCTTAAGCACAGGGCCCCGTTGATCAGAGATAGGCATCTTCTTTCTATGCCTGTGTAGGCATAACGGGCCTACCTCCTTCAGGGCCCAACTAAGGGGTCTCATAATTTACTAGCGCAGGGCCTCGTTTGTCCTAAATTCGGTACTGTCAACTATGATTAAAATTTACTCCGAGCAAATGAACAGTGTAGATCGTCCTTTTTTGGAACCTCGTGGACTGTCACTACAGAATCATAAACAAAGATCTGTACCAAATTGCAAAAATTACATCACTTGAGGACTTACAACAACAATTAAAAATGTAACTCTAGAAGAAAATAACATAATCAAGATGTAGACGTTTCATGCTACTTCAAAAAATGTTAGGAAGGAAACGGCCATTAATACTAGAAAGAGCGATAATATTGCATTTGAGAAAGCTATTTTCATGAAAAATTGTTTTAAGACAAATATTTCATAATTTTAAATCGGCAAGAGTACTGGATGTTCGGTTGATGAAAATCGAATGTTTCCATATAAGGAAGTAGCTAATATTAACATTACCATTTGTTTTTGATCCTGTAACGCCAGTCTATAAGATCTGCTGAAGGGTCGTCTTTAAGGTTTATTTGAAGCCATTTTTAATCATTGATCTGATAAAATGATTGTATACAGATGATTGGTTAGACATTTTTAAACGAATAGGACATCCATAAGTATATAAAATACACTTTACTTGATAGATTAAAGCAGTTTTCTCCAAATTTTATTGGCCTCGACTCTGAACAGATTTGTTACCTGTAAACCCACAAGGCAGTAACATAAGTTCAGTGTTTAATTCGTTTTCTATTATAATTTTAAAGTTTTGCTTTAGTTTCGAAAATAAATAAATGTCCATATTTCTTACGCATAAGAAAAATGAGAGACGACTTTATGTAAATGCATCTCGTGCGTCATTTATTCAGCACAACACCATTAGAGAGTATGAAATGAGACTGCGATTACGTCAGAATACAACCGCCTTAACATACAAGTATTGGACATGAGCAAACGGAAATATGCAAGGATATTTCATACGTTTTATTGATGCTTTATTATTTACGACTATTTCCCTGTTCCAGAGTTGTCAATGTCACTTCATGTAAATAAATATGCAGATATTTTTTTTCTAAAACATTTAACGACCTTCAGCCGTATCCTCGTGACACGAGAGAACGAGAAGATAACGTTAAAGGGCGAGAGTATGAATTAATGGATAATCTTAGTTGTCAGCAATCGAGGAATTCCCGTAGGTTCAGTACCTAATACGTTGATAAGCGAAATGGTCTTTGTAGCGTGAAAAACGTTAAGAGTTGTCTTTCTTTCAAACGATAAGATGCCTGATGGCCGATGTGAAATAATAAAGCAATCTTGGTCGATTCTCTTTTCATTAACTTGCACCAGTCTACCCAGTTAGTTAACTTCAGAAAAAATAAACATAAAAACTGATGGAGTTCACTAAGATTATCAAATCTCTGTCCCTTTTTTCTTAATGTACGCTTTCAGGTTTTTACCGCTAATCTTACTTGCGTCAGATTAGAATTTGCCTTCTATTTCCTTTTTAATAAAAAATCTTTACAACAATGGATTTTTATTTTATACTAACACGTTCATCCGAAAATAGTTTAGTATTATACACACACACACACTGAAAACCCCATTTTTATTTACATTACCTAGGAGAATGAAAGGAAAGATAAAATAAAAAAATTAAACGAGCAATAAAGATTGGAAAGGGAAAGGGAGGTAATGACAAGATATAGACACGTGAGATAATGGATAATCTTAATTGTCAACACTCAATGAATTCCCTTGGGTTCACTTAGTAATGAATAATTAAGCAGTAGTCTTTTTAGCGTAAAGTTGTCTTTCTTTCAAATGGCCAACTTGAAATAGCAAAGTACTTTCGGTTTGTTTTTAATTATGTGCTCCATTCCATCCACCAGTAATTACTTCAATCTACACACACACACACACACACATATATATATATATATATATATATATATATAACCAATTTACCCTTGGCAAGGCAACAATGCCACTAAGATGTAAGGGGTTACTTGAGTGAAAGACAATAAGACTTTAAAAGTAACTGGAAACCCAAATATATTTGCGCCGTTTTTTCGCCTTTTTTACCATTTTTTTTTTCTCCGTTTACCTTTTATTTTATTTTCCTCAGAATCAATCTTATGATTCTCATTTTGGCCACGTCTTTAGGTTTGGAAACTACTCTGTTAAAAAAAAAACCTGACCAATTTTATAGATACTTCTAGTACAACAATTCATTGATAAAAGTCAGCTTTCTTTTACTTATTTACTCCAATGTCGACCACTTCCCCATCTTCTTTCATAAGCCATTTTTGATCTTTTTTTCTTTCTTATCATTCCACTGTTACTATCACAAATGCGGCAATTCATTTCTCTTTTTTTTCCTCTTCATTTTACATTCTGCATTTTTTTTTCTTTCACTCTTCGCAAATATTTTCACTCTTCGCAAATATGTTAGTGATTCAGAGCATAACTTAGAAGCTAACCAAAGCGAAGAGAATCTGATACGCTGTTGGGGATCCCCTATGTACAGAGATAAATTCTCTTGCTTCCACCGAAACCAAAACCAAATACACCACAGTACTCCCTTCCCCGATCAAACTGCCATATTCACACCTGCCGACCATCATACACGCACAGACAAATACAGAACTACTGATCTTGTGTTCTACCATACACTAAACTTCTATTGGGTTACCTGCTTACGATATCATTAACCAAGCATCTAAGATGTTTGATACAGAAAACTTACTATAGATATTGACATGAACTGATAAAACCTTCCCATTAAAGTTATGGTTATATAGTTATGAGTGTTAGAAAAATCTTGCTCCTCTATGAATTATTCGAACTAGTATCTTATCATTGTTTCGATCACTTTAGAAGTGAAATGAAAACAGTGATGGCACTAATCCTGAATCTAACAATTTAGTATGTGGATTTAGTAAATACCAAACACTTCAAATAACTTTAAGTATGAATCAATTAGAACAAATTTAGCATCGTGTAAGAATAGTTTCACCCAACACCGCAAGTTGCTACGGCACCAAAACATTAACCTGAAAACTTGTCATGTCCTTAAATACCCTGATCAAATCGATATTTTCATATGGATCTCATGTCTGGTGCCAAACTCGTTCAGAAATACCAAAATTGTCAGCTATATACAACCGCTTTCTCGTACCAGTGGTTAAAAATAGCTTTCACTGAATGAAATTTGTTGGAATCAGTGAGGTCCATACTTTTCAAACCTTGTAGACTGGCGCTACCGAATCACAAAAAACTGTAGTAAATAACAGAAACTACATCTCTTGAAAACATTTAGCAACGGCAATAACTAAAATGGATAACACATGCAACTCAAGAGAGAAAATAATAACATATATTGTCGTTTTAAATGATTTCAAACAAAAGTTTAGAAAGACTCCAATACTGAAAAGAACGATAACAGCTACTGGACTTGGAAAACCTATTTTACTGAAAAAATTGTTTTAAGTTAAAGATTTTATAAATTTTAACCGTTAGTGGCACTGGCTCCTCAGTCAATGAATGTTTCCTTAGAAGGAAACTACTAATATTATTATTACCATTATACTGTCTAAAATGTTACGATGAATATCATTATTGTGAATTATTCGAACCAGTATTTTTTATTCTCGTTACTGCAATGAGGATAGTGCTGCCACGGGACAAGGCTCACTTCGCCACAGATCACAATGAGTAGTTCTGCGGCAGCGTTCGAATCAACGGGACACGCGAATTACGCGAAGTTAGAAACACTCCATAGAATAAAAAATAAAAAAAATAAAAATAAAACCAATCATACGACACTGATCCTGTATATATCTACACCAACACTGTTGTAGGATGTGACATGCAACCACTGATATACAAGAGTTAGAGTACAATTTTCCGAAGTGGGGGAGGTGCTGCTGCACAGTTGGAATTACCGAAGTCAAACTTCCATTATTGCTAAGCGGCGAACTGTCCGAAGACGGACCTACGTCACAGAATAACAGATACTACACTCTGATTGTTTTTACTCGCCCTTCGGTAGCGGGATGTAACACTAGGTTATTTTTCTGTGTGCTGTGCTCATGCTCTAATGTCTCAAATTGCCGACGTTGATACCTACCGACAATCAATGAAGGAGCTTCCTAATGTTTGGAACCACGGGACTAGGCATCCCTCAAAGATTTTCTGTGAACTGTCCAAAGACAGAAACACGGCAGAGGTGAAGAACAAATACTACACTTTGATCGCATGCAGAAGACTGAGTATCGACACTTGTATCATTGATATACTGATTCTATGCAAACTTATTGATCTATACGAGGGCGTTTCAGAATTATGTAATGCTTAGCAATCTGGTCTCGCTAGATCAATCACAACTGAATGGTGAGTTCGATCCGCACTAGGAGATCCATACTTTCGGCCTTGTGATACATCCGAGCTATGCTTAGTAAATTACTATACTGATCTATACGAAAATATTTTGTTACTGATTCTATGCAATTTGAATAATAAACTAACTTGTCTCGAAATTTTCGACAAAAATTTACTTATGCCCGCATTAAATATATTTTATTATTAATGGATATATAAAATCTACATAGTATGATTGGCACAAGGAGAATAAAGTGTTGGCAGCATACCAGTGAGAATCGAACCCGGTACACTAACGAATTGATATGCGAGAAAACGTATTTAACATTGACTCACGCTAGGCGTTCTATTCTGGATACTAAGCGTAACGAAGAGCATTAAATTCTTACGAATGCATTGAAAAGAAAAATGGTGTCCGGTTACTTTCAGAAAGGATTTAGTGTAATGCACTATAATCCTTTCAGTTGACTTAAAATTGGTCGTGCATGGTTTTGTTGTGACTTGTAATTAAATTTTCAAAAGAAAAAATATATAGATTCATTCAAAGTTTCAAGGGATCGTTTTAATTCCGATGATATCCGATATATATGCAGGTGTTTTGGGGTTTTTTTTTCCCCTCATCAGTTTTTTTCCAGGACAGAGATATAGAACGCCAGACTTAACATTCTAGCAAAACCAAAGAACAGGCATAAAAGCATCAAAATGAGGAGGAAAAAAAATTGTCAAACTTTTCAGGAAAAAAATAATTTTATTACTAACAGATGTGATTAAATTGAAATTTTTTGAGTTGTTTTAAGTGGCGATGTGGACAATTTTTACTTGAGTTCCTATTTACTATTTATCAAAATTTGCTAAGTCTGACAGAAGTCTACAAGTTGTTTATAGCGCTTAATGTTCTTTTAAGCGGTCACAAATCTATGAAATGTTCGGCATTGCTTAACTTTGGTGATCCGGCAGAAATTGGTACATTCGGCGAAAGCCTTAAGTTTCTTTCTGTATTCAGGAACTAGCCGGTTTAAGTGAAGACCCACAAGGGATATATATATTTTACGGGTTTCGTCATTAGAAGGGACTTCTACAGAATAATGTTTAATTGATGGAATTGTATATATGTAGTGAGAAGTATCGAAAAACCACACATCGCTTATGCACAGCCTAACCGAACTGCTTGAGAGGTTGTGCATCGAGACTTATCGGACGTCAAGAATTTAAAATGAAGCGTCCCCTTAAGCATTTCTCTCAATGTATAATTATAACCGACATTTGTATTTCGTTCCATCTCTCTACGTATTGTATTCCATCAATAAAAAAAAAGCATTTAGCTTGAATTTTCTAATTATGAAACTCGTAACATATACATTTTCCATTTTATTATTCTGTTACACACCAATAGTCTGTTATATAGGATTTATATATCCTATTCTCTTATATATATATATATATATATATATATATATATATATATATATATATATATATATATATATATACAGTGTAACCCGGATATAAGAGAGTTGTCGGGACCGAAGAAGAAGTCTCTTATATCCGGGTTTGGTCTATTTTATATACATTAACACAGGCTCTAATTTGGGACCAGAGAAAATCTTTCTTATATCCGGGTTACACTGATATATATATATATATATATATATATATATAGTATTTATTCAAATTTATAACATGTGTATGCTATAAATTTGAATAAATACTATTACCTCTACTTGGTATTGAGCACTCTTTTAAGAATAGTGTTTTTGGTTATTATTACTAAAAACACTATTAAGAGTCCTACTTAATAAATTTTAACCTAAACTGTCAGCGAAGAAGAGAATGCATCCAATGCAGTGGGGTAGACCCCCTCCCCAAATACTAATCTCTGAATGGATAATTGCAGGCTCGTGTATAAATTCAACTCGAGCATATTTAACTCCAGTGTAAACAATGCTTATATCTACTTATCAATGAATTTATTATCATTATTATTACTACTACATCTACTACTACAGTTATTATTATTCCATTTATTCAAGGTCCTTGTATTTTGATTTTTTTTTTTTTTTTTTTTTGAAGTTCTTCAGATATGTTGCAGTCTGCAGGAACTGTCATGTCAAGAAGCATATTTTTACAGTTATTATTGTTCTGGTCAAATATCGAGCAATTTATCGGCAGAAATTCCCTTCAACTCTGGGAATGCATTGAAGCATGTCGGACAGCAGCAGTTTCATCAGCGGACAAATTAGGTTTAAGGATCCAAGTTCTTCACTCGAGATAATAGCCTAGTGAACTAAAGTGTTAGTTCGTGAATTTGTTGACAGTAAGTGTGAGTTCAACCTCCTGCACCGGTCAGTGCAGACAATAACTCAGTGGAAACTAGACAAACTATGATAGGTACCTCCATGAGATCGCTAAAAAAAAGAGCATAGCATGATGAAAAAGACGCTAAATTTGACGAAAACAAAATTTTATCGTCTAAATGTTTATATTATTATTAAGAGGGAAGATCAAAGTTTATTTTAATTATTTTAAAAAAATTTTCCTTCGTTTTAGAACATTCTAAATTTTGATTAAAAAAAAAAAACCCAAAAAAAAACCTTGTTTCTCTTTGTATCACCGGAACTAGTAAAATAACATACAATTTTTAGCACGTTTTTTGTGTGACACACATTAATTTGAAAAATCTTGCAAAAATAAAAATAATTATCGGATGTTAATGAAACTTTCAGAAACTATTCACAGATGATCGAAATTATTATAAATATTTTTTTAAATTCATGACAGAAATATTTTTTTTTAAATTTATTACCCCCCCACCCCGCAAAAAAAACTAATTTTATGAAAACGCTAGAAATTCTATCGCGTCAGTTTTGCAAATCATTTTTTTTGTTTTTAATTGGACCCCCATAATCTGAAAATCAGCTCTGAATTGTAACATACAAAACTCAATAAAACAATGATATTATTTAATTTCAAATGCTTTTTATTTGCTTTTAGTTGTTTTTTATGAATATGGACAATATTTTCTGAAAGCAAAATATTTTTCGATGAAAATGAATTTTTAATACAATTATTTGTTTTTTTTAATTATAATAGATTTTTATATTTAAGTTGTTAAAATATTATAAAATTAGTTGAAAGCCGCATCGGGTTTCCTAAATATCCTTATGAGATAGATCTTTTTTTAGCGCGTTGTAAATTGTATCATTATGACTAATCAGAAGATCCGCAGTAATTAAATGTAATTTTGTGTTTATAATCGGGCTGTAATTATAAAGTACGGAAGACCAACCAGAATACAATTAAGTTGCGTTATTTGAGTTAAGCATTGTTCTCCGCTGTTAAGGTCTTTACTTTTGCGAAACACGTGTGGAGAAGTTAATTTGATTTTTCAATTTCAACTGAGAAGGGTACGTACAAGTATCAGTATCATCTTATGAAATTTATACGATCTTATTTTTATATTAATCTCAGTTATGACATTTTTCCATAAATGAAATATCAAAATTAATAATAAAATGAATGGAAATACAAATAACACAGTAAAATGTAATAAATGTACATAAAATTATAGTATTTTATGTACACTTCTGATAAAATTTCATAAGAAAGGTACTTATAAATTAATTAGATACCTTTCTTATGAAATATGAAATTTAATCTCACTCTTAACAGTCTCATTTTAATTTCTTTATAATATATTTTCAATAAAGCATAGTAAACGTA
Organism: Acanthosepion pharaonis; assembly: GCA_903632075.3. Classification (NCBI taxonomy): domain Eukaryota; kingdom Metazoa; phylum Mollusca; class Cephalopoda; order Sepiida; family Sepiidae; genus Acanthosepion; species Acanthosepion pharaonis. Next base: position 631,773 of record CAHIKZ030001891.1, on the reverse strand, counting down.
AAGGTGAAAGCTAAGTACAAAAAACAAAAAAATTTAGAGCGCTGAAAGTTTTCCTTAAAATCAACGAGGTAAATAATTTGTTCACTTAAATGTAAATTATTTCACTTTTCTCCTTCCGTAGAACAAATTATCCTCACGAAATCCGTCAATATGTCATTCATCACCTGTCAAGTGACGTGCCTTGTTTTATTTTCAAATTACATATTTTCGGCGCAGAAGCTAAGTTAAGCTTGGTTCAAAATATTTTAAATAAACATTATAATTTCTGATTTTCTTAAAATAGGTTTTGAAAAAATGATAATTGATATTTAAAAGAATTTCAAAATGAGATTTCCAGTTTTTTTTATAAAATGAAAAAAGTGGTCAATTTTGCTGACTCAAAAAATAAAATTTTTAACGTAAATTTCGGACGTACTATGAACGATTAAAAAAAAATGTAAAAAAAAAAAAATACACCAAAAATATTTTTGATCTTTCCTCTTAATAATAACAAACATTTAGACGATAAAATTTCGTTTTCGTCAAGTTTGGCGTCTTTTTCATCATGCTATGCTCTTTTTTTAGCGATCTCGTGGAGATACCTAAACTATGTCTAGACATAATTGACCATGACTTGTTCTTGTTTTGCTTAAGAAGTTATGTAAATTGTAATAGTTTTCCAAGCTTTTTTTTAGCCTCTTAACACTCCCAATGCTGTTGACGTATGTTTTCAAAACACCGTAAAATACCGGTTCTTAGCGTTTGTGTCATAAACTAACTAGAACTTGGTGCTATTCCCAAGCTAGTTTGTATATATAGTAGTATACAATGCAACCTGTTTTGGGATGTATTTTTATTATGCTGTCATTGTCGTTTACTTTAGTCTGTACTGCATAGTATCCGATCGAAAACTAAATAACTGTATCCATGAGGAAATCGTCGTCAGCGTCTTTATTTCCAGGAAATGGCAATTAAGAAAAGATGGGCCAGCACAGCCATGCAACAATGTTATAACAATGGAGCAGTGACAGTATTAAATAGATTAATGGATGGCAAAAAATAATAGAACAGAATTCTCAACGTGTTGGTCAATAATGTAAATGCCTCAAATAGTTATTTTTTCTTATTTCGTAATAAAACGTGCGAGATTTTTAGCTGCTCGCTATGTCAGTACCGTTGTTTAAAAAACACATCTTTTCTTTCTCCCTATAACTAACTAGTTTTTGAGTTACTTAACAGATTCATCAATCAAAGAGTTGTTCTGAACTCTATCATCGAGATATGTTTACCTCAAAACGAATACTATATCATTTCGATATCCGATCAGAATAACCCCTTAAGCTCATTTCTGCAAATCTTTTAAATTATATAGCAAACTTTAACCCAGACAACTTTACCTATAGACGAACTATACGACCAGTTTTCAAATATACTTCACGATTTCTTCTTTTATGTGTCATGTCCTTTCAGGACGTAGGCGATCATGGTTCTCCACCTCCTTCTATCCTTTGCAGCTCTCAACAAGTTCCATCCCTCTGCTTCCTCCCAAAACTTAAAACTTCCTAAAATATTATCGAATAAAAATCCGATTTTCAGCATTATATGACCCATGAGGGTTGATGTGCTGGTAAAACAAACCAAACCAGATCCACCCTAACTGGAGGTAGTAGGGTCCCAGTTATAGGCAAATAGTAAACACCAAACATACATCAACAGGTCATTTTTATAATAAAATGACCAACAATACATTTTATAGCAAAATGACAATCAATGCAACACTAAAGAATATAAAAAATACATTTTTATAGTAAAATTAGCAACAGTACATTTTATGATCTACAAACTATATATCTTTTTAAAAAAATGAAACAAAAAAAAAACATACCTTTACCCTAAAACTATAAAATTATGTACAAAATATATGTAGTTGAAAGCATAAAATTACATAAAATCTATTTAGATTTCGGCATTAAATAACCCATAGAGGTTGGTATGCCGCTAAACAAAATTAACCAGCTAACGGCGGTGGGAAAGTGACTGAAACAGAGATGCGAGGTCAGGACCAATAACATTGCAGATTCATCTTGGTATTTTATCAAGATGATAAACCTATTTCTTTATTTGTGAAGAATGTTGACTATAAAATCGGCCATATCAAAATTGTTTGAATAAACAGAAACATTATCGTTGATTATGCAATCATTTTTATATGGTGAAACTCATTAACTGAATTTTGAATCAAATAAATCTCTTCACCTAAACAGTAAGTTTCCCAATGTTTGCTTTTTATGGGGATGTCATCGATGAATTTACTTCTCGTATCAGCAACCAATGATGGAAACTACAAAGAAAAGATTCTGAAAACTAAATTATATTTACTAAGTTTAACTTTGTTCAAGAAGGAATACAGGGTGCGACAGAAATACCTTCCACATATAGATCCTAAATAATGCTAAGATATTAGCTAGATGAAAACATCATTGTTACTAATGTCATACGATTATGTGGGGGGGGGTACTTGGTTTATGGCAAAAGGCTTTTTTTCCTGGGGAGCCCCCGTCATAGCGGAGGGTTATTCACCTGAGACGATTCAAAAAACAAACTGTACGTAATCCAAAAACACAGGAAAGTATAAAGATATAAAGGCAAAAGGACTTCTTAGGCGTAGTCTACATATGTAGGTTTCCGCCTTGGGAAGTTGCGACTAGCGTCCAGTTGCCAGAGAAAAAGAAATTGGGCCGTAACTGAATACGGATCCCAGAGGAAAACTAAAAGTACTTACAGCTTCTGAGCACGGACGCAGACCCCACACTTAGAAATAGCACACCTGAGTAGGCCACATTTGGGGCGATCGCAAAGGCCAACCCAACTGGAGTGCAATGGAAAGACCTCGCTCTGGGAGAACGGCCTAGCTGATCACCGTTAACTCCTGGGCCACAATTTTGTATTTTTACGAAATAATCATACCATTATGTGAGAGTTGTTTCTGCCGCACTCCGTACAATGGATTTTTTTTTTTTTTTTTTTGTCGAGTTTCTTCGTCGTTGTTTTATTATCACAAAATTACAATCGCTGAGCGCATCGACCTTCGTTCTATTTGAATTACTATGTTTATTCTTTATAAAATTATTTTTCGATTATTTTCATGATCGGAGTTCACATTTAGAATATTCGAATGATTGATATGATCAGTTGTTTTGCATTAAGACCTGAGCGGTTGTATCGTCAAGTTCCTATCACATTCGGTAATCTTCCGGAAGTTGTGAATTGAACTTCTTATTTGCTCTACGTTTTTTAACTTATTACATCCGGGGAATTTCCTAAGAAATTTCAAAACTCTGATATATGAATGGATAGCAGAACAAGAACAGAGATGGATAGTAAAAAATCAAAAGTAGTTGAGAGTAACAAAAGATAGGATGTTAGGGAGAGTTGTGATCACCCTTATCCTAGGGGAAAACGACACATAAAAGGACACTCAGCTCCTCCTTATGCAGCCACTCTACCTGGAGTAGGGAATATATCTGTTGTACCTGACTCAGAGAAGTAAATAAACTTATTAGGTTTTTTACCCATTAGCCCACCTCCCAGTTGAGCATTAAATTTAATGTACTTTCTTTTATTATTTAACCCATATTGTACTCGTATTTATACTAAACCTATTGACTGCGAGATTTGAATATAACATCCGCAATTTCATTAACCTGTTGGCTGCAAATATACTTTTAACGTTGGAAATCCTGAGTCGGATTTTTTCTTTAAAATAAAAAAAGGCATAGGTGAAAATAGATTTCATCGCGTATTCAAAAGGGTTTTCTTTTCATAAAACTCAAATCCTGTATACAGTGTGTGTTAAAATATTTTAATTTAAGCGACTATGAAATACCTTAAAAGGCCAAATCAAATAAATAAATATATTTTTTTGCTTTTCACAGACTACCATTCTGTGCAAGAATTACACTGTCGCAAGTTTTCTCTGTATTTATAATTTTCGAATCTCTCCGTAGGAGTCGGTGTGCTCATTTTTTCTCCTCCATATATGATTAGCTATACCTGATTTCAGTCTTTCCACAGATTATAAATTTTACGAAGAGAACAGAAATAAATAATAAAACATTTATAAAATACAAATTTTAATTTTCTCAAAGACTTACTTTTTTGTTTTGGGGATGGCAACGTTTGGTTTCGACTTCCCATACTCTACGACAATCGTATGCAAAGGTTATACACATCCAAGAAGCTCCCAACAAAACTGCTACCTCTGGAAATTCGACGCAATTTTTTTTTTTTAAAATGGTTTTGTGCCAGACTCCTGTGAGGTAATTAAATAGCCATATGCCTGTCACTACTTATGTAGATATTTATAAGACGAGACAATTGCTGATTCTTCGCATATTTGACTGACCGCCAAAGAAAAAAATATGAGATGTAAAAGCAGGGATATATTTTTTTCTTTTTCTTTTTTTTTTTTTTTTTTTAAGCATGATTTACCAAATCTCAAGAGAGCAACATATTGAAATAAATCATCCACCTTTCGGCAGTCAGTCGTCTGCGCTATAAATGAAAGATAACTGACGGTGCATGTCATTGTTTCTCTATGCTAGGTATGTACCCATCTTGGCAAAATTACTCAGTCGAAATACAAAAGACATAATCGCACAAAGAGAATTGTTGATGACTTTCTCACCAACAATGCAAAGTTATACTTGAATGCTTCCTTCATTAAGCCAAATGATTTCACAACTAAGAATCAACACCTATCTATGTTATAAACTTCCTACGGTTTTCTTTCTCTCTTCCCCCATCTATCTTTCTCTCTCTCTCTCTCTCTCTTCCCCCTGTCAATCTCTCTTTTCCTCATGTAATACCATCACAGTAATACACATCACATATATAAAAATACTTAACGTGTATATATATATATATATATATATATATATATATATATATATATATAGTAAAGGTAACAAATCCCCCTCCCCTAGCTGTATACACGAAATCAGTCCACACCGGGGTTGATAAGACAGACGGCCGAGATCTCCGTCTGCTGAAATAGGCTGTTCTCCATATAAGGTCATTTTGGATTTTATTCTTTATATTATGAGAGAGCGAAAAATGATATATTAGAGAGTGAAAAACTCTATCTATCTATCTATCTATCTATCTGCACGAGTGAAGAAAATTATAAGAATCGAAAATGAAAAATATAACACTATACATAAAGTGTTGGTCTAATGTAATATAACAAGTGACATGTTACAAAAATGACAGCTACTATCTGGTAACAGTATGTCCAGGTCAGTTATATAAACAGGTAATGCAGTTTCAAATACCTAATGCTGATGTGTTAAATGCTGCGCTTATGAAACTTTGATAAACGCCAAATTGTTATAACCAAAAGACAAGGTCAGAGATTCTTGAGATGTCCAGGCTTTCGAAGTGATGTGAAGAAGGAAATATCGCCAGCTGCCAGAAAGGCATTGAACGGGCAAGACATAACGATGCTAAAAGTGCTAAGAATTAACCACAAAGTACAAATCAAAGTAGAAAGGGCTTCACGTGAATAAATCCTTTTAAAAAGGTCTTTCGTCAGACTCTATAGACATCCTACATTTGCAACAACAAAAATTGATAGTACATACAAATAGAAGAGAAAAAAAAAACGTTGACTTTCAGCACTACAAAAGGTTAGGAAGACAATAACCAGAAAGTGCTATAACAATTAGTGGGCTTGAGAAATCTAATTTCCTGAAAAAAAAAACTCCAGAAAATGATTTCATAAATTTCAACCGACACTAATGTATCTGGTCAATGAATACTGAATCATTCCTTTATGGGGACGGCTACTTTCACCGTTGCCATTACCATCTAAATATTGATCAGGCTCGATGCTCTTTGACTTTAGTAATTAACTGAAGTTTTCAGTGCGATTTAATCGTAAGCTTTTTAAAGTAAAAATAGGGCAGAGCAGTAAATTTTATGACAAAGATGTTAATTTTTCTAATCATATCGTTGTGCCGCTTTACTGACTAGACGAGACTTAAATCTCTTGCATTTAACATTACATTTTATTCAACTCCTGACTTCACCAGTTAATGTTGGCTAGTGCTTGTGAGCGGCCCAATGCCCCTCATCCGAAACATGGAACTTACATTCTCATCTGCGATGTAAGACTGCCCATCCTTTCTCTTTTACCCGTCCAACAGAAGCAACAACAAAAGAAGGAGAAACTAGAAAAGAAAAATAATGATATAATGAAGATATTAGCTCCTCACACCATCAAAAAATGTTTAGAAACTCCTATCAATATTTGAAAGAGTTATAACATTTAGTGGCCTTTATAAATTTTTCAATTTTGCTGAAAAAACTTTTTAAAAAATTTTTTATATTAATGGAAGAAATAGTCTGGGCCAATGTGACTTAGAGAGGGCGTCGTTATCCTTGGAAAGCGATTGGATCAAGATTGCACTATGAAGAAACAACAACCTGGAGACAATGGGATTGTTCCGGTAATGTCCTGCTGGAAAATACTGGGTCTTGCTATTCATATAGGAGGTACTTTGTCACGTATCACCTACCTCAACATAATAACATCTATTATAGGCAAGTCTTCTTTTTCTTTTGTTTTTTCTATGACTGCAGTAAAATCTTTCAGCAGGAAAGCCCGCCAAACCGCACCATATAAGCAGTACTTAAAAAGTTTCAGAAACCTAAAAAGAATTTCAGTATTTCACTTGCCACGAAACTTCCCAGATCTGAATTCTATTGGACACCTATGAAATGTGTTTAAACAATATATTCACTCACTCTAAGCATTAACTTTTAAAGCAGTCAGTGTATTTTTCTGGAATTTTTTTTTCAATAATTGTGAAAATAACGTGTTTGAAATATATAAGCGGTAAGAATATCAAATCTCAGTCTTTGTTTCTAATCTTTATTTTTTTCTAACGTGTGTGTATCCGTTAGAAAGTTCTTCAATAAACCTGTTGCTTAATGATAAAATTAACGTTTATTTTACACAAAAAAATGTAAAATTCTTGTAACTTAACCCTTCCCTCGATCAACAGTTATACAGTGAAAATTTCAGACCAAAATTCATGTAATAATTATCAGGCTATGGAATTATTGATCCACCTTCTCACTCAATAACTCACTCGTATGTGTGTGTGTGACGCGCACGCATCTTGTCTACTCTTTCATTCGATTACGTACACTTGTACTTCGAAGTTATGTGAAATTCCAGACAAATGCACAGTGCAGTTTTTTTTTTTTTCTATAAGTGGACTGGCTATTCACATTCTCTATTTCTTTTTTTCTTTCTTTCTTTATTTATTTTAACTGTTAAAAACCAAATGCTTGGGGAGCCGAGACGATGAGAAGACCAACTAAAAAGAATGCAAATAGACAAAAAGATAAATTCTTGAAGGCAGGAAATATTCTCGTAGCTGATAATAAACGCTTAAGAACAATTTAATCTTAACATGTAATCTTTGGAATTAATAAATGCTTAATGGATAATAAATACTTTCTAAATTTCGTCTCGTCAAATATAAAATCTCCCAAATTCGCAGGGAATATTTCTTGACAACTGAATTCAAATAAATGGAGTTACGGTGCCGGAAGAGAAACTACCAACTACTGTTATACCAATTTCTTGAATGGGATCTTCCTGCCAGGGAATTCGGAATCCAAAACAGCCTTTATTGGAATACCAAGTGCTAAATTGTTACAGAAAACGCGTCCTTATTAATAAAAGAATCTATTATAGTAGATTCATACTGAAGGCTGTACAGTTTGTGTGTGTGTGTATTTTTGTGTGTATATATATGTGTGTGAAATGGATCTTTAATTTATTAATCAGACATTACTTTATTGCTTAAACAATATTTTTTAGAGGATACTCATATTTGAGTAGATGCTCTGTTTATTTCTTAAAAAATATGTTTCTTTATTTTCATCTACCGGCCTGAATATTCGAGAAACCTTATTAGAAAAATATGCGTTCCCCGGTAGGATTCGAACCTACGCTCTCTTAGGGGAAACCGCCATTAGATCTAATGTGCATTGACCTCTTGGTCGCGAAGAACCTAATGGCTAAGCAAAGCCCAAATAGTGCTTTTGAACACAGACCTTTCCTGATTCTTGAAATATACCTTTCTGCTCAGTTTCATATCTTAACTTAAAGAGAATTTTTAGAAATGGATTTTTCATTTATTAATCAAGCATAATACAAAAAAATCGTCTTTGTTTACGTTATTACGCTGAGCGGACACTAGTTACATTTCTGGCGAGAGAGCGCAGAATCTGTCAGGATCAGCAGTTTGAACAACGACAGGACACTCAAAAAAATCATGGTGACTTATGACAATGCTAGCATAACTATGGACAGCTTCCAAACAGTGTCGTCTCCCCAATTTCGCTTGGTTCAACCTGTGGTATAGTTTTCACGGATCGCCTCCCCAGATCAATAAAACCTATATAACAAATCTACTCTGTGTGTTTGTGTGTCTAATATATATATAAGCATTTGGTCTGAATTATAAAATTAAACTAAAAGAAGAAATATAGCTGTGCTTAAAAACTAAAAAATTGAATACATTATTATGTTTTATATATTTTAGTATTCTACTGATGCTGAAAAGATCCCGATCTGACCAAGAAGACAATTTTTTTCTCCTATAAAAAAAAATTGCTCAGATTTTGGGAAGAGGATCAAATCGAAGATACCACTTGAAAACATAACCTTTAATTTTCTTTGAATCTCTCTTTCTTTCTCTCTCTCTCTCTCATTCCTGAAAAAGAAAGTGCTGATGGGAAATATTTTTATATTCTATTTTTTGATCTTATCACCTCTTCATTTTGCTCCTTTCTTTCGTCTCTCTACACTCTTTGTTTCATCTATCTAATTTCCTTCTGAAATTTTTATACTTATTTAAGCTCTCCTTTTTTAAAGCAGATTTTGATATAACGCGAGGAATAAATATACAAGAATCATACGCATGTATAGAAAAGTTTAGAAATACATAAAAACTTTCTATAAGTCCTCTACACAAGACTGATTTCATTTATGAATATAGAGGGTGTTGTATATTTTCCCTTTTTCTGGTCGAGGTGAGTAGTCTTGTTATTTGATATGATTCTGTTTTTATTAGAATGACTTGTTAAAAAGAGTAGCTGTCTATAAGCGAAATCCCTTTTTGGTCAATGGCCAATCCACATGTGAATAACCCGCTAAGTAAGATATGCAGCGGATGTTTAACATCTTAAAAGGAGAAAACGTCAGATTCTTGTAATATATAAAAGTAGATTGTTGTCATGTTTACGTCTTCCCCGAACAAACGAACGCTATTGTCTGCGGAAAATACACTTTCAAAACGCTGAATAAAAATTTGAATGATTCAATTTACTCAAGATTAAATGTATAAGCGATAGAACTGAATTAAAGCAAATAATTATATTTACTGATCAGTAAGTGCGCAGGTTTCAAAGGATGTATTAACAGTATACAGGCCCCATATTAATACACTGTATATCATCCTTGGGTGAACACAGGTTTGTACAATTGAATACATAACGTATAGATGGTGTGTCTCCAGTGAGCCCGCTCTGCAGCAAACCTGCGTCCCACGCCGTGTTTCAGTATCCACAGAAATATCTGTAAAGAACTCTCGACTCCTCTCTGTCCTGTCTATGTTAGTGAAAGACTAAAGTCTCCCGTATCACCGGTAACTTTAATTACTTTCAACAACACTAATTTAACAAGTGTAAAAATAACTTTTATTTATGGTATTGATTACTTAAAATCACGGATACATAAACAAAAGGTATTTGAAGACAGTTTCCAGTATAGGGAATTCTTGAGCTGGGAGGAAGAGGGTGGCTGACGGGTACAATTATGACTAAACAGCCCAGATTCGTTCAAGTATTTAAGTTAGGTACCCTCTACGAAATCGTTAAAAAAAATCAGCATACCGTGATGAAAACAATGCTTCAAATGCGATGACAACATAATTTTATTGACAAAATCTTTGTTATTATTAAGAGGAAAAATCAAAGTAATTTTTTTAATATTTAATGAAATATCTTGCTCTTTTTTATAACATTCGAAAAAAACTTGTTTTTCTTGTGTCAGCGGTTGTACTAAATTTTAGCATGGCAAATTTTAGCCTCTTTTGATGTGACACATGCATTAATTTGGAATTTCTTGCAAAAATCAAATAATTGTTGGGTTTTCCGTTTTAATGAATTTTTTCAGGACTTATTCACAAAGGGATGAAATTATTTTTGATATTTTTTTATTAGAAAATCTCCGTAAAAATATTTTTTACATATATTTTCCCGACTTACTTAATTTCATGAAAACTTGAGAAATTCAACTTTAGAAATTTTAGTTACTATATTATTTAAAATCAGAATTCTTTAAAGAATTTAAATTTTTTATTTTTTATTTTTTTTATTTTTTTTTGAAAATAGGACCCCCGTCTTATCGAAAAATAAAAAAAACACCATAAAATTAAGATATCATTTAATTAGAGTAGTTTTTAATTGCTCTTATGAATAATCTATTAAAAACAATATTGTCTGAAGAAAAAAAAGATTTGCGATGAAAAATGAATGATGATTTTTCATTTTTTACAATTTTAATTGAGTAATTTATAAAGTTTTTAAATCTTTTAAAATTCAGTTTCCATGTGATAATTCCTAAAATATTTTTATTAAGTAAAACTGTTTACTAATCATATATTGTAAAGCTTATTATAATCTGATGATCACCAATATTTTTTTTAAAGAATTTGGATTTGTTTTTGTGTCTGTATATGCGTGGAGAATTTCTAAGTATGGATGTTCAAACCTAACATTATTAAAAGGTCACGTGTTTTAAGGGTTCCCCACCCTCTTTACGGAAAAAAATAACTCGCATAATCTATATCGTCTGCTCCACCAGATTTAACTATGAACACGTTCGGCGTTCGGCGTTCGTTTCGCTGTCAATAAATTTACAAGTCAGAAAAACAAAACCCCGTGGTTAAGAAATGCTTGTATACAACATTTTATGCTATAAGTAAGTAATACTTTTTCAAATCAGATTAATTTAACTTTAGGTTTGCTAATTTTCTTTAAATAACGTTTCAGAAATATTTTTAAAACCGATAATTAACTTCTGTTTACAAATGTGTCAAAAAATGACCCTTTTTTATTTCTTTAACTGAAAAAAAGAATCGATTCTGATCAATATAATTTCTGTTTGAAATACGCCACAGTATTTTGCTAACTGGAAATAGTAAATTTTAAATCCCTTAGCTTTCAACTAAAGCTAAAATAAAAGCTTCAAGAAATTTTTCTCATTTTTAAATATCGATTTTTGAACTTTACGTATACCAAATTAGTAGAGTTACCTAATTTAAATGAAAGCAGGTGATTAAGGGTGTGCATAGAGAACAGGACTTTAGCTGATTGAGGCACCATTGTCATTCGGCAGGGAGAGTGATCTTCTAGCGGCGAAACCAGTTCGATCTTACGTTTACCCTTTCGGTGCCTGCTTTTATGTGTATGCACACCCCAATTGCACTTCCCTGTTTGGCTAGCGAATAATAACGCTTGACCAATGGTCTTTGTGTCATACACATCAAAAGGGCAGGAAGGAAAGCCCCTCGAAGCTCTATATGATTGATAGACCAATCAAAATAATGGTTTTGTGTCGCGCTTATCGGGGCGGAAAGAGAAGATATCCACTCCAGCATTTCTTGCATTGGTGGGCCAATCAAAATCGTAGCCTTATAATGCACTTTCAAATGAACATTCTCCATGTTCCGAAATCTCAGTCCTTTGACCTTTTTATCACAGGCGTCATTGTGATCTTCATCTGATGGTATGTCATCTCCCTGATCAAAACAAATCCGACCTTTCAAAATTTACTTGTCACTTATTTCAATGAACAATTCCTTTATCAAATGAAAACAATATTCTAGGACAATTTCAGTCAACCTTTGACAGCAGTCATAGCGAATACAACCCTGCTATATATTACTCTGCGCATCTTGTAACTGTTTGCCACAACGCAGCAAGAGTTTTGAATGAATTAGGCATCATACCATCATGACCCATACATATTCCATGGAGGATAGTACTGGCGATCGTGACGACCAGGAAGATTGTCGAAAATCATGCAGAATATGTTGTAGGCAATTCCCATGTGTGATGCATTTCTCCAAAGTCTTTATTTTATATGAAATTTATTTGAAAATTGAAGTATTGTTCTCATCTTCGATTGTTGCAGATGTTATTATAAACCTGACGTTTCAGTCAATTACCCTCTGACCTCCTTCAGGTGTCCATTGTCTTTGGCTATAAGGTACATTGTGTTGATTATTGTACTATTTTTGTTCTTGTGATGCTTGGTCTTTTTCTTTCCTACTAAACCAAAGTATATTGTTTCACTACTTGATTCTGGAATTGAACTCACGTTCATTGGATGTCAAAATTTATTTTGCCCATCCGAATGATTCGTCAAATATCTTCATATTGCTTGAAATGGCTAAATTCAGTAAATATTAGCTAGTAACACATATATATTAAAATATGCAATATATTTTACATTATATAGATTGGGACACTTGGACGTGTTCTAATAGTTAGTAAGGTTGTCACACTTCACGCCTGTGTAGTGAGTTTAATCCACACAGGTTGCCCCATAGTTACAGCCTTGTGCAACATTTAAGCTACGCTTAGTAAATCATAACATCGTAGATTGCCTCAAAATAAACTAATGTATTGGCTTCTTAAGGACATATTTCAAAGGGTTGTCTCTTCAGCATATGGGTTATTGTGGCTCTTCACAACTTCCTATCCTTTATTCCTCTTAGCAATGTTTGCCTTTCTCTCTACTATCCAGTTACACAATCTCATTAAAGAGTTACTGTTTCTTTTGTCCCACTTGCCTTCTATATGTCCTGTGAGTGTCAAATTTTTCAAGCCCACTTTCTACATTTCCCTCTCGTGACCTTTTTTGTTTCAATTTTTTCCTTAAAACTTCCTCATTGCTCCCATGATCTGTCCATGGTATTCTCAACAATCTTCTAAAGAACCACATTTCTGTTGACTCCAGTTTCCACTTCATCTGTGAGGAAATTATCCAAAATTCCCTGCCAATTAGGAGGATTGCTATTACAGTTCAGCACTTGTTTTTTCGTTTCTAACAAAAATTTTCTTGTTTCTTAATAATTTATCTAGCTTTTGGAAGGCATCTTTCGCTATCCCAATGTCTTCGGATTTCGGTGTCACATTTTCCACTGTATTTTAAAACGCTTTCTAGATATTTTAATTTCTGTACTTGCTTGATTTTTAACATCCCTAATTCCTACCAAGCATTTTGTCTTCCTTTTTGCTGACCATTATAAACTTTATCTTTCTATTTACCAATTTCTTACTTTCTTTTACTACATTGTGTAGGATTTCCAGCAATTTCTCTTTCTCTGTCTACCATCAACACAGTATCATTTACATATCTTATGTTGTTAAAATTTTATCCGTCAATAATAAATTTTGGTAGAACTCCTAGATCTCTTAGAGTCGCCTCGCTGTAAAAGTTAAATAAATCCGGTGAGGAGACGCATCTTTGCCTTACATCCCTTCGTTGTAATTTTAACTAGTGAAATGCAACAAAAAATAAATGAAAGTAAATACGAATAGGTAATAACTGTAGATTTTAATAGCGTAAAGCTTGCAAATACATATGTGCTAAGAGTGAAGGAATATAGTGTTGCATTTAAATACTTTTGTAAGGGTACAAAATTTAATTACGATAAAAACGGACATATTAAAAGCAAACAGGAATGCGTAATAAAATACTTATAATTGCCAAATAGACATAAATGGAAAAATAAAGATGTAACCGGTTTTCATTCATCTTTCGTCAGAGTACTGAAAAATGCGCACAGCGGGTAAAATAAGAAATACCAAAGATTATTAAATATATAAACATCAAACGCTGATAATATACAGGCCTAAAAGCCACTCCTTTTTCTTACTGAGGGAAGGCTGGAAGGACGTCATATAGTTTAGCTGGAAATCTAAATAAGCCTTCTTCCGTTCTGGAAACAAATCTTGGTCATAGAACTGGGTGCACAGATAGTGGTTTGACAAATGCTCTGCTTTCGCCCACCTAGAAGTACTGACCAGCTATGTCGGACGTTCATAGTCATGTGTTTTTTTTTGTTTTGCTTTGTGTTTTTTTTGTTTTTTTTTTTTGTTTTTTTATCAAGAGGTGCTGGAGGTTAAATAAGCAACCTTCTCGGCCACCATGCAAGCTCTTTGAAATTGTTATATCAACAGTGTGAGACTGATAAAAACAGGATCAGGTGGACAGGAAAAAAGATTGATGTTAATATAAGTAGATTAAAAATGGGTTATAGACAAGAAAGGACTTAGATCTAATTTCGAGGACAGAAACTGGATTTTATCGTAGATTGAAACATGAAATCGGCCAACGCCCAACTCTTACTAATGCCGTTCATCTAAAACCTGATCGCTCCTTGCGTGACCCAAACGCAACTCAGCCGTCTCATTTGAGGGTTTCTGTGTCTTGTGGTCACGTAATTCGATGCGCGGCTTGCATCTCTTCTACAATTTCCATAGGGTCGTCATGTAGATAAGATGACGATATTCCTCCGAATATAAAGTCATATAATTATTATAATTCTCTGCCTCAATTTCCGACAGAATAATATATTTATTACACCACAAATACAAAACTACAAGCTCGATATTGTTATATTAAAGTAACCTGGTTATTTGCTATAAAGTTGTAAGATCAAAACAACGAGATTTGTATTGCTTGACAATTTCCAATTTAAAGGTCATTCTTTGATATTAATCCTATAAATCACGGTTGGAACAACACACAAGTAGATGTTGATATGCCGCTTAACAAAAACAACCCAAATCAAACACACAAGTAATTTACGAACAAACATTATCATCTTAGGGACAAACAAAATTTAAAAGCTATTTCATCTGTCATAATTTACACTATATACATTATTCTCATCTTTCTCATATTCACGACGTTTCAGCTGTTGTGTGCTCCAACCTTCTTCAGCTGATATACGTTGGAATTTCGAACTTGGCCTGCACACGTAAAAAAAAGTTAGCGTTTGAAAGTGAAAATTAGTCAAAAAGTTAACTTGACTCGAGTATTAATATGGGACTGGCAACTATTCACTTTCTAGGTAAGTAGAAGTAGCCGCAAATTAATTTAGTTTCAAAATTACTATTTCCGATCAAACTAGAAAGACATCTTTTTACGCGACACGGCATAAACAGAGATCACCTTAATTGTAAGTATTTATATAAAATCAAAATGCTGCTATCCAGGTGCTTAGCAATATGACAAATGGAATCAATATGTCCAGTCCAAACTATGACAGATAATCTCCGTTCGTAGCACCCGTTGGAAAGATATGAATCGGAATAAATGATGTTACTGACGAAAAATGTCTTGATTTAAAAAAAAAAATAATAATATCAGAGAGAAATTAAATTAGTTCAGTATTTTGAAAACCCGGTTAACTTTTGAAAAAAATTAATATCAGAATTTCAATTTCGATTTTATACTTATTAATATTTAGGCGATTTTTTATAAAAACGAAATAAAACAATTATTTGTTTGCAAGCAATAATTCTGATAGAATGAAAATTCGTAGATAACTAAATATTGTCACTATTTTTTTTAAGTATTTGATATAGGTATAATGAACTAGTGATTTATTTTAGTTATATAGAAATCCTGGCAAGGCTGTATAATTCTGCGGGTTGATATAGCATGTCTAAAAGCAGAAACAAATTCTTTGCTTCGACAATTTTGAGATAATTTGCTTCAATGAATTTGCGAAACTCAGAAATCATCTGATATCAATCGGTACCTTTTAATCTTTTGCTATGGTTACATAACTTCATCATCATTGAGCAAACTATAAGTTTCTATCCGAAAGTGGTTTAGGATTTATATAACGAACACTGTCTAAAGGATTGCTTAATGAACTCGTTCTTTATGAGGCTTCTATGGCAAAAACGGGTACGAACTATATCGACATTTACAAAGAAAATATATTTATATATTACTGAATATATATATATATATATATATATATATATATATATATATATATATACACATACACACACACACACACACAGACTATAGATCAAAATTCTGGGATTGCCCTCTGGATTTAATAATTGGTAAATTTCATACGTTCTTTGGTGTAATTTCTTACTAAGCTCGGATGCTGAAACTATTTAACCCATTAGTGTATGACGTCAAATTTTTAGCGAGGTTGGTACCGAATATTTTACATCCGTCAGCCTTAATATTATTATTAATCGGCAACGTCATGTGGGCAAAGTAGCTAAAACTTTAAGAAAACTATAGTCATGGGTTAATTTTTTGTTTCTGTTATAATAAATAAAAAGAATTTCAAGAAGATAAAAGAAAGTCCCCCTGGCCCAATGTGTTTTAGTAATTTTTTTTTTTTTTTAACAGATTCTTCCAAATCCAGAGACTATTCCATGATCTATAGTGTGCATACACTCATAATCTATATATATATATATATATATATATATATATATATATATATAGGATTTTGCGATACTTGAAGTCGGTCCTAATATAAAGCTTCCTTTTTGTGTGTGCGTGTGTAGATTAATCTAATTCCTCTTCCGGATGTCTCGGTTATTTCAACTCTACAAGTTTTTCTTCATCACTACAGTAGCCAGATATTGAACTCACAACTCTTTGAGTCAAGTCACTGGTTCCAACCAACGCTTTTATCCACTGAGCCATGTATTGAGGAATTTGGGGGACTTATAAGCTTAATGTCCCAGTAATATATTTTTACAGAGCTCATATTGCAATATTTGTTATTATTGCTTTTCTCTAGTACTCCTTATTTCTGTTTCCCCATATTGTATTCATTCTGTGCTTGACCGGCTTAGGAGATTTTTGTGGTCTACCATATGTACTGATTTCTTAAGTTTTCTTATTTTCCAGTGATGTTCTCTGTCTATTATTTCAACCTCATCCCACAGGGGGCGGTGATCTCCCTTTTCCTTCCATATGTGGTCAGCTACGCTTGATTTTTCTATTAACCCTCCTGATACGGCTTTACAATGTTCTTTGCAGTCTTACCTTAAGGGGGCGGCCTGTTTCTCCTTTATATTCTTTACCACAGCTGCACAGGATGGCATACACACAGTCCTTAGTCATGTTCTCCGGCGCATACAACGATCGAAACGTCGTGAATAAAGCAACAAAGATGAGGATAACGGTCCAAACCATGTAAATAGTGTAAATAATTACAATATCTCATCTCAGAAATATAGACAGATATTCAGCAGTGATATTCATTGCTGGTGTCATTGTGACTTTCGAGCTTCTAAAATCATCAGACCTCACCATGTTAATCGTTTGTGAGGTGTTTTTAGGCTCGTATTTCCGTGGTGTTATCTGTCCATCACTCGCTAGGGAGTTTAATCCGCATTCATCGTGATGTTCTTTCCGTAATCTCTATGATTTTCTTGGTGTGTTGTTCCTTTAATTCCATCGTCCTGGGTTAGACGATAAACTACATCTAACAGTAAGGCCTCTGATTAGGAGGTTTTGGGGAGCGTGGAACCACTTCTTAATCGCTGGTGTTCCAAGGTCCACCCTATCCCGCGGTAGTAGCGGTTGTTAGGATCGCTGCTATGGGCAAATAGTTAACCCACAAATTGGGGTCAAAACACTATGAAAGTTTAAAAATAGGTTTTAATACCAGCAATAGATTTTTGAAAAGAAAATATTAGCAGCAATAGATTTAAAATATATATATATTAGCAGCAATAGATTTTTTGAAAAAAAAATATATATATATATTAGCAGCAATAGATTTTTTGAAAAAAAATATATATATATTAGCAGCAATAGATTTTTTGAAAAAAAAAAATATATATATATTAGCAGCAATAGATTTTTTGAAAAAAAAAAAATATATATATATGTTAGCAGCAATAGATTTTTTGAAAAAAAAAAATATATATATTAACAGCAATAAATTCTTTTTTTTTTTCTTTTTTTTTTTTTTTGAAAAAAAAAAATATTACCAGCAATAAAAATTTTGTCGGGATTAAATAACCCATTGTAGTTGATATGCCGTAAAACAAACCAAATCTTTAATTTCGATATTGGTTAATGCTATGCTTAATGATTTACCTACATATCCTCTATACCAGATTTTTATTGGTTGACACCATGTTTGCCATCTTTTCCTTTTTCAATTCTCACTGATTGTAACAAATTTAACCGAGATTCAAAGTTTAAGAATAATAAAAGCTTAAAATGAAACAAAATATTTGTCCTGTAAAAATGTAGATTGCGCCACTGAGAAATGAAGCCCCTTAGACTGAATGAAATTTCTCTTTTTCTTTATTAATACTTTGTCAATTTGATGTTTGAACTCCTTGACAGTTTCAGCCTTCACAATATTACAAGGGAGAGCATTCTATTTTTAATCACTCGGTTCGTAAATAAGTACTTCCTTACGTACAACTTGCAGTTTCAAAGGGTGGCTTCTGGAGGATTGCTTTGATCAAAAGAAAAAGTACATCTTACAGTCAATAGTTCTAGATATTTATCTACGTTTTCTCTCGTGGGCTCGTATGTTCTCCCATGGAATAGTAATACTGTGGTGGTATTTGAGAACATTATCTTATCTGATCAAATAGTCGTTTAGATAATGTGTTCTGGGAATTTCAGTTGTTTTCCTATATTCACTTGCCAATCGGGAGAAGTGATTAGCACGTTTGATATTCCTTTCTTGTTAATTTGTTCCTTCCATCCTGCGTTCAGAATTTTTTTTTTTTCTTGCTTGATACGGGGAAGCCTCCGCTTGGGAATCTGTTCGGCAAAGCAGCATTTCATGGGAAGAAGCTGCTCGATTGGAATTTACATCTCACTAATGGAATACGAAGAGAATGGTAATGGTTCTCTACAGTGTGCGTGACATGGGCGGGGGGGTTCTTAGCCATGAAGGTTAGAAATGATGGAACTAAGGAATGTAGTTCGTCTGAACACTTTACATGGAAATAGCAATAGACCTGTGAGAGGATGCGTATCCATATAATTGTCCTTTTTTTGAGGGAAAGGCCGTCAGCCGTTTGGCCAGGAAACTAAAATATATCTTCCCTTTAGTATAAAGTAACGATATCATTCGGAAATGGTTTTATTTTATTTTATTTATTTTGCATTCTCTTTCTTTGGTACTCATATTCTCTGTTCGTTTCCAATATTCCCCAAAAAACATTTTTATTATGTTACATTGATTTTTTTTTTTTCAATTTGGGACACAGTTTTTAAACCGTGTAGGATATACTGTTCTATCCTGGAGTAGAAAGTGTCCTTGCAGAATGGATTACGTTCAGGACTTCTTTTCAGTCAGTACCTTAATGCCGAACAATGTCGTTTGGGGTTCCGGATTATTTAATGTATTATTGATGCCGAGTTCTTTTTCTCTACACGGCCTTTTAATGTTTCTTGGAAAGAATTAATCCCCCAAGCATTTTCTTAGTGATTACAAATGAGTTACAGAAAGAATGTTCTCTCTCTCTCTCTCTTTCTCTCTCTCTTTCTTTCTCTCTTTCTCTTTCTCTCTCATATCTTGTATTTTTTCCAACAATTTTTCTTTTTTCGGAGCTGACTGTCTACCTCTTTTTCTGCTGTCTAAGGATTATACCAACATGTTTATCAATTTTTTGTCACTCATCTTTATTGTTATCTGGGGGCCACTTCCTGGCCCTTCTCGTTCTGCGTCTCACTCGCGTTCAAACTTGTGCCCTGCTTCTGGCTATCCTTGTCCAGACATTTCATACAGTGCTGATGTATTATTTGGGCTCGTATCTTTCCACATATCTTTCCATAAGTGTATATTATCGCAGTCTGTGGGCCGGCATTAGCTGGTATCAAAGAATTACGCCTATTGGGGATCTCCTGCTGACTAGCACTGATGAAACTGATATAAACCGTTATTTAAGAATTTTTATTTTTTGTGTTATATCAGTTTCATTTTTCAAATATCAGGTTTTCACGTCTTAAAGTAACGTGTTTTCATATTACTTAGCACAAGAAACGTATGAAAGCCAGAAGTACCGAGTGGACAATTTATATTTAAATATGCACCAGAAACCTTGAAAAATGTTCGAAATATAGATAAAATAAAATCCTTCACAAACAAGTTGGCTAACGCTCATATCACATTAAAACACTAGTTCCCGTACTATCACTGCCGTTAAGCAACGTTGAACCTGGTCAGTATCTGGATGAGTGACCGCTTGAGAATACCAGATACTGTGTGCGGGTGGTTTATGGATAACTGCTCGGAATTGTAAAGTTATATTTACAAGCAAATACAGTTGCGAAAGATACAAATCTACATCTTCTGTCTCCAATAGTATATGTATCAGTAAATCATAATTATTTCACGAAAAATTCTTACAGTTTAAAAATATGTTCTTACTTTAAATAATCGGCAAAAGGTTGATAAGTCGTAAAACAAAATGAACCACAAAGAACATTCGTTAGTCTTTGATGTACCTTTTATAAACAATATATATATATATATATATATATATATATATATATATATATATATATATATATATATATATATATATATATATATATATAATCACGTTTGTTTGTTTACATGAGTAAAAATAATACGCTATAATTTCCCGTTCCTCTGATAGCTCAAGGCCAGAAACTCTGACTGGTGCCAAATCGGTCAGGTTTCAATCCCGGCTTGAAGCAATCGGATGTCTAGCTGCACTGATGAGCTATGATACAGTAAAAGGCCTCAATGTGGATGGCATTATATATATATATATATATATATATATATATATATATATATATATATATATATATACTTCCAAAAGTGACGTAACACCAAAAAAGTAAATCTCCCCTAAATTCTAAATATGATTATTACCACGTTTAGCACGAAAATAATCATTATGCGTAAAATGATAAACTTTGTTTTTTAAACCTTTAAAAATTGATCGTTACTTATTTTGTAACAAGTCAATCTGCACGATTACAATGCGCAACATATAAAGCTAATATTATTTCTGCCACTATAAATGTTGGCTGTTAGAAAAATGACAACGTTGATTTCCAGGCATAATATCACGATTGATAACGAAATATTTTTAGAAATCTTTAGTGGTAAAATGTTTAAAAATTGACTATTTATTTAGATATAAATACATCACTTTCTTACATTCATGATATATCAAATGATTTAATGAGATTTCGAAAAATACTGGTTCTCAAAATGCAGTATACTCTGTTTGTTTCTAGCAAGAAACACTAATTATTACAGCAGATAACTGCTTATTTCACAGATCCGCAAAATCATAATCTAAATTAATACCTATTTATATACCTATCAAACACTTGGAATTAAAAATAAAATGTGGACTAAATTTCAACTCACGCCGACCAGCTTCGTTGTTAGATTTCTTTAAATGTGTTGGTAGGTTAACAGCTCTCGGGGCTGAAAGTGTCATCAGAGAGCTCACTTCAAAACTGCGGCCTACTTTGCAACGTTGGAAAGGCATGAATCCTTATCTTCTCCCAGGATATGGGTTAATTAGAAGGTTACAGGATTTGGGTAGTATTCAGTCTAAAACGATAACTATAAATACAAAAACTCTATATATATTTTTAAGTAATGAAAATTCACAAATAAAGGAAAGGAAACTAAAGAGCCATAATCCTCTACGTTCTAAAAAAACATGGTATTTTAAAAAATACTCTAAATACAGTTTCTGACAGTTTTAATGCTGTGACCAAGTAAATGGTTAAGTAATAACAAAAACCTGGTTTGCAAATATATCGTATATTAGAAAGCAAGTACACCGGAAGAGTATTATACGACTAGTGAGAGTGTATCGAATGAACTAGCGTTCAATCTACTCACCGTCCACTGTTCCCCGAACCTTCTCCCCTACTAAACTTATAGTAGGCGGAAGAGTCTAACATAGACTCTTAGAGGGAGGACACCACAACATTTACTGAGAAACTTCAATGATTCATGTTTTATAAGTGTATAAATAGTTGTAAATGTTCGACTTGGTCTTTTTCTCTCTCTCTCTCCCTCCCTCCGCTTGTATGTGTATCTTTTGCAACCACGCACGCGCAAAACATTTTTTGTTCATCTCTCTCTATATCTCTCCTCACTGATTTGGCTGCATATAAGTGCATGCTTTCTTCTTTTCTCTATATATATATATATATATATATATATATATATATATATATATAAGCACGTCAAATCTTAGATGAAATATACACAAACATTCCGCCACAGACAAAATCAATAAACACATCAGATCTGCTGTGTTTGTTTTCTCCCAGTTTCAAAGTATTTCCATTTGGAATCGCACTTGTGTGTACTTTACACGCTCAATTTCTTCATCACAGTTAGACTTAGACGTGCACTATAACAGTTTATCTTGGACCATTTTAACCTCCCCCCCCAACCCCATCCCTAACCACATCCTACCACTCTCTCGGATATGGCTTTACGGATCACTGCAGAAAAAATGTTAACTAATCATATCGCGAGGATACACACCAACATATGAATACCCAAGCAAGCACATCATCATCATCATCATCAGACATGAGTGCATTCCGAGACAAAAGTCTTTTACAAATAATACCATGACAGCCTTGAATGTGCTCTTCTGTGGTAATTCTTGCAAACTCCATTTATCTGTTATTTCCTCGATCTTTCTTTAGCTGTCTTTTCCGCGATCTTTCCATTCTTTATTTTTTATCTGACAACCTTTTGCTCCATCTTTTATCTTTTCTTCTACGTTCAACGCAACTTCGTTTTTTATCTCTTAATCACATCTGTGATATATTTTATCTATTTTCTATTCTCTGATACAGGTCCTTCACTTTCTGGCTCTTAGTTATCCTTAGCATTCTTTTTTCCCTATTATTCGTTCTGTTTGAGTTTTAAAAATGATTTTGTTCGTTTCTGTTTCGCATCACTGCGTCATAGCAGTATACATTCATTGCACACTTTAAAACATATTGGCAAGTCATTTTTTGTTATGTTAAATGCTTTACAAACCACTCGCCACACATTAGTTTTATTTGATTCTCATAGTATTTCATTAATGTTAATATCTGTCTTCAGTAGATGTATTACTCGACTATATTCAGTTCTTCATCCTCTATTCTTATAACCTTTTTCAGAGCATGAAAATTGAATTTCTGGGATGAGGAGTTATCATCTTTTTACACTATTTACATGCGGACTATTGCCTTCATTTTTGTTATTACAACGTTTCGGCCAATGTGTCACTCAGTATACATCAGGTGTATCTCCAACGGGAAAATAACCTAGTGGATTAAAGAGATGGTTCGTGAATTTGATAACATAGTAATTGTGAATTCAATCCCTGAACCGGGAAGTGTTGATCGGTACTAAGAATAAGAATTAGACGAGATGTCTGTAGGTATTGGTAGTGAAACAACAGTCTACCTCTGTAGTTTAAATAAAGGCTTCAATTCCGAAATCCCTGTATGTCACCCGGATCAACATGCACCTGATGAAGAAGGCCGTAATGATGGTTTAAGGCGTGGAACTGACAGTTATTTTCAGTGTTATATATACATACATACACATTCATGTGATATGAATTGGCACTCCTTGTCCTTATTACCAGATCGCCAGATATTAAAAAGAAAATATATTTTTCTCTGGCATAACAGGACAGCGAGACTGGGTGAGTGGGAACTTTGACACACCGTTCTCTACTATTATCGCCTCGGCAGTAATAACTATAGAAGTTGTTACTCCTATTGTCAATCTTACCACAGAACAGCATTTTTATTACATATACACAGACTGCGTTGGATAACTTGTATAAATTACGCAAAAATAAAAATAACACTGACATTTCATTTTAACAGATATTTACCCAAAAAACACAAAAATATCTTGAAATGTTAAAGAGTAAATTTATTCAATAAAATCGCCATTGGCTTCAACCATGACCTCCAAAAGACTTCAGAATCTCCTGCAACTCGTCTGTATGGTCTCCTTGTTTAAGTTGGTGAATGCTGCTTTAATCATTGCCTTCAGTTCATCTTCGGTGTTACAACTGTGCCCTACACATAATCAATGGGTTTGTTGTCTGAGAAGTTAGGTAGCCAGATGTAAGGGGTGATGTGGTTGCAGAAATTGTCTGACAGCCATGACTGTGTTTTCCTGCTTGTGTGGTATGGTGCAAGGCCTGTTGCCAGATATAGGGTCTTCCAGTAGAGACCCTCTTGTCTCAGAATAGCACTACCTCCTCAAGGAACATGACGTAGGCCTCCGTGTTAAGACTGAGGCCTTGTGGGATGATGAATGGAGACAACGTTGCCATCACTAGTGATCACTCCAAACACCATGATTTTGATTGTATATGTGGTTTTCATCACTCTCTGTACATCATTTGGGGACGCAGTAAGCCAACGGTATTTGTGTGTTCATCTTATCCTGCCACGATTTTTTCTCGTCTGAGAAAAGCAATGTATATTCGGTTGGAGGGGATGCTTGAGTTTGTTCAAGAGCTTTATAGTGCGATCTTTCCTCAGGTCCTTCATGGCTTGGGATGAAAATTGTCCTTTTCTCATCTTGTATAAGAAATACCGAATGTCTTCATGCACTACCTGCATAAGTAATTCAGGCATTCTTGTGTCCCTGGCTATGGACTTGATTGACTTAGAGGGACCGTTGTCAATCATGGCATGGATCTCACCAACAAATTCGGGAGTTCTTTTCTTATCTAATCACGAGATTCTTGACAAAATCCAATTCAAAGAAGCCATCTGCAATGTAATCGATCCTGACCAAGCATCTCGACTTCAGTCATTTTCTCACCGACGTGAGTTGGCCTCTCTTTTCTACAAATATTTTCATAGCAACTGTTCTGACGAGGTTTTTTTTTCACTGGTGCCTCGATTACATGAATTTTAGCGTGCTTAATTTGCAACTAGGTCCCA
Organism: Acanthosepion pharaonis; assembly: GCA_903632075.3. Classification (NCBI taxonomy): domain Eukaryota; kingdom Metazoa; phylum Mollusca; class Cephalopoda; order Sepiida; family Sepiidae; genus Acanthosepion; species Acanthosepion pharaonis. Next base: position 606,692 of record CAHIKZ030001891.1, on the reverse strand, counting down.
CCCTTTACTGTTGAAATAGTTAAATGCAATCGCTACTTCTACTCCAACAATTTCTTTACTAGCACTTCCCACCTGTGGAACTCCCTTCCGTTTCATTGCTTCCTTGATAACTACAATCTTCAAACATTTAAATGCAACGCCAATCGCCATCTTCTGTCTTGTTGAACCCTATTCATTTTTTTGTCCTTTTCTCAATCCTCCCTATTCTGAGTCTTTTTCTCTCACTTCCCCTCCCTGTAACCTCCTGCATATTAGTGGCATTACCACCTCGCTCGGGGTGAAATTATTTTTAAAAAAATAAAAAGGGCCAGTAACGTTAATATTTCATGGCAGGCATAAACCGTTTATGTAACAGGTATTATTACATCACATAACACAGATAATAAATAATCTCTGACATTGGCATCTAATCACGTATATAATAGCGTAATCGAATGGGTGATATTCCCTGACGCCGTTGTTTTCCTACTTATTCAGTTAGATTCTGCTGTTTATAAGAATCTAATTAAACATCTTATTGTTTATTTTCTGAGAGAATCTCCTGTCTCTGGGCTCAACTTTATGCCAGATAATACCCCTTGTCATACTGCAAAAACAACACTTTGAATATGAAAACATCGGGATTAGAGTATGGTTCGCTTAAAGTCTTATCAGTCTAATTGAGAATTTTTGGAAGATCATTTCTGTTAATGTTATGGTAAGGATTCCATAAAGTCGATAGCTTAGAGAACCCTACTCTAAACAATACTTGCTCTTTTATAGCCCCTTTTAAAAGCCTGTTTTGTAGTACCTGTTCCTCGATTCACTTGATCAAACTTTTCAAAGACATTGCTTGCTGCATCTCTTGCCTCATCCGATGAATGTTAAATTCTCCATGCCTTGTTTCAGTTGAAATTTGTGGAATATATATCTTCTGACTGTTGACAATTTTCTTTGTAATTCCTATCCTCCTTAAAACTTCCTTATTTGTCATATGTTATGTTCGTAATATTCTCAAAATTCATTAATAAGAATCACATCTCTATCGTTTGACGAAATTTTTCCGCATTCAGTCAAAAACGAGAGTAGTCCAGCATTCACTTCTCTATTTTTAATATGGTTTCTCGATTATTTTAATATCTTGCTGAGCTTCTGAAAAGTATACTTCTTATTTTGTAATGCCCGTTTGTAGCAGAGACTTTGTAAATCAAAGATACAATAATAGTACGCTTTCGAACAATACTCTGTCAGACGCCGCTAATTCCCATATATATATTTTCCTTTACCCGTCACGTGATCTAATTATTTCAAGATGAGGCCGTGTTCAAACCCAAGTGTCAGCAGTGACATTTTATTCCTATAGGACACTTATGCACTTCTCTTACAACACTACCCAGGATTTACGCACCGGCTTGATATATATTTTTTTTTTAACTACGTCATCCCCGATACACAATTCAGTTTATACTGTCTTTTTTCCTCACAACAATACATTCAATCATAATGAGTTTAAAGAGTAACGCTGAAGAAATGAAAATGTAATGAAATGGCGTATTTAAAAGTTGTTGACAGGCTAAAGTGTGCAGATATGGGAGGAAAATAGTGATAAGAATTCCATTAGCGTAAGCTGACGAAAGCATTTCTCTTTCGATTATTTTTTGTTCTGTTCTCGTGTCGTTATTTTTGTCGGATTAACGGAAGTATTTGATTAATGTCATAAAAAATCGCCCGCGTATTTTAGTTTTTTGTTGTTGCTTTTTTTGGGTAAATTACTGTACTCAGGAGCTTTTCTACTTTATCAGAAACCACCCCTGAGCAGTTGATGTTAGCACTGATAATCCCTCCAAATGAGTGAAGTCGTGCGTTTCAGCTTGTGAATGCTATCTACCTCGAATGTGTGGCAGCTGATTTGAAGGTAAGCGCCATTGTACTTGCTCTCCTCAAAAGGCTAGTCTTAAACTATTGAAACGCTTCGAAAGTGGCTGTCACAAGATATATTCAAATAAAGTCACTTAACCTGCAGCTCTTTTAAATTGACTACACATGACAATTCGAATGTTTTGAAACTTTGCTCCTTCCGCTTTTATCACTTTCAATATTCGTTTCTAAAAAAAAAAGTTTTCAATTCTAGTTTTAAAAATACGAATGTTATATTTTATAATAGGTCAACATCCGACCCGTGAAGTATTTTGTCCGGTCCGCCAACTTAACACTCATTATCTAATTAATTCGTGACAGAAAAGTATCAGCAGAAGTTAACTTACAATGCGACGAAGTTTTAAATCAAAATTTAATTCCGAATCCACTGCTGACTTCGACAAGAAATATGTTTTGTCAATCGGAAAATATAAAAGCCTATTGAATAATGTGAAAACGAGGGCATTATTATTTGCAAATTCATATGCTTGTGAATAACTTTTTTTCCGTAAATAAAATTACTAAATGTCGTTTAAGAACAAGGTTGAGTGATGACCACCTGGACGATATTTTGCTCCTGTCATCGACAAATATTTCATCTGATTGGGGGGGGGTGAAGATTATCGAACAATAAACAGGAAAAAGTGTCTCATTAAATAATTTGCATTTCTAACTGTATTTCATTTGTAGTAAGGAATTTGCATTTTTCATTGATTGTGTTAGTTGTTATCCTGTTGTTATTCCTGCAGTAAAATAATGAACCTTGTTTAAATAATATAACATTAATTTGGTTGTTTTTTTTTTGGGGGGGGGTCTTTTTCTTTTTTCTTAAACCTCCAGACAAGGCAACCTTCTGGACAGAGCGTTCTGAGATCGAGGTTTATAGTACATTTGATATCATGACCCTCCTCCGAGACATTGTATAGATGTCTGGCCCGCTCTTTCCAAAAGGTTGTCGAACCCTGTCTTAAGCGATCGGCATACCATAAGTTACTCCTCTTTGTGTAGGCTCTATAAAAGTGTTGATCTCCCTCTCCACATTGTTTATATCTACATAATTTCTATCTCGATTATTAAACACGCTTACTTATGTATCTTTGAGTAAATAATTGCTATTCACTTACTTCTCGAAAACTTGTAGACGTTTCAGGCAGCAACGGTCTAAACAACAATAAGCAATGTGATACTTTTGGGGTGAAATTGCTAATTTCAAGCCCAAATTGTTTGAATTCAGAATTTTGGTTCTCCTAGAATGGTTGTCATCCAAATTTAAAGAGCTCCGTTCTATCCAGTTTAATATTTTTAAAAATACATAAACCAATGTGAAAAAATGAAAATACTCTTAGAAAATTGCCAACAAGTATCGGTTAAAGATTCCTGAATATCTCTGTAGATATTTACTGATATAACAGTTACAAAAATTAGTCATTGGTGAAAATCGAACTCTTCACACAAACAGTGACCGCTTTCTCTTTCTTTTTTTTATTAATTCCAAGCAAGGTGTTAAAGCCGCTAAGATTCAAGGAGTTACTGGAGAAAGAAAGGAAATGAGAAAACCTTACTTAAGAGAAAAGACAATTAAAGAACAGGATTCAAGGATATAGAAAATAACGATTGACATTCCATTTAGATTTTTGAGAAGTTGACAGGAAAACAAGAAGCCGGAAGAGAGTTCCACACGCGAGAAGTGCGAGAGAAGAAACTATTAGAATAGAACTTACGGTTATATGTAGCAATTTCAACAGTAAAATGAGATCTAGCTGCCAATCTAATACTACGCTTAAATTAATGAAGTTTAGGTATAAAAGAGGAAAGGTCATCAGAGTTAATTGCCATTAAAAAATATATATATATAGAAAATGCACAGGGAAGTTGCGTTACGGTGATAGGAAAGTGATTAAAAACTTAACCGAGGCACCGGACCATATATATCAGCAATATTTGAAGCATGGACGAATGGTAGACTTATAAATATGTAAGATAGATTCTGGTGAGAAAAACTGTCTAGCACGACACAGTGAACCAACTTTCCTAGAAAGCAGACCTAACAGTTGGTTTGATATAATTATTCAACTTCATGTCTGCGTAAAAACATTAAAACAGCGAGGCGCGTTTAGCTAGACTTTTTTATGTGCTAACTACAAGGATATTTGAGAAGCTAGCACAACTCCAAGACAGTATTTTGTTCAATCTGCAAGACTAGTTGATAATTATCGCTTTAGTCCAAGCGCAGATTCTATGATTGTTTATGTATATGTCTGTCTGCGACACCTAGTTTATCATCGAAATAATGTTACTACCGTTTTCTTTTTTTTTTTTTCTTTTTTTTATTCAAGCGTAGAATAATTACTGCTGAACCTACTTAGGAACGACCGAGTCACGGGTTCAAATTCCACTGCTGGTAAAACCATTTGTGGCCAATTTCTGTGTTGGTTCAGCTGCTCAAGAAATAAAAAAGCGTCAAAAAGAGCTCAGGCACTTCATCACACACTTCAAAACACCAGTCGCTCGCTTTAAGATAAGGACATTTATATAGACAGCCTAAAAGAAATGGAAATATATCTACCCACACGAAAAAATTTCATACACACAAATATGAATGGTCGAACTTACATATACATACTTACCTGCAGTGGCTAACAGTATACAGGAACACACATTTGTGCACATATGCATATATATATATATATATATAGGCACATACACTCTGCATAGATGCAGAAATATGCATACAAACACACACAAATATATATATATATATATATATATATATATATATATATATATATATATAGATATATAATTTACGGTAGAGAGGCTAAAATCAATTTACGAAATTCAGTACGTATAATGCTTAGGCGTAGCGTTGCTCAGATTTAAGACTGACCGTAATAAGCACGAGGCGTGTTAATATTTCCCAAAATGTCGTTATCTGATTCCAGGTGTTCATCGGAATTTCGTGGATAAATAGCGAAGGTATTTAACAGAGCAACTATACGTAAGTGCATCAACGAGTCCTTAGCTTAATGATGAAAAAAACAGCGTTCACTTTTCATAACAAATTAATTCCGTGGTGAATATTACTCGCATACACTGCCGTGCCAAAATTCATGGGTAGACAGTATGTACAGGTATTGGTTGGTGACACCACAATGCACTGACGTCACAGAAATGCCTAGACCTATATCAGTTGTGCTCTGACACCTGATCAATCAGTGCGAACACTGACAAAACTATTCATGGGAAAGTGATGTGGATTATTGGAGTTCGAACGGAGCATGGCAATGGATATCAGATGGATGAATGGTACATTCCATTTCTGACATTCTTGAGACATTTTATATCCCTTGATCTACAGTGTCAGATGTTTGAAGGTATTACCGCCCACCGTTTATTGATCACGGATCCAATCAAGAATTTTAAAATATTTCAACACCAACTTATATATATATATAGTCATCCAGACTAACTCATCAGTGTAACTAGACATCTGATTTCCTCAAGCCGGGATCGAAACCCGACCGATTTGGTATCAGTCGGAGATTCTACCCCTAAGTCAAAGGGATGAAGGTGAATTTAGACCTATTTATTTTTAGATAAACACAACTGGAGAACTCGATTTGTCTTAAAGAAGAGTCTTGCAATTAAAACAAGGATGAAGATTCTCGTTTGAATAATTCCTAAAATAAAACATGTGCGTGCATTTTTACTAAAAACTTTTTATATAAACGCTAAATATCTGAATGCCTGTGTTAGCTTTAAAACGTGTTACTGCAGCAACGTTTTAGTATATATTTACGCACATGTTTTATTTTATGAATTATTCAAACGAGCATCTTCATCCTTGTTTTGAATACATTTTTGGCAAGTGAGCTTTCTACTTTTCATCAAATGTATGTCATTGATATGGGAAATATTTTCATCAGAGCAACGAATATTGTTAATTAACAAATGAAAGCTATACGGGGAAACAGAAATGCAGTGAAAGTTACTTGAACATCACCAAACAGCATATATCTAAGGGGCGGGGGGAATGCATCGACTGAAATAATACGATAATACAAGTCCAAAGCATTCTGAGACAACTCATTATTTCAGCAAGTTCATGTTTATTTTGTTTTATAACATTTCTATGATGTCGCGCCATTCTGGCTGACACAATCTAATATACGATATAGCATAGATTTCTCCATTTTTTTTCATCTACTTGTGAGTATGCATCAGACACTTTCCCAGGTTCTGATACACACCGACGTGATCGAGTATTTAAATGTAACATGGGATAGCATAACAAGATTTTTGGTGAATACCTTATACGAGGGCTCTGTATGTTTCCAATGTATGCATGAATTCTTATAAATCAATACATTCGTAGATACAGATTCTTTCCGAATCGGGCGGGGGGGAATCTATATCCAAAAACATAAGCAGTCGGTCGCGGCCCGTTCGTACACGAGTCGGTCGCGGCCCGTTCGTACACGAGTCTTTGTAGATCGAATATTTTCGTTATATTTTATCATACATGTTTTTTTTTTACTTACAATCGAGAGTGAACAAAAACAGAGTTTTGTCCTTGTAGGGAAATCAAAACAAGAAAATCTTATGATCATCAAAAGTTTTTGTTCCAGGCATTAGACGATTTGCCACAACGTTTTCCTGACATCTTGATATCTGTTTCGTTCCCACCTATATTCCTATGGTGCAAGTGATGCTTTCAGTTTTGCTGCACTTTCACTAAATGGAACCATTTTAGTGCAACTGTATTTGAAATTCATTAATGATCCTACTGGAATAGAAAAAGTCGTTTGCACTATTTTGCGAAGAATAATTTACGTTTCAGATTAAATCTCTGAAAACCTTGATGTCTGTTTTGCATAATTAGTATCCGACCGCGTATAAATTTATATTGCTTTTTTTTTTTTTCATCGTGACTGCGAAATCATTAAACCGTCTGGTTGAACAGAAAAACAAAACAAAATGTAATATATTTGGCAGTAATGTTTTTTTTTTTTGTGAAGTTGTTGTAAATGAAGTGGTAGTCTAATTTAAATAGGAATTCTAGTCTCCCCTAGGCAAGAACTGGGGAAGTTGTCCATATTCAGTTTTCAAATTGCACTCATAAATGCACTCGTTACTGCTCACGAACGGAAACAGCCTAATCGCGGTTTCGGCGCCTAACTATCGAAGCTGGTCGATATTCGGCTTAAAGGGGTTTTTGCACCATTAGTGTGAAAGTGATCGCAATAGATTAGATCCGAACATGAATTCGGTTCACCGATAACCGTTACGCTGCCTGCTCATTTGATAAACGTGCCCTGTTAAAATCCCAGTGGTTCCTCACAGCGCCTTTGAACATCCACCATCCACTTAAGAGTTCGACGTTGAAAATCAGTGATCTATGGAAAAAAAAATCTCCTTTAACCGTGGAGTTCTAATCAGCTTTCAATTAATCACTTCAAAACGAATTTGCTTCAGTAAAAGAAGTAGTTGTTTATCCAGCTATATGGAAATACGCATACATCTAGATAAATAGATAAAAGTTCAAATGATTTCTTCCGAGGTTTGGCGGAAACACTGTTCTGCTTATCTATTGAGTTCACTAACAGATAACACATTTATTATTTATTTATTTAAATACGTTACATAAAAACGTTAATGACGTCAACTAAATTTTAAATTATTGATATATTATTACAATATAAAGAATTGTAAATGTAATATCCATTAATGAATTCAGTAGATTTATCATGACGAGCGTGACGGTGTTTCTGCATAACTTCAATCTGAAAGATAAGTTATTTTGTATTCTATTTATCTATTTTTGCACTATTTTTTTTTTTAAATTTGGGGGCGTTATTTACAAAAATCTGCTCACTTTGAACGCGGTAATTTACTAGTCGACGTGTTTTGTTAGGTGCAAACCATTTTGCTTTTTATAAAAAATGGGACGGATAATTAAATAGAAAAAGATTATTGGTGTTTCGTTCTGAGAATGATCTTCTTCAGTAAAAAGAGACACAGAACGAAATGCGTTACGAATAAGTTTTTCCATCCTGACATTCATATTCCCGTTGTTTGTTTGTTATTGTATATTAGAATAAACCAGAATCTATACTGGCACTTACTAGGCATGAAATGACCTAACGAAGTCTGATATGCCTTTAAATCCAACAATCAAATCGAATCTATACTAGCAGCAGATCACCTGCATACGGATAAAAAATGAATTCAATAAATTTACAAAAATAGAAATGTGGTTTAAGACAAGGATGTGTCTTCTCACCAGAATTATTCAACCGATACAGTGTGATGATTCTGAGAGGCCAGGATTCATTATTGGTGGCCACAATCTTAACAACATCATATGCAGATGATAGCGTTGATAAGACACATTAAAGAAACTACAAGAAGTATAAAAGATAGTGAAGGAAATGGAGAAGTGACGGATTAAACCTCACTTGCAAGAAAACAGAATGCATGGTTGTCAACAAAAGGAACAGCCGAACATGCAAATTACAAATTGGGGATACTAAAATCAAGCAAGTACAACAATTTAAACGAGAAGTGTTTGGGCAGAGGACAGAAAGTGTGACACCGAAATTCGAAGACACATTGGGAAAACAAAAGATGCCGTTCAAAAGCTAAGCAAAGTATTAAGAAACAGGAAAATTTCGTTAGAAACAACGGAGAGTTGGACTTTTACGTAATAAGTTCTCCTGTATGTTACTGAATGCGGGACAATCTACTGTTTGAAGCAGCAAAAATGTGGTTCTACAGAAAGGTGCTGGGAATGCCATGGACTGGACATAGGAGCAACGACGAAGTTTTGGGAAAATGGAAACAAAAAGGATATTCATATTTATCAGTAAGTGACAGTGGAAATTTCCAGGGCGCATAAAGAGGAAAGAGGGTTTGGAAAATTTGATACTCACAGGAAGGCAAGAGTGCCAGAGGAAAACAGCGCGTAATTGTGTAAATGAATGACAGAAAAGGGTTTAGGAAATAAAGAAAAACAATGTACTACGAGCGAAAGAGAGGAGGGCTATAATCGCCAACGTCCTGAAGAGATACAGTACATAAAAGGAGAAGAAATCGGTTTTTGACATAAAGCATGTGGACATGGAAATCAACTGCGTGGTGACTGACAATGTTACGCTTTAAGCAATCATCAGGAATTAAACTGTTGTCATGCAGTTGAAATTTCTCTCTCTCTCTCTCTCTCTCTCTCTCCTCCCTCCCTCTCCCTCTCTTTTCCTCTATTTTTTTCTCTGATAAACAACATGCAATAGGTAAATTATTGCCATTTTACATTTGTAATTTTGCACATGCGCTTTGTTTGATTTTATCGACTGCACAGTATAGAAGGGTCAGTTGGGCACCGTCTGTTAGAAAGAGCACCATGACGCAATTCACTCCACCAGATATTTGGAAACGGCATGCTGTACTACTTGACATTAACGCCGGAAGCTCCAGTACGAACCTTTCAAGGTGAATGTTAATCTGGGGACCATGCAGAGGATTCGGAAAGAGTTGGATGAGTCTAATGCTGATTACAAAGATACGACAGCTCGAAAATTTCTCTAATCGTTCTGATAAGCAAAGAACTCCCAAATTTGTTGGTGAGGGCCTCAGACTCAATACGGAACTACCTTGGAGAGGTAGTACTGCCCTGGGTCAAGAGAGTGGCGGCTGGAAACCCTTATGTCTGGCAAGAGGGCTTTGTAGCATGCTATACAAGCAAGACCACCCAAACATGGCTGTTAGACCACATCACCCTTTATATCCGGCCACCTAACCCCCTTGATTATTATGAGTGGGGGCGCAGAAAAATAACCTTTTTTAAAAAAAAAAGATACGTATAAATTAAAATTTAGTTTCAGTTCATATAATTGTTTTCCTTTGTAACAAGCAGTCAAGTCAAAGGATCTCTTGTTATCTTGACTTAAGTTTATTTTTAGTTTAATATTCATCAAATACATAATGAAAACAAGAATTCGGGGCAGCATTAACTTTTATTTTATACATTATATTAGCCTGGTCGTCACCGAAGGCTGAAGAGATGTATATGTTGCTATTTAACCCATAGATGATGTGAAGAAAAGACCAAATTATTTATAATAGGTTTGTCTACAATTTGAACTCGTCTCAACGATTCCAATTTCTGTGATGATATCTGTTACCATACCTGCATCATTCTGGTATAAGGCTCTAAATTCAAAACCATGAAGAATGCAATAGTAAACCACTCCGCCATCTTTCCCAGATTATAAACGAAAGGAATCTATGGGAAGACAGCTATGACCATCTACGTCATGAAAGGGTGTGGCACTGAAAAAGATTAAATACAACTGGAAAAATATAACCGTCATTCTTAGTACTTGCAAGAAAATGGTGGTTATAAACAGTGGGGTGACATATTCGTACACATACAAATTTTTAATTCATTGTATTTCCAACTAATCAATAAAAATATTTTTCATATAATTAACTGCACACACATGCTGATAACTAAATATGCATAAGAACAGAAAACATTTGATTTAATAGAAATCAATCCCATTTATCCATTTTAATGGATGAAAATGGTATTCGTACAATACCAAAAAATACATAATCTTCATTTAATATTTTGTAGAATAGCTATTATTAATTTCTACAGCAGCCAACCTCCTCTTGTAGTTCTCAGTTAATGATTTGCAAGTTTTAGTTGGTATTTTGTTCCATTCTTCTTCGCATATGATCTTCAGATCTGGGATGTTTGTTGGAGCTTTCAAATAACATCACAGATTCTCGATTGGGTTTAAATCTGCGGACTAACTTAGCCATTTCAGGATATTTGCATTATTTTCAGCAAGCCATTTCTTTGTAGATTTTGCAGTGTGCTTAGGATCATTATCTGGCTGGAATATCTAAGCAGGAGGAAGTTCAAGATTTTCAACCGAAATCATTAAATTTGCTTCCAAAATATTGTGACATGCTGCGATATTTATTCTACCATCTATTACTGATATGTTGCCAATACCTTTTGCAGAAAACATCCTCAAACCATGATTCTGCCACTACCAAATTTCACTGTTGGAACTGTGTTCTTTTGTTTGAAGGCATCGCCATTTTTCCTCCATATATGATTTCTAGAATTACGTCGAAACAACTCGATTTTGGTTCGTCTGTTCATAATACTCTTTCCCAATAGGATTTTTCCTTCTAGTGGAGTTTTCCAAGGGGAGCGTGACTTTAGATTGTTCTTATGAAATTCATTGTTTATTGTCCGTTTAGTGACAGATTTCTAATAAAAGCAAATCATCCCGCGACCCGTGACGAGTAACCATTGGATTTTATTTAATATGACGCATTACTTTCCTCAAAGAAATCTTCCGTGAAGCACTTGTTCTTTGGTTTTCAGCAGTTTTGAGATTTTATACCTTGAAATGAATGAACTAATGGTAGTAAATGGAATATTCAGGCTGTCTGAGATTTTCCTGTAACTTTTACCTTCTTTCCAAACCATAACAATCGGTTCTTTTTTGCGAATTTGTCAATTTTTTACCTCTTGCTATGATGATAACCTTCTTGCACGAATATCAATTACAGAATTTTCTCTTTGTAATGTGTCGCCATCTATCTAAAAATACAAACACATAGGTAGATTGATAAAGTACTAGGATGGATAGCTATTAACTTTTATCAGACTAAGCCTAGCAAATCTGGTACAAGGCTACAGTATCGGAGAACACAATGATCGAAATCATTCCACTATTGAAATGGTTTGCGAATGCAGACACAGGATATATATATATATATATATATATATATATATATATATAAAAACAAACCTAAAGAGCCAGGCAAACCTCCCTAGGTTTATATTAGGTTTGCTCTATTTCGTGTATTGAGCACTTTACGTAGTTGCTTTTTAGAGCTTGTTTTTTTTTCTTTGAACTCTGGACGATTGTTTTCGCCTCAATTTCCTGTTCTTAGTTCTTTCTTTGTTTATTCTTTATTTTTCCTTGGGTACTGGTTGGTTCTACAAGCCGAAATACTCAAGGTTTTTCCAAGTGAGTACCATTTATAATATATATATATATATATATATATAAGTTAATGAAAAACTTAAATAACTGAAATTAGTGAATCTAGTGGTATCGCTCAGTCAAGATAGCGTGTTAAGACCTGAATATTTCACAGCTGCATATCAAAATAGTGTCATTAGGCTCATGTTAATTGATTTTATTATTTTCGGCTTTGTAATATTTCGGTAGTACTTACATGTTAGATACCATTATAGTCTCGTGAGAGGTTTCGTGACAAAGAAAAGTATCGTTGAAATGGATTACCTTTCTCAGTTCGGCGTCTTGAAATTATCAAACAGTTGATTGGTTATCACTGTTATCCCATTGTATTTGACCTTTTTAATTATTTCTTACTGGTTTCCACCTTTGAATTTTCTATCGTAAATCTTTCAGGTAATTTTTCTTTAAAAAATCAAAATTATTTTAGTTTGATGTCCCTGTGTATTACAGCAATGGGTACGATTACCAACGGCCCTATTTTAAAACATCCAATATTATTATTATTTTATGTTCCGAATAATCCCCTCCGGACTAGGGCAATCATGGCTCCCCACAACTTCCTGTCTTTAGTAGCTCTTCGTAAGGTTTTTTTTTGCTATCTCTTCTAATCCTTATTCTGATAACAATCACGTTAAGTATATTATTCCCTGCTTTCCTCTCTCTTGCTTTCTATATGTCTTGTGAGTGTCTGATTCTCTAAGACCGCTTTCCTCATAATATGCACTAGACATTTCAATTGTCTATTTCTCTTATCCCTTGTAACCCTTAGCAATGTTTGCTCTATCTGCCAAGGCTCCCACCCACCTCGTATTCCACCCTCTATTCATACAAGTTTTTCAAGTAGATGGCCTGCTGCATTCTCCAGTCCCTTTTCCTCCGATATGTCCTGTGAGCGTCAAATTCTCCAAGCCCTCCTTCCTCATTAAGTGTACTAGGAATTTTATCAGTCTCGTTCTGGTTATGAAGATAAGTGTCCTTTTTTGGGTGGGTCCATTCTCCTCAATACCTCCTTGTTGCTTAGGTACTCTGTCCATGGTATACTCAAAATCTTTACGATCATATTTCAGTTGCCTCAAGTATCTTCATCTGGGAGGAGATTATCCAGCGTTCACCTCCATTATAGTATGATTGATATTACATAAGAGTTCAGCACTTTTTTTGTTCTTTTGTTTCTAATGACATTCATTGCAGAATTTCTTTTTCTCGCATTTACCTTCAGTTCGTTTCATTATTTTTTCTCCTTAATCATTTCACCCCAGGCAAGGCGATAATGCTATTAAGACGCAAGGGTTTACAGAGTGTGAAAGAGAATTGGAAATGTAAGTGAGGGGGAAAGAACCATAAAAGAACAGAACTCCCCAGTGTGACGGGGACACCTGGTCCAGGGTCGAAACCTTTGGTTACGGCGCCAACTGTGACGTCGCTCCTCCTGGTCGCTCTTCGCTGTTCCAAGCGTGCCGTTCCAACCCCTTGGTTAGATGATTACCAGCCTCGCCTTTCTCAACCCGCTTCCAACACCTGGTTACTAGGGTAACTGTACTGATCTCCGGTCTGTCTACCCACGCTGTGATTAGATCTTAGACAGACGGGATCAAACAGGGATTGGGGCCGTATGCAAGTTGAGTCCGACGGGGGTGGCAAAACACAAGTAAAAGAAAAAACTCACGAGACAAAAAATTACTGATAAAAAAGGGTAACAACCTTTTATATCTAATGTTCGTTACATAAAAATTGTTCTTACTTCCCGACCCGCTTTGTGGACTATGGCACCAAGCTCCTATCATACAACTTAAAGACTTCGAATTGTCTACTCTTCAGAATTGTGTATGTCGGAGTGTGGTCTAGTTCGACACTGGGGCTAATCTCTACCAGTCGTTCACAGCTGATTCTTCTCTTCGGCTTGAGTTGGACGTATTTCTTCACTTCGATTTGGTTTGGTCGAATTTCTGTTCTTGGGCTTGGTTTGATTTCAACTTCTTCTTCTTCCGTCCTGCAACTCTTTTCTGTCGACTGAGGTTGAACTGATTTGCTTGTTTGGCCTGCAACTTTACTGCCTGTCTGAGATGGACCCTTCTCGCTGCCGTCCGGGGCTGAACTGATTTCTGTCGATAGGGGTCCTGCTTTTATTGACGCCGCAACAAACTGGGGTGGGTCTGTCGGCGTCAGGGTTTTCTCGATAATTCCAAAAGTCGCACTACTTCTGATTTCCCATTATCGCTCTTATTTTCACCCCTACTTTCTCACAGTGCCTCTGGTGGGGAGGCGCATACCCATCTCTCCCGGTCTCTCGTATGTCAGGTGACCGTTTTCGACCAATGGGTCTTGATCGAGCGTCCTTTCTCCTCTTCTCGCATATCACGTGACCGCTTTCGGCTAATGAGACTCTGGTTGGGCGTCTCCCGTACTACGTGACGTCTCCAATCGGGCGTGGCTTATCCCTGGTTCTTGTCAAAACAGTCCGCCGCTAATTAGATGTGACTTCAGGAAGAATTTTTTTCGTCTTGCTGACGCTTTCTGTGAGCCAAGAACAATTGTTTTTTTTTTTTACCTCTTTGTTTTTGCTCAGACCTGATAGTCAAAAATCTTTATTATCTGAATTGAAAATGTCTTCACTTCATCATCGTGGGAGTTCTGATCTTTAACAGGTCAGAATCTGTATACAATTCCAGCGGTCACCTTCTCATCCCAAAAGACACTTTTCCCCGATTAATATTTCGTTTCCATTGTTCTAAAAAAATCCCATTTCTCCAAATTGATAATGAGTCTTCTACACAAAAGTAAGCCAGATGCTCCGATCGACATTTTTATCAATCGCACATATGTTCATACACTTTTTACCAAGCCTGTTTTCTTTCTTTCTTTTAATGACTTTTCATTCTAAATAACAATTCCCATTGTCTTTCGAAATTCAGTCAGGCACGCTGGCCTAGATACCTTTTTTGACACCTGTTTTCGCTAATGACCGGCCTTTTGCATTACTCATCCTCTTTCTTTCTTTTCCTCCCTCTCTCTCTTTCCCTTCCTTTTTTCTTTTTCTTTTCCTTTAGGATCGCCTAAGTACAATTAGAGAATTATTCTCGAAACTCAATTATTCTTCGTCTAAAAAACTAACAACTGGTTAATAATAATTAAAAAAAAAATTAAATCATATTTCTATGAATATTTCTTTTTTCCAATAATGCAGGGTGCCACACCAGTATCTATGTATCTATCTATCTATGTATGCATGCATGCTTAGAATATTGCTGCCACATATGGCCCAGTGCCCCTTCAGCCTCTTGATAAAGTCTAAAGAAGAATCAACAATATTTTTGGTACTAATCTGGCGTCTTGGCTTCAGTCTCTTTCCTTTAATGTTGCCACCTTGTGGCTTTTCTAAAAATACTCTCATGTTAATTATTAGGATGAACTCTTCGCTATGGTAGCTAGACTTTATGAATTTAAGTGTAGTACTAAACTGAAGACGATATCTCATCAATTTACAGTTGAATTGGCTAGATGTAACCGTAAGCTCTATGCTAATGGTTTCTTTTCTCGCGTATGAAACTCTATTCCGGCTCCATGTTTCCTCTCAATTTTAATCTTCAAAAGTTTAGATGCAATATCAATCGCTTTCTACTGTCCCCCTGATTACTCTTCGTTTATTCTCGCTCCTTGTAATATTTCTGCTTTCTGTTACATCCCCACCCAGTAACCGCTAGTGTCTTGGTGACTGTAGGGCCTTGCTTGGGTTGAACGCGATTAAAAAATAAATTCCTGATGACAGATAACGATTGACGTTGCATTTAAAATTTTGAAGATCATAAGTGGCAAGGAAACAAGAAAACGGAAGAGAGTTCCAAAGGCGAGAAGTGCGAGAAAAAAAATGCTAATGATTCCTGTAATGGTCGATATCATCTCTTTCTCAGCTGGACAATTGTTGTTTTGTTTTGTTTTTTGGGGGTTTTTTTTCTACCCGCAACCATACTAAAGGGTCATCCGACAGGCACCCAGATAAAGCAAGGATTAGCAAGTTTGTTTAAATCTCAATCACTCTTCAGTATTCTTTCTCACATCAATTTTTTTTTTTTTTTTTTTATCATTTCACCCCAATTCCACTAAGACGCAAGGAGTTATGGGATTGGAAGAAAATTAGAAAAACCTAGTGAGGAGAAAGGACCATAAAAGAACAAGTATCAGGAAGATAGACAGATGGCGACTGACATTACATTTAAAGTTTTGAAGAATGTAGGTGGCAGAGAAGCCAGAAACGAGAAGAGAGTTCTACAGACTAAAAGTGCGAGAAAAGAATTGAATTTACATTAAGATCTAGCTATTTCAACAATAAGACGATGAGACATAATTGCCAATCTAGCAGTACGCTTAAATTCATGTGGTCAAAGGACTAATGAGGGAAACACATTAGAACAATTGCCATGAAGTATCTATAGAAAAGACATGGGGAGGTCATTTCACGGTGGTGGGTAATTGACTGAAATCGAAGCGTCAGGACCGACAACATTACAAACCCTTTTTTTTTTGAGGGGAGGGATTGAGAATTTCACCTTCTTTAACCTACTCTTACCGAGCCACCAGTAAAATCGCAAGAATCAAACTTGTGAGAGGCTATACGGTTTTTATTCGAACAGTTACTTCGTCTGGTTGAAGACACGCTTACACTTATTATGTAAGAACGTATGTTATGATACGAACTACCACGTTGGTAGAGCCGGAAGAAGTTATTCCTGTAAGCTATCGTAACTGGTAAAAACTCCCTATACTCACTGATCGTAGGGAACTAAGGATGCGGTTTCATTTGGTATTTCTACATTGGTACGAAAGCATCGAAACCAGTTTTCACCCAGGAAGAAACCTCGTGGCACGATTTTTAAATGGAAAGATAAACAAAAAAAAAAAATTCGCTCCAAGGGGCGTCACAAAGAAAATCACGAAATGAATCCGAATCAGTGAGTATAAGGAGTCTTTACCTAATTGACAAATGGAAATAAATATCTATAGACGATATCTGCGTGATCCAAGTTTGTCAAGAGTTGAAAAGCGCGACAAGAGTCCGGGGAGAAGGTAAATAACAGATGAAATAAAGAAGTGTGTGCGTCAAAATTAGTAGAGAAGCGAATAAGGAAATCTACTATTTGAGTGAGAGATTGAGAGACTGAGAAGTTCAAAGTCTGGATGCCGGCAAGATCAGTGGTATTAGAGTGAAGAAGCTACTTGACATGATGCGCATTGAAGTCGCCAAACATAAAAATATTCGCAGACGAATATAGAGAGAGGGCCTTATCTATACTGTCTGATATTCCATGTAAGAAGCAAGAGTCCTACGAAGAAAGGGGACGGTCCTTATGTTTTTACATTAACCATTTTTCATTTTTGCTATTTCCACCCCACAACCTTCTCTTTCGGCTTCTCATCTTCGTGATTTTAAAAAAAGAAAAACAAAACAAAACAAAAACAAAACAAAAAAACACTAATCTTATTGACGTTCCATACCCCGTTACCGTCCCGATTTCTTTTTCGCTTTGCTTTCACGTTTGAGTCTGTCGTCAGGGCCGCTCCCTGCCGAGAGTCCCTCGACCGAGATCGTTCAGGTCTATTTAGCAACAGGTGCGTTTCGTTCAGGCCACCAGAGGCAATTTCAAGCATCTGCCGTTTCACGTAGACAAACAACCATTTTCAATAAACGACTAGCCTTACTCCATCTACTACCCATTTTTAATGTTTCTATCTCTGCCACTTTACTTATTCTGTCTGACATCACTTTTTTCACATTATACATTCATGCGCGTCACACACATGCACACACACAGAATGTGTAAGTAGGGCAAATGTTTCCAGAGCCGAAAGTGGAATCGGTAAGCCAAGTTCAATTCTAGCCAAATGGGTTGCGTTCATTTTTGCAATATGCGTGAGAAAAGCATGCATCCATATAGTCTCCTCCAGATATGGATTAAATATCAAGATGGACCAGATAATAAAGAATTTATGTAGAGCGTAAAGGGTATAACACACACACACACACACACACACACACATATATATATATATATATATATATATATATATATATATATAAATATATGTGGTATATTTTGGCAGTAATTTTTAACCCTTTGAGCGCTGCGTTCTTGAACAATTTTAACTCTTCTGCTTGAGCTCCTGGGTCGAAATTCGCAAATAATTGCTATGTAATATTTTACTGTAGATGTAAAAATAGTTTCAAATGTTTAACCACTGTTCAACCGGTGGCTGGGCATTACGTCATTTTTCTCTACCACTTGTAAAGCGGTAGTCAGGGCTCAACAGTTTAATTTATATAAGATTGGTCAAAGATAAGTAAAAGTTCTTTTTAATGATTCCGTTTCATTGGTTTCGAGTGTAAATTTAAATTGTTCACCGTTTGAGTACTTTAGCTTTTATAAGGCCATTATCAAGAAGTCACTTTTATTTCAGTTTCATTTTTTTTTTTTTTTTAAATATCGCGTCATCACACTTCCTATCCGTTTTTTAATGGGAGGCTTGTTTTTGAAGGTTTTTGTTTCTTTGTTTTTGTTTCTTGGTGAGGGGGTATTAAAACCATTCAGAATATTTTGAAATTTAATAAAATTGAATTTGCGTTTTTTGTACGCTTAATGATTCGCGTATTTTTTATCGCTTTTTACAGTTTATGTAACATAGAATTTTTGTGTTACTGGCAAGGATTTGCAGGATTTCTTGCTTTGTCGGTTGGGGATACTCGATTTAATTAAAGTCTTATCGGATAAATGGCAAGTGTGTATGTGTTCCTACTAAAGTGTCAAAATATCATAGACAAAATACACTGAAAGTTTTCAGCCTCTTCCACTTATAAAGATTGATTCGTCCGGATGATGTGTGTGATGTAATATGTGAAGAGGCAGTGTAACGGTCATGGTAGGTGGACAGGATTTAATACCGTTTATGTGCGGGTAGTGTAAAAGATAGCGGTTCGGAATGAGAAATCGGAGAATAGAGTTCGAATTTCAGACGTGTTCGTTCCATTCACTTAAGCACAAATACCTTTTGGACAATGTATGAGTCTGTGTTAAATAGTAGGACTTGCATCAGGAAAACCATTGTTATTCTCTAAAAAATTGTTAATGTAATATTTATTTGTAAGAAGAGTTATTCTTATAATCGAAAAGTTTTCGGCTTTAAATAACCCACAAAGTGTTGACAAACCATAAAAACAAATCCAGTCAAATCAACGCCGTTTGACCTAGCACACTGTATTTTAGACAGAAAGTTTAGGAATTTTGTCTCTAAGCTCGAAATTGCTCTTGGTTTTCATTGGGCAACAGTAGCAAGGAAATACCCGGAATATATCAATTCCAGGCAGGCCTCAGAGGCTCGGGTAAACTTCAGAAACTCACAGGTGATGTGAGAATTGACAAGTATGGTAACCACTCATATCATCTCATCAAATCACATCCCTGTTCTGGTGCCACTCGGGTTTTACAGTATATGCATCCCGTGAGCTTCCAAAAAAAAATATGGCTTCCGCTTTTGTAACTACGGCATCGATTACTGCGTCTAGTTTGGCCCAAAGAACATAGCCGTTGAATTGTGGGAAACGTGCGTCATGTCATCTTTCCTGGGGCAAATCCGATTTCCTTTTCTTGCGATCGATTTTTTCCTTCCTCTCTAAACCTATATCCTCATCAGTATTTAATATTTTTATACTTCTTTTTCTCGTCTTTTGTCTGTTTGTTTTTTTTTTGTGGGGGGGGGGTGCCCATGCATACTTCCGCTTTGTTATTTCTCTTGGAAAATAATAATGCGCTCTCCTGAAAGGCGATGCTCATTTTAATCTAAGTACAATGTTTACATGCTCGTAAATAATGTTTTTGAACATCTTTTGACATAATAACACTTATGCTAGGGCATCCTTTCTGTCTTACTCTGAAACAGTGATGCATATACTACGTTGTGGTCCAGAGTAGTAAAAATCCTATGCAAGTTGATGTCATGACACTCACACAGACAATTGTTTGAATGGTGTCGTTGTGGCTCTTGAAGAGAATGGATGGTCATTTTGTTGAATCTCTGAGCATGTTGGTCGTGAAACGTCGGTGGTTCAATGTTGAAAACCATGATCAAAGGAATATTCCTGCACCCGTATAACAGGTTCTGAATGCCAATGCATTTCATTCGGTGTCAGAAAATATTTTTATTAAAAAATTTATCTGGAAAACTGGTGTAAGACTTTTTTTTTATTGACAGGACATTATTATACTATGATTAACAAAGTACAATTATCGAAAGAACTGAATAACAATTTCTTTTAAGTATCGTGTCTCTTCTGGATGTGGGCGATCATGACTCTCTGCAACTTCCTATTCTTAGAAGCTTTAAGTAATATTTGTTTCTTTAATATTCCTCCCAGTCATTGTTCTGACATCCGTTTACATAAGCTCGTTAGGTAAGCTACTCAATGTTTCTTTCTACCATTTTTGCCTTCGATAAAAGATGAATTCATTGTAAGAATAACAGTGACAGATTGAGCAACACACATCAGATCACATAAGGCTCCAGGCTTATTAACTTACTTGCAACAGGACCACGGACACGTGTGACTTGTCACGTTTTCACTTCTAACACAACATTGAGATAACGAGATTAGAAATCGAAGAGTCGAGATCGTTACATTCACCTACACGCAAATATCCTTTGGAAAGTTATGAATCTATTTCCTCTCCCTCTAGCTATGGATTAAATTGTAAGAACTGCATTTTGAAAAATCATTTTTATCAAAAAGATAAATACAATATTCACTCGCAAGAAAATAAAAATTATTCTTACAATCCAAACATGTAGATTATTGAAGCCGAAACATAAGTTGAT
Organism: Acanthosepion pharaonis; assembly: GCA_903632075.3. Lineage (NCBI taxonomy): Eukaryota > Metazoa > Mollusca > Cephalopoda > Sepiida > Sepiidae > Acanthosepion > Acanthosepion pharaonis. The sequence goes on along the minus strand of CAHIKZ030001891.1, from coordinate 585,867 downwards.
AAGTTGTTAAAAAAAAAAATCAACTACAAAATTGTCGTGCATGTTTCCAGTAGTGTTGAGAGAGGATCACCTGAAGAATCGAATGGCGTTTTGTAGTGTGTTCGGGGAGGAGTTCAGGTTCTGCCTTCATACACAATGCTCGTTTGTGTGTGCGACATAAATATGGGACGCATCATTTCCCAGTATGTATTTGATCACAACGTACAGGCCCAGATTTCTCTCATTGAATACTTATGGGACATTATGGAACGACGCTTGGCTAGTTTAGTTAGCCCACCTATAACTATATGTGACGTCCCCCGGTGTCGCTGCGCCAAATGTGACGTCTGTCTGCCCGCGCCCGCCGTGCTGTCCTAGTCGCGGCGCCAATTGTGACGTCACCCCGTCTGTCTCCGCGCCGTCGCCGTCCTATCCTGTCCTGTGACAACCAATGTGACTTGGTATTGGTCGCGACACCAAACGTGACGTTCTAACCCTTTGCTGGTTCGGATGGGAATCTGGTTAGATTCGGCATCAGCCCTGTCGTTCGCAGCTCGCCTCCAACGTCTGGTTACCGAAGTAACTGCTTTGATTTCTAGTCTAACCTACCCACGTTGTGATTTGATCTTAGGTAGACGAAATCCATCAGTCGCCGGGCCGTAACAAGGGTAATACCGCACAAGTATATGTAAAAGAAAATAAAGTAATAACTCGAAAGGTTCAAATGTGTTAAAAAAGGATAACAATACTTTATATCTGGTTGCTGAATACAGGACTGAGTCTTCCTCCCAAACCGCTATATGGATTCGTGACACTTTGTTTGTTAGGCGAGTCTTAACATTTTAAGTTTTTTGTTATTTAAGAAACTGGTTCTTGGTGTATCTTCAGGCGATATTCGTAAAACTTGTTTTGGTGGTGTGAGTCTAAGTCGTTCTTCAAAAATAAATTGTTCTTGGTTAGAAGTTGAGGTCGAGAATGCGTGAATCTCAGTCAGCTTCCTGCGAGGCGTCTGCGAGCTCTCAGCTCACTGCAACTGCTTGCCTGTCTGTCTAACCCCAACCGCTCAGCTGCGAACTGCTAACTCAACTGCTTTCTACTCGTTGCGACTCTGCTTATATGGACGCCGACCAAAACCGGGGTGTGCCTGTCGGAGTTTGAGGTTCCTTGATAATTCTAAATCCGCATTAAGGGTTTTCCTTTGTTCTCTGTCAGGAAGAATTATTAATTTCCATTTTTGGAAGTCTTTCGTCCTCCCAAATTCTTCCTTTCTCATATTGGTATCTCACCCATACCCTCAGAGGGTGTCAACGGGTTTCCCCTCTCTCTCACAGTGGCATCTCACACCGATCCCTTCGAGGGGACGTCAAAAGGCCTCCCCTCCTTCTTCACATGATTATCTTCACCTACCGCTCACGCCACCATTCAGCCAATGAGCGCTCAGCAGCGTGGACGTGGCTGGACTGGCCTCAGTTCAAAATTATCTCCCAAAGAAAAAAAAATTACCTTCCCTTTTTTTTTTTTTTTTTTCCCTTTCTTCGAGGAGACCTCACACGACTCTTAGGATGGTCTCCGAACTTCATCTGGAGTTTGTCAACGAGATTTTCGCCAATTATCTGTTCCGATAAAATAATTTTTATCATGTCCAGGTTTGGACAGTAAAACAGGTGTTTTTCTTTCAAACCAATGTTATCTCCGACGATAGTTAATGGTTTAATCTATCTATCTATCTATCTAACTTGTGGGTGGTGCAGCGGACATTTTGTTTTTCGGTCAGTGCATGACCTAATTAATTTTTATCTCTCAGTTTCTGTTTCGTAGGCCACTTGACCAACCTGAAAATTTCATTATTGCCATACTCGGTGCGCCGTCATAAATCAAACGCAACAGATCCGCGACCTTACTTTCTTCGCTAATGCAAATAAAATCTTTCCACTTTTCTTTGTTAAAAAAAAATAACATCGCTTGGTGTCCTTTTCGTGATGGCTTCTTATCACCTAAATTTAATTCTCGCCTTTTCTTTTTTTTTCTTTCTTTCTCGCAACCCTAAATAGTGTCACAGATGGATATGTGATTATTTACTATTATGTTGGAAAGAATTTTCAGTAAGTTACAGGTTAGAATTAGAGGGAGGAAAATTTATAGACTCTCGGTGTGGTTGATCTAATTTGCATTAACTAATCATTTTAATTTGTTACAAAACCTGTCCTCTTGATTTGATCATTGTCACTTGACTATAATTTTTGATCATTTATTACTTAGTATTTGCCCTCCTCATTTTTCAGCTCCTACCAACTATTTTCCCGGCTGACGCTGTTCCTGATTGGATACTTGTTTCTGATATTATTACATTTTTTTTATTCTATATTCCATATCACTCCTAACCCGAGTGATTCTTTCCAACTAAATGTTACCAAAATTAATTCTCTTAGATTTCTTTTTTGTGCTATTCGTCTTTATCCATTTGTTTGTAGTTCTTATTTAATATTTTTTCACTCCTGAAGTTTTTTTCTAATTGGATTCTTGTTTCCACGAATATTACATAGAGTATTTCTACTGCTTTCTTTGAGTGCGTGTTCACTGTTTTCTAATAAATGCTACCGAGAGTGATTCTCTGAATTACAAACCCTGTTTCTTTTTGGACTAGGGCAGTGTTTCTCAACTTTTAAGCAACAGCACACCTAGGTGCAAATGAAAATATCACGGTACACTTACCAGAATGTTTAAAGGGTATACATTTACATGCTATGAAATAAAACCACAAATTAAAAAAAAAAATAATCACACAAATATGCACTTACTTTATTTCAATGTTTCTATTCAACTAATTGTGCACCTTATTTAGTGTGAAACCTGTGGTTGTAATTTTCTATTTCAACGCTCTCTAAATGAGATAATTTCACATGAACGATACCAGAATACCCATCAGTTGAAGGACGCCGTTCGGAGAGCCTTTGCAACAATCGACAAAGCACAGCTTCATAAAATACCACACAGGATATATCACTGCATCATTTTGTGCCACGAAAATGATCTTCATACAGACCTTCTCAGTGTGTGACAGCGTCAATGATAGTAAATAAACTGAATCCAGTACATATGTTTTGTATTACTTGTTCTTTTATTGTTCTCATTACATTTTGGTGACAAGACTTTCGGACCACGCTGTATATAAGCCTTGTGTTACACTTTTATTTTCTGGACGTTGCATTAAACCTTCCAATAGAACTCCTCCTCCTCTGCGGTGAATGTTTGTTTGTTTTTTTGTTTTTTTTTTTGGTTTGTTTGTTTTTTTTTGGTTTGATTTTTTTTTTGTTTTTTTGGTTTGTTTTTTTTATTTTGTTTTTTTTTTGTTTGGTTTTTGTTTTGTTTTTTTTGGTTTGTTTTTTTTGTTTTGTTTTTTTAGTTGCTTGACACTACGCACACAAACGCATAGTTTTTTTTCTCAGCTCAATAAAATGCTGAAGAAAAATATGCCTTTAAAGAAAAAAGGCACGTCTTACAAGGAGAAATTAACACAACAGAAATTATATTAGTTCATCTAATTCAATAGTAACAACAGGGCGGGGCGAGGTTGTCAGCAAAACAACTGGAAGTACTTTTCATTTCGTCTTGAGTTAGTTATGAAGGCCAGCGTCTAATCTTTCTTTCTTTGGGAAATGCATCGAAATTCATGTTTTAAGCCGTAGTATTTCACTACACATAAATCCACACCCCCACCCTCGACAAAAGTTGCGTAAACAATTAGATTGGATATTATAAATCTACTGTTAAAAATTTGAATTAACCAAACTCAAGAGAGGCGAGTGGGGGGGGGGGAATATAGCCAAGCCACCACAAATTTGGTGAGCAATTTTCTAAACCATCTACAGTGTATCTATATTTTTCTAACTGCTAAGGGCCTAAATATTATAGTTCAGTGACATCAGTAATGTTAGATTCCGAGTGCCATTGTGAGTTACGCGTAATGACTAATTAAACGTATGAAAGGAACAGAACAGGTTTAAAATATCTCACCTAAAACAATTTTCTTACATTATTATTTTTTTTTTTTTTTTTTTTTAGATTTAAATTACGTAGTATTTGGGAACTTGCAATAAAATGGAAAGAAAAAAAATTTGTCTCGAGCATTTTTTGTTAGCATTATTCGAAGTTGGGGGTGGGGGCAATGACAAAAATGACAAAAAATTGTTTCATTTTTGTGTTGTAGAACATTCAAATCCAATTTTATATATCTTTTCTTTTTTTTTAAGTATCAAGTTAAATTTGTGTATCACTTAGACCATTCATCTACACAAGATTCCGATGATTTTCCTAGCAACAATAAGCAGAAAAAGCAACTATTCAAAACTGATCATCTAAAAGTAAATGATTGAAAAATTTGCGGGTTTTGATTAAATTTATAACTTGACAAATACTTAGTTAAGACTAACTTGTGCCTTTCCCAAACTCCTGAGATTGTCTATATTCACACTAGATATAGCACATAACCCTTCAGAAATATTCCAAAAATAACAAATGCGTACTTGCGAGCCGACAATGCTTATTTTGGCTTTCAAAATCAAGTTGGTTTCTAATATCATTAATCTTACCTGGTAGTAGAGTTTTAAAGCGAAGATATTCTTTTTAGAGGTTCTGCAAATTTAAATTCAGTATATGCTATAACTTAAATATTCTTCTTTTGATAACTACCCTCTTATCGACTAACGAAGACAGAAGAAATAATTATTATTTCTCCCACGGTTTTTCTATGAGAATAACTAGTATTAATATAGTGATTTTCATAATACGACTGTAGCAGAACACAGGCGATTGGCTGTAGTGGATATACGCAACAGCCCACTGACAGGCATCTTTTAAAAATTCATGTTGAAAGAAATTCTTCTCTTTTCCTTCGCATTCACAGATCCTAACAGGGAATAACCATTCTCCAGCCGGTCATTAAGCAGGAGTTTATTCTTGAAATGTAGACATTTGGACTCCAACAAAAAATGTTTCCCACAAGCATATCTCGAAATATGTTATAATAGAATTTTTTTTCTAAATTTTCTCATATTTATTCCGTCGGATTCATATCCAAATTTTAGCCTCTCTCATATATATATATATATATATATATATATATATATATATATATATATATATATATATATTGTAAATCAGCAATTTCTATCAGAATATGTAAAAATACTAAAGTATGTCAAGGCGATAAGCATTTTAAGTACTAAATCGAGTATAGTCAATAAATTAGTAATGATTCAAATGACATCTTTCAGCCGACTTCAAAGCTTCGAGAGCACACCCTTCATAAAGTTCAGGTAAATCTATTGAAATTATAAACGTATGAATTACCTTATTAAAACTATGAATCGATCGTTTAATCCCCGTCTCCAACTATGGATTAAATAAACTAAGTAGTCTACGCTTTTCATTCGTGGTTGCCAACCCGTCTAGGAGAGTCATATATTATGCAGATAACGAAAAGGTCATTGAATTCAGAATGACCCTGATCCCGACTGCACTCGACATCTTTTATTCTAATTTTTGAATGCTTATTATAAAATTCCAATTTGTTCTATGTTAAACACGTGACATCCTCTACATTTTTTAATTATATATAAAGAAATCAATAAATTAACAAAAAAATCTTGATTTTGAGAGATCTAATTAAAATATACTCTCGGCTATCCCGTCGAATTCGACGTCTGAGGGTCAAGCAGATCGGTTCCTAGGAAACCGGCAGTCCAACAACAGCACATGAGATTTGATTATAGTGGCGAAGGTTTCGTGCAGGACCATCCACACTTTTTGAAGGGCCGAATACAGAGACCTGGTGCACTACGTACCACAGGGTTCCCAAACGACCCTCTGCAGGTTTTGAATTCAGAGTTGTCCTTCTCCTAGACTAGTTGCCATCCAAGGCTATAGAACCCAGTCTGTCTTGCTATTTACCCATAGCTAGAGGGAGAAGAAGAGGATTCACACCTTTCCCAAGTGTGTGTGTGTGTGTGTGTGTGTGTGTGCGTATATATATACACACACACACACACACACACACACATATATATATATATATATATATATATATATATATATATATATATGTGTCCAAAATGCACACGCTCTTGAAATCTGTTTATTGACTTGCAAACAAGATTTATGGTTAAATTAAGAAATATTAATGCATATTGACTTACAAATAAGATTGACGGTTTTAATTAAATATTAGATATAATTAAATGCATGTTTATAAATATTTAAACTGACGAAGTCAAAAAGTGAGTACATTCTTTCGAGACATATATATATATATATATATATATATATATATATGATGTCTTGCCTAGCAATTTCTAAGAACATTGTCAATATGGCCCACTACCTCCAAAGGTTTGCTGACTCCTGTTCTAAATCATAAGTACAATGCATGTTATTTGCTAATTGATCGATAGGCGCAGATGCGATGTCATCCAATTAACGTTCACAGGAATACAGAATTTAACATTTCATCTTGTATGAAATAACTACTATTTATTAACCCCAAAGCGAGAGTTATGTTTACATTTTTGTCACGAGAGTACATGTTTTTTGTTCAACAAGAGATCAAATTTTAGACAAATAATTTTTTCCATATTTCTTTTCATGGTGGCTTGCGATTTCATTAGCCTCGAAATGTTTCTCCAACCATCAATCCCAAACGTGTATTATATTCAACGGGAATCTTAAAAACTTAAACTTCTGTTGATGCCACAGTATTGCATGCCACCAACTGTTCGCTAATCTAAGTAATTTTTTTCTATCCCTTGACAACATTTGATGCTTGAAGATCAAGAACGGGATCTGAAAAGCCTCCTTTTTGACATCTGGTAAACTCTTTCTTTCTTTCCAAAGGAGTGGTTTTAAAACAATCTTGCTTAGAGATCATGTTTGTTTAGCTGAAAATTTCATCACTTTAATATTAAATAGTTTCACAGTAAAAACAAAAAATATACGATTAAGGATATCAGCTTACTCAAACCTATTGCTTATATATCTATCATACTTGATTCAGCAAAACTGAACGAATTTTCGAGAAAAATAAAATAACAACAATAACTTTCACTTCCATGTTTCACTACTTCCTCAGCCCCTGACAAGGTCGAGAGATTTACATGACACAACAGGTATCACAGCCAAATCTTCACGATATGCTTGACTAGTTTGAATAAAAAGCAGCACTTAACCTTACAAGTGGTGCCCTATTAGAAATGCCCTTAGGTTAGATAACACCGTCCACTCGGACAGTCTCCGATTGAGTGTGTTCTGAAGTACCTAGATATGACTCCCAAGTCACCATTAAACTTTAAAAAAACATGAACTCGGCTAGGATGCTCTTCGACTATTCCTATTCCTGAACAGATAAGACAGGTCATTAATAGGTTATGGCCAGGCAACTGACAAGTAAGTATTACTGAATTGAATATTTACTGTAGTTCATGTTAATTCCCCAAGACAAAACATGAATATGGTAACACCTCCAATAAATTAAAATCAAAAGCGATGGTAACTATGCTTGATTTAACTGCTCTTGTATATTTATGTCCCAGCCAGATGTCTGATGGTGATCATATGAGAGTAAGTGAATGCAAGTTTCCTTAAATTATTAACAAATGGAAATAAGCGGTGATTCCATATTTTTTTCTTAATATCAGTATGAAGTTGTGGTATAATGGATATTGGCTCGGGATGAGAAATCAGAGAGCAAAGTTCGAATTCCAGTCGGGTTCGTTACATTCACTTACGTGTAAGTACTCTTGGGAAATATATGAATCCATTTAAAAAATGTCGTCCTGGGTATGACGATAAACTACATTCAACTGCAAGGCCTCTGATCAGGAGGTTTTGAGGAGCGTAGAACCACCTTCTTAATTGCTGGTGTTCCCAGGTCCACTCTGACCCAGGGTGGTAGTACCTGTTATTGTCGCAGCTATGGGTAAATAGTTAACCCCTAAACTGGGGTCAAAACACTATGAAAGTGTAAAATAGGTTTTAATACCAGAAATACTTTGTAAAAAAAAATTACCAGCAATACATTTTTGAAAAAAAATATTTCCAGAAATACATTTTTGAAAAACAAATATTACCAGCGAAAGAAAACCAGAAATAGATTTGCGAAGGAAAACATATTACCCACAATGAAAATTTTGTCGGCATTAAATAACCCATTAAGGTTGATATGCTGTAAAACAAAACAAACCTTTTCAAAATCCCAAATATTTTTTACTTTTTTCTGTTCTTTTGTACAACTTCTGTTTCGGTTATGTCTGGATGGTCAAATTAAAATCGTTTGCTCAATTCCCGAAGCATGATTTCTGCTACTCACTCAATATTCATTTTCTACATATTCTGGACTAACTTCATTCACTTTATAGTTCCCACTCTAATGGTATTTGCTATTTTGCTGTGTCGTGTCTATTTTAACTTTGATAACCATTATTCTCAAACAATTGTTCTTCTATGTACCCGGCCCCTTTAAGACGTTGGTGATCATGGCTCTCAAAAACTTCTTGTTCTTTGTAGCTCTTAATAAATTATGTCCTTCTGTTATCTCTCCTAAACCTTGTCTGGTATCTAGGTAGGTTATTCGCTGCTTACCTCTGTCCCTCTTGCCTTCAAACTGTCCTGGGAGTGTCAAATTTTCCAAGCCCTCTTTCCTTGTGTGCCCTAGAAATTTTAACACACACACACACACTCTCTCTCTCTCTCTCTTAAATATAAGTGTCTTTTTTATTTCTATTTTCTTTACAACTTGGTCATTCCTCATATGTTCAGTCCATGGTATTCTCAGCATCCTTCTGTAGAACCACATTTCTGCTGCTACAAGTCTATTTTTTTAGTCCAGCATTCACTGCCATATAGCAGGACTGATATTACATAACAGTTAAATACTCTTTTTTTCTAACAAAATCTTTCTGTTTCTTAATACTCTGCTTAGCTTTTGGAAGTCAGCTTTCGCTATCCCAGTACGCCTTCGGATTTCAGTGTTGCACTTTCCGTCGTCTGTTAAAACACCTTCCAGATATCTAAATTTTCATACTTTTAGTTTTCTTTCCATTTATTTTCAGTTTCTTCACTTCCCAATTCTTTTAATACAAGACAATCTGGCGGTCGTGGCTCTCGCAGATTCCGTTTATTTATCTTCTGTGAATTACCATAACTTCTTTGGAAGGATAACGGAGTACTCTCCCGTCGCTTTCTCCACTTTTTTCTATTCAAAATTTTCTATCTTCTAGACTGGCAAGAGCGCAAGGGTCCAGTCTACTCTTTAATCCATAGCTGGTGAGAGCAAAAACACATTCATATACTTTCCAAATAAATTTGGGCGAACGTGAGCAGGTGAGACTGAAATTTGAACTCTGCTCTTCGATTCAGCTATCTGCGCTGATGTCACACTACCAGCACATCCTTTCTCTTTCCTTTTTTTTTTTCTTTCTTTTTTTTTTTTTTTTTTTTTTTTTTTCGTTTCGGATTCTTTTTTTCTTTTCTTCTTCTTTTTTCTTTTCTTCTTCTTTTTTCTTTTCTTCTTCTTTTTTCTTTTCTTCTTCTTTTTTCTTTTCTTTTTCCTTTTTTCTTTTCTTCTTTTTTCTTTTCTTCTTTTTTCTTTTTTTTTTTTTTCTTTTTTTCTTTTTTCTTTTTTCTTTTTTTTTTCTTTTTTCTTTTATCTTTTCTTTTTTCTTTTCTTCTTTTTCTTTTTTTTCTTTTCTTCTTTTTCTTTTCTTCTTTTTTCTTTTCTTTTTTCTTTTCTTTTTTTCTATTTTTTTCTTTTCTTCTTTTTTCTTTTCTTTTTTTCTATTTTTTTCATTTCTTTTCTTTCTTTTCTTTTTTTTCTTTTCTTCTTTTTTCTTTTCTTTTTTTTCTATTTTTTTTCTTTTCTTTTTTTTTCTTTTCTTTTTTTTTCTTTTCTTCTTTTTACTTTCTTTTTTTCTATTTTTTTTCTTTCCTTTTTTTGTCTTTGCAGTGCCTGTATTTTATTTCCATTTATTTGTCGTTTTTTTTTCCGGTTTCATTTCATAAAATCTTTGCTATTTTAGAACGTGCAGTTTTATCTGCATTGTCCTTTCGTCTTGATGCAGCTATTTTTACGGCCTATGGGTGCGATGATAGGTTCGTCTGGCTACAGAGTAGCGTGTTCTATCCTCACTGAGTACTTCATATAAAATTCGACATTAAATGACGCAACAAAGGTATCGACGGTTAGTGGAACTTTGTTGTCCTTATTTTTCCCAGTTCAAAACCAGCTTCATTACATACAATTAACACGAAGCAGAATTAGACCGAAAATAGAACAAGAATATTGCGGCTTTGTCAAGGACACCGGAACAAGAAATATTCATGATCAGAATGATATAGAGAGCAACACAAATGCAGAAGGATGTCTTATAGATTACGCAAAACTATTTGACGAGGCACAATGATCTATTTGAACTGCAAGATAAGCTGAATCTATTTGGAAAAGATATTAGAATAACCCAGAACTTAGACTGGGAACAAACCGCCTGCACGCGAAGGGAAAATAAGTAAAGGTTCGTGAGACAAACATGCGTTTTTCCACAGATTTATTCAACCTCTACAGGCGCGCCATCCTAAGGATAGTTTTATTATAACTGGGTGTAATCGTAAAAATATGATACGCAGATGGTATTGTGTTGATGACAGTCTCGGAAAGGAAACTACAAGTCCTACTAGGCAGAGTGGGAGAAGAAAGCTAGAAAAAAAAAAGGACTAACCATCAATTGCAAAGCTCAAGATGCGTGTTACGAATTGAAGATATAAACATCTAGCAGGTGCAAAAGTTCGAATATCCGAGAACCATTTTAGCAGAGCATGGAAAATGCGACAGTGACATACGGAGACGCATTGTACTAGCGAAAGAAGCATTCCAAAAACTAAATAAAGCACGAAGAACGAAAAAATTTCGTTAGAAAGAAAGAAAAGAGTGCTGGATTGCTATGTGATATCCATTCTTTTATATGACAGTGAAAGTTGAACAATTTCACCATGGATGAAGTAAAAACTAGAATCAGCAGAAATGTGGATCTACAGAAGGATGCTGAGAATTCCATGGAGCGAATAAGTAACAGTCTCAAAGAAGATGGCGACAGAAAGAACAATTATACTCAAAATTAGGAAGAGACAGCGGAAATTTACTGGGCCCATAATGAAGTGGGGTTTGGAAAAACTAACCTTCTTGATGTTAAGAGTTAATGAAAGATAGAGATCCACGTACCTAACAAACTTGTGTGAATGGGTGGCAGAACAAACAGAAAAACAGCTCAGACTTACACGAGATAAAAAGAGAGAACAATGATCAGTTATGTCCTGAAGAGATGCTGTGCATAGAAGTAGCATAGATTCGTGGCTGAATAAGGTAGCGTAGATTCGTGGCTGAATAAGGTAGCATAGATTCACGGCTGAATAAAGTAGCATAGATTCACGGCTGAATGAAGTAGCATAGATTCACTTCATGAAATTCTAATATTCTGCTGTAAGGGGAAATGTCTTAAATTATCTCTGCCATCAAATAATCCATCGATTCCTCCATTTCATAATCCATTCACATCCAGCCAAACAATGGTCTGGTTACTTCACTCTACTATTCAAGTGTCCATCCTTTTAATTAAATTTCTGCTGTTTCGTTTTGTTTCTAGAAACTTTCTTATTCTTTTGAGATTCTCCCTTTATTTGTTTCTTTTCATTTCCTCTTATTTTATAGAATCACATTCAAATCCTTCAAGAAATTTATAGCTGATATTTTGTGGGTAGCAGAGATTAATGTTTTAATTGTTTGTTTGCTTTTAATACTGAATTCAATTCTTTTGTCTTTGATCAAATTATCGTTTTAAAAAGTGTCTCCAGTTCTTTGAGAACAATTTAAAATAATTTTTGGACATTAGATGATTGACTTCTTCCATCAACATTGTGAACTGACATCCTCTTTTATCATTTCGCAAGATAAAATCCATCAGCAGGACCATTATCATGACAAATAGCGGTAAAAACAAAAAGATGCCATCTTCTTTATTTTCTGCTAGAAAATCTCTTAGGGTGGTTAAGTCGACTTTGCATTGTTTTAAAGAGTCAGATATAAATTCTTATACTGTTAAGTTAATCTCATGAGATTGAAAGTTCATTTTGAAGAATCGTGTCTTGTGCCTTTCTATTGTCGATCTTTTCCTTTGAAATATTTCTTTCGTCTTGATTTAATTTCCGTAGAATCATTCATTGTATGTATAACTGGTTATTTGATTCTTTGGGTCTTTTTCAAACTTTCTCTTCTTCTGGTAGTAATCTCTTACTTTGTCTAGAAGGACTTATTTCCTTCGCTATTTGGATGGTTAAGATTTTCCACATTAAATGTAAACACGTAATGCGTACGTAATTCCTTGCCAATGTTCCTTTCTCAGCAGCTTTTTTGGATAAGGTCTGATTTTTTTCTTACTTCAAGCAGTTTTGAACTTAAATACCTAAATTCTATCTGATCCTAATGCTTTCCAGGTAACTGTTCTTTTTTTGTTCAGCGAGAGTGGGGAAGCATGTTTTGTGCTTGTGAAATGCTGCTCTCTTTTATAATTCAGTAGTATCATGTTCATGACAAATAATGTTAAAGACAGGAAGTCTCCCTTAAAAACTCATCTTTTGAAACATTTCTGATAGAAATTCTCTTTAATAATTAATTCCACTTTCCATTTCTTCTTTGGGATGGCTGTTAATACTGCTCCAAAGATAATGTTGCGCGCCTATCTATCAACAATCCATCTCGGTGTGATTTTGTTTTTTATCGATCTAAATTTATTCAAAATCATTCAGCCGTTTGAATCACCTTCTATAAAGTTATTTTTGTTTTTTTGTTTTTTTTTTCTGGATTTTGGGGTTTGTTTTTTTTGGTTTATTTGTTTTTTGTGTTTTTTTTTTTTTTTTGTTTTTTTTTTGTTTTGTTTTTGTTTTATTTTGGTTTTGTTTTTTTTGTTTTGTTTTTTCCTGATTGTCGTTCTCGGTTTTCCATAGAGGATATCCCCTAAGCTATTTGTGAAGCAGCCAGGATTTTCCCGATCAGAGATCAGCAAGTGACTTGCCTATATTTTCTTACTCCGGCTCCTTTCTTGGTATCTTTTGAAAGATGTCTCTTCTGTTGTACTTTGTCACTCGTGAACCGTCGTGACCATGGCTACGAAGAACAGAAATAAAAGAAAGCAAATACCCGTGGGTGTAGTCTTTAATGGGCATTACGTTATTCTGGCATTGTGATGAAGTTGATTCAGTTACACAGAGATAGATCAATAGGCAGGCACTGAAGGAAGGCGGATAGGTAAGGAGGGATGTGTGTGTGTGTGTGTGTGTGTGTGTGTGTGTGTGTAGCAAAGTGCCACAAAATAAAAATCATGGAAAATAAATCGGATGTTAATAGTGACACCGGATTACTTACATATTAAATTATAAAGATCTCTTATTTGTAAGTACAGTAACTACATTTACGAAGGTGGGCTGAAATGTTCATAGGCTGACTATGAAGGATAGAGCTCGATAAAGTCTTGCGTGCATTAATTTCAAATCATCTTATAAATAACTGCATTGTTTCTTTCCAAGTAAACTGCCAGGGGGCGAGGGCTGTGTTGAAAAATAAACCTCATATGGTCACATTTCATGAGAGTATCTTGGTCAGGCTATGAACTTTTCGGCCGACCTTCTATTTTATTATAAATATACTTTTTATGATTACAGAAGTACTTCGAAAAACAATTTACTCTTAAAAATGTGTGGTTTAGCAGTGGGATTAACGTTTTGTACACCTCATTTAGAATCATCTAAAAAATATCGAATTAAATTTACTGAATTTAATTGTGACATTAAAAGTATTCTTAATAAATAATTTTTCATTAATTTCATAGTATAAAATATTATGTTTACTCCTATTTTGTTTTAAACGATAAACTAAACTCAAATTCAACATACCCTTTTATTTAAAAAGAAAAACATATTGCTCCTAAAAAATTAAATTTTATCATCAATATATTTGTTCTTATGAATAACAATATACTAAAGAAAGATCCAACAATAAAAACAGAACGAAAAACTGCCGCAGATTCTAATGTTTTGGGGGTTATTTAAAAAAAAAAAATCTAAGCCAGAACTGAATTGCATATATTTAGGTTGGAATTATCACTAGTAGTTTTGTGATCAATGAAAGTGTTTTGTAAATTAATAAATTAAGAGGTGGAGATTTCTTCTTGGTATGTTGAATACATAAATTATTCGAGTTTTTTTTTTTTTTTTAAGAAAACCATAAGTTTTAATTTAGAAACAAAGATATAAGTAGAAAACTACATAAAAGTATGAGAAATTAATATAACTTTTATAAGTAAATTTTGACCTATTGTCGGACTGGATAACGTGTACTATAAGTATGGGTATAAATCAATTTACTTGGAAGTATTACTAGTATTATATATGCGCAAAAAAACATTTTAAGAATCATAATCTAAGATTAGTGGAAAGGTATTAAAAGGGTAAAAAGTATATCAAAGTAGGTGAGTTATAGTTTTAAACGTTACAGTTATGGATTTAAACGCTTAGCAAGATTGTAATGTTAGATCTTTAATATGCCTACAAAAAACGGTGGTTTTATATATTTGATTTAATAATTGGGTGTTATTCAAAAGTTCAATAATACATATTTTTCCTTCAAACATATAAAGCAAGGTTCGTTCAAATATTTTCAAGTTCTAGCTTGTTTTACGATTTCCCATTTAACCTTAGGAGTTTTTCCTTCCTCCTTCAGTTTCCAAAAATATTTAGAAAGTGATGTCATATTGCGTTTGCCTGAATTTATACAGGAGGATATGTGAGTGTAAGATCTTCTAGTTGATCCTACATACAATTTAATATCCCTAGGGTTCTCATTTTATGAGATAAAGCATATATATATATATATATATATATATATATATATATATATATATATATAATGGATTTTGTTAAGCACCTGTTTGATAATGGACATTGATCGGGAATTCTGCAATTACATAGCTCTGTTACTTGTGGTATATTAGAATTTATATTTGGGTTGTGATTATTCTCGTTATGAAGTTTCAGTATTCTATTGCTGTGTGATTTAATAATTTTATCTAGATTCCTAGAGCAGCTATAACTAATTTTTAGGGTATTACGGTTGAACATTTGACTTAATTTACTCTTCGTAGGAAAGTGTTTGTTAATAAGATTTAAAAAATGTGTCCCAATTTCGTACGGACTAATTTGTTGAAGGGAGGTTTATGCCAAATTATTCTCCTTCCTCTATTGTTTTTTTTTAAGTAACTATAATTTTCCCTATATTTATTTTCGGAAGATCTGTAGCCGCTGTCGGTAAGGATTTTGTTATAAACAATTTTGTGTTTATCGAATATTTCTTTGTTAGAAGATTGCTGGTTGATACGGCGTTCAACGGATGATGGGATATGCTTAATAACTAGCGCTAGATGATTGGAATTAGGATTTATATAAAAGGGGTTAGCGTTATTTTTGAAGAAAGGTTGGAAATTATTTAGGGCTAAGTTTAAGGTTACATCTAAGAAATCCACTTGTTTTATGTTAGAAATAATTTTAACCTTGAGTTGTAAAGATTTAAACACCTGTAACCCTCATTTGAACAGTCATTTGACCTGACGTGCTGTTAACCATTCAGCCACAGAGAAGCGTCTGGTTAGCAAAATCCGAATTACTGTTTATAAACACACACCATCGGCGATTTTTCTCGATCGATCATATCTGCTCACGAAACGTATCTTAACGTGGACAATGACAACATATGAAATGGATTAAGTCCGACAATTATTTAATATATTTTCTGTTTATACATTATTTTTATAGATAAAATATATTGTCATTTTTTACATTTCCTATGAAATTTCTCAAACATTCAGACCGGTAAATGTAATTAATACTGTTTAATTAAAAACAGAACATTTATTTAAATAAATTGTATCCATAAAAATAACGTATAAACAGAAAATATATGAAATAATTGTCGGACTTAATCCATTTCCTTATATATTATACCAAAAACATGTAAAATTGCTACACAATTTCAGTCGTGTTTCAACGCATATCAATGCGTCTCATCAGACGATTGTAAATTACTGGCGAGTGAATGATTTATTTGGATTTCAAAGCAAAATACAACCTCTTTTTTCGAAAAAAAAAAAAAAAAAGGTTAGAAGACTTTACCCTGATCAACCAATCAAATATGACCTACATTAAATTTAAACTAATCGAAGAAGCAAAAATTAAAAATTACTTTTATATAAATGGATCACGTAGACCTGTAGATTGGCAGCTAACACCTTCCAGACATTAACTTAATTGTACCTGGAGATATACTGTGTGTTTTACAAGCAAATGTTTAAAAAAAAACGAAAATAAATCGGAAAACTTAATTTTCTGATTTATTTTTCAAATTAATGGTAGTAACGGTTTTAGGCAAATTAAACAGCTCATCCAATCAAAAGCTTTGTCATAAATTGATGCCAATTAGACAAATTTAGGCTTTAGTTCTCTGTTTCAACAAAAAAGTGGTGGAGATAAAAGCACACATCTCCCCCCACACACACATCTCCCCCCACACACACGCGCGCATACACTTCTATAGTGGCATATATGTTTATTTGAAATCATTTTTTATGAATGCAATTATTAGAAAAATAAAAAGCTTAAGACAAAATATCATGTTTCATATTTCTGTACAGTTTAGTGACTGATTTTTCTCCTGACAGAAGTAGGAAAGTTGATCACCCAAAACATTTTGTTGACAGTCGGGATACCCTTCTCAATAAACCAGGTCATGATCATAGCTCAGGACTTGAGACAATAGATCAACGAATTCATAGGAAGGTAGGACGTTGTCGTGCGTGTCATGTAAACTTACTGCCATGTGAGATTTCATTGTAAACACGGAAGACAAGAGAAACAATTTTAAATCTAAAAAATCTCAAATTCAGTGACTTGAAACAATTCAGCCGAATGCAAGAAATAACTTGAGTATTTTAATAATAATCGGATTTTTTTTTTTTTTTGTATTTTACACAATCTAGATTCATTCTTTAATCAGATTTTCATTCCATGACAAATGTATGCATAGTATTAGTGCACTGAGATATATATTTCTTAGATGCTCTGACATACCATCATCAGTAATGTTTTAAGCCGTGGATTATATATATATATATATATATATATATATATATATATATATATATATATATATAATTGTGTGGGAGAGAGAAAGACACACGAGAAAGCATAGTAATAATTTTATAAAGTATCAAACTGATATATGCTGCCATTTTTGACGACTTCTCGAAACTACTTTCTTATGAAATTTATAAATACTTTGTTAGAACAATTTTTTCCGCAAAAAATAGATTTCTCAAGGTCAGTAACTTTTATCGCTCTTTCGAGTGTTGATGAAGGCTTGCATCATATCATTTTATTTGAAGTAGTGTATTTTGATTGACATTATTTTCTCTTCGAGTTATATATATATATATAATTACTGCTGTCGAAAGTCTTCATTCGTTCGGGGCCATTTTTAATCAATGATATACAACTGACAGTTTAGATATTTCTGAAAAATTTTGACGCCATGTATGGCATCCATATGAAAGACTCGATCTGACGAGGGTATATAATCTATAATTGATATTTAGTAAGCTTGAATTAATCTTACAGTAATCGAACACCCAACGAGAATCAAAGCTATTGAACAATGGCTTGCAAAAGTTTGGTTGCTTTTTGTTTTTTTATTTTCAAGTAAATTCTCATTTTTTTCATATCGTCTAAAGCCTCGTTTAAATGCTCTTCTTTTATGTGACATGTCTTTTCAAGACGTGAACTCTCACGGCTCTCCACAACTTCCCGTCTTTTGTAGCTCTTAATAACTTTTTCCTCTGTAACATTCTTCCTTTTCCCAGTTCTGCTATCCATCTATTCAAATCCTTTAATTAGTTTACTCGCTGTTTCTCTTTATTTCAATGTTTTTGTGGGTGTTAAATTCTCCAAGCCCTCTTTCTTTATGTACCCAGATATGTCAACTGTCAATTTCATGTTTCCTTGTTCCTAGTTTTCTTAAGACTTCCTCGTTGCTCACATGTGTTGTCCAGTGTATTCTCCGCGTTCGTCGGCAGAAGTGCGATTCATACAAACTGTTTTCCATCTGTTTCTCTTTTCTTCAATATATCTTGTGAGTACTAATTTCTCTTGGCTCTCTTTTCTTACTAGAGTTCTCAGAAATTTCAATTGTCCCTTTCTGAGTACAACTTCAAGGAAACCAATACTTACTATTTCCCTTAAATTTTTTTCGTTTCTAGTATTTTCTGTCCATAGAATTCTCAGCATTCTTCTATAGAATCACATCTCTGTCACTTCAAGTCTCTTCTTCATCTGTAACGAGATTGTCCCACACTCACTACCATATCGAAAATCGTCCTTATTTAAAAAAAGAAAAGAAAAATCAAACAAAAAACGTTAGTTTTATTTGTCAAGAACGTAATCATTATTAATAATTTTAAAAAAGCCCAACATACGATTCTGTTATTACTTACTGAAAAAAATGTTTATTTAGGATCAAAGGAATACTGATAGTTTTGTATTTCATTTTTGAGATGAGGAATTAGCAATAAGCTTTCAAGATTTGGAACTATTGTTTTCCTCTTGATTATTATAGCTGTTATTACAGACACGTTTCAATCAAGTATCCTCTGGGCATCTTCAGTTGTCCATTATTTTTGGCTGATGTGGGATATCTGTTGTTTTTATTATTTTGTCTCTGGGATGCCAGTCCTTTTTTGTTCCAACTGAACCTATGTATATTGTTTCATTATCGGATCCAAAGAGTCATAAATCTTCTTGGGGTTTGATAGTGATTTCCCGTTGCCTTACATAGCACAAAGACAAACTTTACGAAGAGCTACAAAGGACAGGAAATTGTAAAGAGCCATGATCTGAAAACTACTCCATTTTCCCTAGAATGCATGGCAATTCACTGATAATGAAGAAAACAAATCTGTGTAGAGTTATGATCGCTTACGTCCTGTAATGACATGACATTAAAATTATTGCTCTTTCATAATCTTGAATGTGAAACAATATTGAGCAACAAAAAGGCAAGTTACTACAAGAAAATAAAAAGAAACGAAGATTAAAAATAAAAGGTATTCATGTTTGTTTTTCACATGGGAAAAACTCAAGATTGATATATATGCCATCCATTTGGGACGTTAAAATTCTTTTTTAAGATATCCGATCTTTCGAATAGAAATGAAAAAAGAAAAAAAATTCCAACCGGTGTCTGTTTCTATGCTTTGACCCTTTGAGATATGCACAGAATTTTGGGGAATGAAATATCACGAGTTTATTTCAATGACCTGATAACTATCCATGTCTAAGCTAATGGCGGAGTCGAAAACTAACAGCCGAGGGGATTGAGCGAAATTTTTAATGGAAGTGCCTTTAATCTCGCGAGCAGTGTCACTACCTGAAAGCCACCCTTATATATTTTGTGGATTTAGGCATTAAATGTTCCTTAAGACAAATGTTATTACTAAAGACAACAGATATTTCATGTCGATTAATTTTATTGATCGATGTTTCCAAAATCCTCTGATCTTATCTGAAAATTATTCGTAATTTGGAAATTCCGTTAAAAATTGTTCAAAGTTAATGTCAGAAGAAATATAATCCAAGCTTTCGACTTAAGTTATCATCAGGGATAAGTAGAGACAAATGATGGGTGTTACGAGGTAGGCAAGGTGTGTTGTGTATTTTATGTACATTTAAAGATGCAGGCTCTTTAATTTTAATTGTTTAAGAACCCGCATATGACACACACATACTACATGTTGCCTATATCACAACACTCACCATTTGTCTGTACCTACTATGATGATGACTTAAGAAAGTTGAAAACTTGGGCCACATTTCTTCCGAAATGAACTTTGGACAATTTCTGACAGTATTTCCTCCTTAGAAAAATCAGTTAATAAGATTAATGAACACAAAATGCCTGTTATCGTTATATATATATATATATATATATATATATATATAGTGAACATTGAAGTCCACACTCAGAGGCGACAGGCTGTTTCATGCTGGACGCAATCGTCAGGCCGCCTGTCGCCTAGGAGTGTTGACTTCAATGTTCACTTTATATTTATATTTACATACGCTCTCTCTGATATTGAGCACTTTATCCCGTAAATATAGCACACCTTAAAACTATATTTCTTCATATATATATTAATCAGTGTTACATTAGAACGTGCACATACCCATTACAAAACTGTACATTTTGTTTCAACCTTAAAAAAATCTTTTTTAACGTTTAGCATCGTGATTCCACACATGACGAAACGTTAAAAAATGTACAGTTTTGTAGTAGATATGTGCATGTTCTAATGTAACACTGCATAATAAATAAATATTTGCGGTTCTACTTTTGTATTGATCCCTGTTTTAAATTAATGTTTTTACTCTTCGTTCTTTTACATTTGGAGATATATGTGTGTGTGTGTATTTTGTACTATGAAGAAGATATTTGTGTGTTGAAGATCGGAATCTCTTGTGTGATGAAGATCGGAATCTCTTGTGTGATAATGATTTCCTGTTCCTATTTTTATTTTATTATCAGACAATTGTTTTGTTGACTGGCTTGCGAAGAGTGCAAGAGTGTCTCGTTTCGAGCCATTCTTGGCCTGTAAAAGAGATACGACAACAAGTATGCAGTAGTAAGTGAAGCGGTGGCGGATGCGGTCAAACCTGACAGCAGACGAGACCCACCTTAGTTTTAAAGTTCGAAGTCCTAGTCTCAAGATTGTCCCACGGGACAATAGATAAGGTTATTAAAGTGTTAGGAATTTGGTGGAATAGTAACTGTGAGTTCAATTCCTGAGCCGGGTAATACAGACTCTGTGGAAACAGGACGAGCAATAAAAAGTACAAACCAGATATATCTAGATATGGACAGCGGAACAAAAAATAGTTTAGAAATTACCGTGAAGGATCAACTGACACCTGATTCAGTGATAGCAATAACAACGGAAATGACATTAGTCCAAATGTAATTAACACCAGAATTTCAGACTGATTGGCCATCCTGGGTATGGCGATAAACTACATCCGGTGGCAAGGACTTTGATCGGAAGGTTTTGAGATTAGAATAACCTTTTAATTGCTTTTGTATTCAGGTCCACCGTGACTCGGGGTGGTAGCACCTGTTAGGGTTCCGGCTATGGGCAAATAGTTAACCCCCACCCCAAACTCGGGTAAAAACACTATGAAAGTACAAAAATAGTTTGTTTTTGTTTTTTAGTAAAAATGCAAGCAATACGTTTTTGAAAAAAATATATTATTAGAAATACATTTTTGAAAAGGAAAAAAAATATTACCCGCAATATATTTGACTGTCGACAAAAACCCTCTTTACAAAATTGCGTCAATGAAACCTGATCTATAAACTCATTTCTTACAAAGAATACATATATTCTACTCATACGACCCTGTCCTAAAAATCTTGCCGCCATTAAATAAGCTGAAGTTTGATATGCTGTAAAACCAAATCTAAAACAACCAAACCAAACCAATCAGACGGAGCGGGTTGGTTGATTTTACGATATGCCCGATCATTGTTATTTAATGTAAAAAATCTCTTCTTTTTTTATTGTTATTATAATCTAACAGAATTTTCTTGGTTCAAGTATAGATAAATATTAGTCGTTTATATTTAAGTCTATAAGCATTTATTTAAACTTTGTACAGTCGTTTAGTGGGGGGGGGGAATGTTGAAGGTTCTTTTTGATCTCGAAAATGTTTCTTTTTCTATTCTCATAATAAATTCTTTTGTTTTATATATTTATTTTTAACTAATATATGTATATGTACTAGCAGAGCTACCCGACGCTGCCCGGGATTTAAAAAGTTTAAAATAAATCTATAACAACAACATAGCTTCAAATTCATTTCTTCAAAAAAAAAATAATCTTTAAACAGTTTTTACACTACAATATTTCTTGGTAGACAATATTCTTTGTTTTTCCTTGTGGAGCATAAACAAACAAATTGGTTTTACTTCCCACATGAGAGAAACAGGATTCTTCCAACTATAGTCCAGTAACTGATAGTCTGGTTTTGTACTTTAATAGATATAGCAAAACTTACCCGTTATCCATTTTTATGAAAAAAAATGACCTTTTTTCTTTAAGTTTTTTGTTCAAGAGTATATTATACTCTTATATTAAGTTCCACCAATTTGCCGAAAAATAGCATACCTATAGTTTAAAATTAATTTTAAAAATAAAAAAAATCGTTCTTGAAGTTTTCTTTTTAGCTTTAATTCAAAGATGAAGGAATAAATTTACTATACCCAGTAAGCAAAATACTTTGATGCATTTAAGACCGAATGTATATTGATTGGAATAAATTTCTTTTTTGTTTCCAGTAAAATCGGTGATGTCTACTATTTTGAGACATTTGTAAACAAAAGTTCTCTGTTTTAAAAATCTTGTAAAAATAAAACATACATTTTTCAAAGGTTATTTGTATAAAATTAGAAAATTTAAAGTTTACTTAATCTAATTTGAAACGAAGAGTACTTACATTTTAACAAAAAAATCGTAGTAGAAAATAAGCAAGCATTTCTTAACTACGTGACTTGTTTGTCAGGTGCTGATTAAAGGTACTGACAGCTGAGGTCAGGAGAAGTCATCAGATGAATGAATAGAAATGAAAAATTTTACGAATTTTAAATGAACTTATTTAAGTACAAGTAATTTTTACAAATTAACAAATATCGTAAGCAATCTAATATTTTATTAATCATTAGGTACTTTAGCCTCATAGACTTACGTTTTAAAATGTTTTCTGGAAAAATAATAGTAAAATCTAAAATACTATATAACAATAAAATATATATAAAATTTTATAACTAAGAAAATATAAAAATTAACAAATTTCATAAATAAGAGAGTTACTTTTTTATGTACATCTCTTATGAAATATTATGGTATTTTATTTATTATTAATGTTTTATATTTCTTAGGAAATTTTAAACAACTCTTAAAACAATTGACATTGAAACTAGACTTTAAAAGATTTAACAATTTTATAAATTATTGTAATTAAAATTATAAAAAAAGAGAAAGCGATTCTTGTAAAACATTATTTTTAATCGGAAAATGTTTTTGCTTCATACAATATTATCCTCAGTCTTAACATATATTATTCATAAAAGCAATTAAAAGCTTTTCTAATTTAATAATGTCTTAGTTTTATTCGGTTTTGTATTTTACAATTCAGAGCTGATTTTCGGTAACAGGACGTTCGATTTTAAGTTGTTCTTATTATTATTCTTGTTTATGTGTTTTCTTTTATTTCTGTTTTATTTGGGGGGGGGTTGTCCTTTATTAGTTTGTTTTATTTTTTGATAGTTTTTTTTTTTTTAATTATTTTTTAAACCCCTTTCGGACAAAAACAAGGTGCGGATTTTAGTGAAGTTTGGTGTTTACTATTCTCCACCAATTTTATTTATAAAAGACGTGCATTGTATCTGTGTATCTGTACAATCTTTCTTATCTATCTATCTATCTATCTATATCTATATATCTATATATATATATATATATATATATATATATATATATATATATATATATATATATATAGGAGCGATGGATAAATTGTCGCCATTTTTATATTTTTAATTTTGCGCATTGTTTGTTTTTGATTTTGTCGACTGCACAGGATAGTAGGATCAGTTGAGCACCGTTTGTGGGGAAAACGACGTCTAATGGCGAGTTCTAATGTGTTTGAAGTGGTCACTAGTGATGGCGACGTTATGCCTCTATTCATCTTCCCACCGAGCCTTAATCTTAACACGGAGGCCTACATCAAGTGCCTTGAGGAGGTAGTGTTGTCCTGGCTCAAGAAAGTGTCCGCTTGAAGACCCTATGTCTAGCAACTGGACTCTGTACCATGGCACAGTAACAGGAGAACCCAATCATGGCTGTCAGACAATTTCTGCGACCACATCATCCCTTACATCTGGCCACATAACTCCCCAGACTTCAACCCACTTGATTATCAGGTGTGGAGCGCAGTTGATCGAGAGACCAACAAAACTCCTTGTAATACCAAAGATGAACTTAAGGCAAGGATTATGGCAGGATTCACCAACTTAAACAAGGAGACCGCCCAGAAGAGTTGCAAGAGATTCCGAAGTCGTCAATGGCGATGTTATTAAATAAATTTACTCTTTTAGTATTTCAAGATACTTTAGTGTAATTTTAGTAAATATATATTTTAAAATAACTTGTCAGTGTTATTCATTTGTGTGTCATTTAGATAATTTATCCACCGCACCCTATATAACACACACACACACACACACACACAAGACTCTCCCGTCGTCTTCGACGTATGAGGGTACAGCAACTCAATTCTTAGAACCGAACAGCCAGACTACACACACACACATATGCTTTGACTATAGTGGTGACGGCTTGTGCAGAACCAAACACACTTTTTGGAAGAACCGAATAGAGAACTGGTGCACATAGTAACTCTCCTCCTGTTTTGAATTCAGTGTTGTCTTTCTCCTAAACCAGTTGCTACCGAACGTTATAGGACCGAGTCTCTCCTGCTATTTATCCATATCTAAAAGGAGAAGAGATGGATTCATAACTTTCCTAAGCACATAAGTAAAGATAACGAACTCAAATATCCGATTCCTCAATCCAAGTTTCTATCCATTTTTCTACCGTGTCCATATTGGACAATTCAATGATAAGATGTGGAGAAAAAAAAGACCTAGGTTATGTGCTTCGTCCTTAGAACTTCTTCAGACTAAAAATAATTTTTTTGTTATCGATGGAGCCAATCATATATATATATATATATATATATATATATATATATATATATATATATAAGTGAACATAGAAGTCAACACTTAGAGGCGACAGTCTGTTTCATGCTAGATGCAATCATTTCTTGCTTTTTTTTTTAATGTTTTCATTATATCCATTGTTTTAGTAACATAAGCTAGTCGATCATAGAAAGCATTTCATCACTATTGTCTTTCATTATCCCACATTGTATCGGCATTAGTTTTGCGAGGAATGAGTTTGAAGGCGTATGGTCCGGGACGTAACTTTATCGTAGAAGATTGCGAGATTTCACTTTCAATATATTTTCACCTTAATAAATTACTTTCTCGTTTGATTAAAAACTGCGTTCCTGAAGTCGACAAAGCTAATCTTAGTAAATGCCCATTTGTCATCTTGTGTGGAATAAATATTCAAAAAGATTCTCCCGTCATGGTTATAGTTTGTAGCGAATAGATGCTACAATTTGTATGGAACAAGGTTGCTGTTGATTATCAGTTTGTTGCAAGAGGAGTCACTACTTCTTACGACTGAGCTGGAAAAACTTGAATGTAAATGAATTCAACTTTTTCAAAAGGAATCAATTTCGACACGTACAGGATTTTTTTAAAAAAATAGTTCACAAAAGGAGAGAAAGAAAAATGTATGTGTTCACAGTTCGAAAAAAGAATAAAAAGGTACTTAGCCGTAATGCGTGCGGGTGTAAACTTTCACGTGGTTTGTTTGAAATTAAGTAGCCGGTATGCTGGGGATTGTCTCCCCGTAGAGGAAGAATTTCCTATTATCAGTACTACATCCCGGACCAAAAGAGAAGGGTTCACGCCCGTTCCTTTTATAGTCCTGAATAGAACGCCCATATAGCAAGCGTCTTGGCAGACAAGGTGTACTTAATCCTCACAACAATAAACAGTCTCGCTTAACCAATTACAACATCAATATTTCCAATGCTCACTTGATGTCCTACACTTGTATCTTCGTATCAGACTTAACTAATTTTAGTAAATACTTAAACTGAAATCAAAATATTTTTATTATAGTTATATATTCTCTGTTTAAACAAATTCATTTGACACTAAGTTTACAAAAACCTGTATCTGGATATTAAGTATCGACACCGACTTACTAAAAACATAATTTAAATGTCTTCTTTTAAGTTAAATGTTGGTTTTTATGATGACAAAAGTATGCAGGTGTATGCTTTAAGAAAGCTTTATTCAACAGAGAATACAAGGTTCGCATATAGTGTCATTTTATAGTCCCAGTCAACAGAAATAGTTCTTTCAAGGAGGAGAGTAACAAAACAAGGGGAGACCACTCTTGATTATCCAAAAACTTATTTGAAAGATTATAAATAGACTAGAGCTAATATGTAAAAAAAATTAGGTGTTTAAATAAAGATTTTAGACATTTTTAATAAATTGGCACAATTGCTCATCGACCTCCATTAATGATGATAAATGAAAACAAAAAATTTAAAAATATTTTTAAAATCTCTTATTTGTGCTTGTGACTTTATTGAAAATAATCAAGTAAATTTAAGGATTAATTAACAGGATTTTGCAAAAATAATATTTACTTTTTGCTTAAAACAGCGAAAATTATGTTTATTTATACACTGTACCATAAGGTTACATCAAAGTCATAGGTCAACAACAGTAATCTTTTATTGTGGCTTCCACTTTAGAAAAAAAAACGAGCGTAGAACGGTACAAAGTAAGGGAGACAAGAATCTAGAAAGTGGTATTGTTTATGTTTAAAAATCAATTATCTTTAACCGTATATAACCAATCGTCTTTCACTCTCTCTCTCTCTCTCTCACCATACAGAGTGTGTTGAAACAAAATGGCTATTTTTGTAGTGATTTTATAACATACTTATGTTATAATTTTTTTTAAAAAATAATTATATATATATATATATATATATATATATATATATATTATAATTATTTTAGAGGCTTTTGAAATTTTTTTTATACTTAGTCGAATAAATAATTTTATTTTTGTACTACAATGGGAGTATAAAAAACATTTAAAAATATAGTTGAATGATACTTTTTGAGTTTAACTAATCGCAATTATTTTTGTGACTAATTTTACTTATCTGATGTCATCAATATTTAATGAAGACGTTTTTAATTGTTCTCATTTTAAAATTTATTAAACTCAAGGAAATGCTTCAAAAATCGAAACACTTAATGAATCGATTACCGTAACAGAAATATAGAAGTATTTATTTATTTCATAACTTCCGTACAGAAATAATCTTATAGATTTAAAAATTCCTGTAAAAATATTCACACTCGAAAATGACATTAAACTGTACATTTTTTCGATTCTTTTATCTTTCATTAATTAAAACATATATATCTTGTTGTGAACAGTAAATGGATAAATGTCCAAATAGTGCTGGAAAGTTTTGTTTTTTTTTGTTTTTTTAAATAAATATTGAATGTAGATTTTTCCTGTCAAATCTGAAACGATATCATTTTTTATTATGCAAACACCAACTCTCAATAAAAAAATATTTTAGGGATTTAAATAAATTATTTTTGTCAAAGTTCAGAACGGATTTTCTGTATGTTTGTGGTGAGTACGAAAAAATAACTCCCTTTACCCACTCCCTTTAAATTCGTGTGAGCAAAGGGAAAAGACGGAAAGAAATTCATGATCCTGTGTGAAATTGCTTTTGGCCCAATAAAAACCTTGTCCTCACGGAAATTAGCCGTTGAGCCAAGAAGGAGAAAGTAAAGAAAGCTTATGCGAAATTCCTTTTGATATAAAATGAGGAGCAAAATTAATAATAGTGTCTGAAGTCATATGAAATGTTTTATTTCTGTTCACCGCATCCAACGTGGAAATTTTCAAATTGCCCGCCAATAATATAATCGGCCTTTTCAAACAAGCACACGACACTTCAAAGTATTTTCTTTCAACAATCTAAGAAAGTTAAGTATTTCAAACTATCTCTCTCCGTCTACTTTTGAACGTATGCAAGCCATATATACCTTCTGTGAGCAACAAATTCTCTTACCTTTTTGTTTGAAACATTTTTTTAATATTATTTTGTGTCAGATCATTCAATTTGTTGTATGAACGTTTCCTCTTCATAACAATTCATTAAAACTACGGACTTTAAAATTTTCTGATTAATTTTCCTGAAACGAACTTCAAGTGTGTAAATTCACGAATAAATTCCTTTTTTATTTGTTGTTAAAATTACCCGTGTGTTTCCTCATTATCATCCATTATTAATCTATTTGGCGTGGGTAAATCAACTGTCCATTTTAAACCCCAAGCCCCACGCAACCATATGTCAACGGTTGATGTTGCTTAATTTTTAAAAACTGAAGAAGCATACCCTGGAAATTTGTCTTTATATAACTATAATAAAAAAAAATTAGAAATTCGCCCCACCCAAATTTAAAGATGTTCAAAATAATATCTAAGGCGGGGGTGAAACTAATTCATTCTTAAATAATAACTCATTTAACATAAAATTGATTCATTAATGAATAAATTCGGAAAATATTAAAATCGGATAATTTCTTCTTTTTTTTTTTTTTGATGGGGGGAATTTTCAAAAATGTAGACTGCGCTTTTCTTGCATTCATTATTGAAAGGTAGAATTGTATTGTTTTTGAAAATGACTTCTTGCCACTGACAGGTTTTATAAAAAGAAGAAATAGTTTAGAGTTCGAGTTGTCAATATGCCTTTCCCCCACCCCACCAATAGACATGAGGGGTTAAAAAAAAATATATAAATTTTTATTTTTTAATTCAAGTGTCTGATTATCACCTAGCTTTTTGGCTTTGATTAAAATTGAATGTTGAACAGTGATATTCCTCTCTAACATTAAAATTTGTATATGTGCTATGGTCGGCGACTAAACCGACGTCCCCACTAACCGGTCATATATATTTAAGAAATATTTTAGAATAATCCAGAACCTGTACTGGCAGCAAACCGCCTACATTCGGATAGAAAATTAATTCAGAAAATACGCAAAAATAGAAAAAGTGAGACAAATATGTATTCTCTCACCGAATCAGGACATATAAGAAGGGACTCCAGCCGGTACTTTGTTCCGAGGCCCCAAAACTAAGGGTTCCGTAGTAATTATGCAACACCCATACCCCCTCGAGAACAAGCACTTTCTACTATACCCAGCCCGACATACACTTACGTTCACATACTCAAATATCACTGTACTTATCACATGACACTTACTACTTTTTATTAGTATTTATTATAGGCCTACTTGTATAAACATATAACACCAAAAGTAGCATTTATACATCTACCCACCCGGGCTATAGATGGGTAGATGCATAGATGAGTAAATTAGCATAATGATGTGACTAGCGCACACCAGCATTGTCGAATCATCATGTGCCTGTATGTATTATTATTTTGTTTCGCAGGGACTTAATTTATGTTATATCTGATCAGGGAAATAAAGTATTTACGAGATTACACGGAGATTTACTAGACATCAAATCGTGAATTTTTAGAAAAACATTTTTTACTTTCCTCGGGACCACAAAGAGGTATTGTATCGCCTTGCAAAATTTCTATTGGAGGCCTTGCACCGGACTTATTCAACCTATATCGTGAGATGATTCTGAGAGAATTAGAAGTCCTAGCAGGATTCATTATTCGCGGCCACAATCTTAAAAAAAAACCAAAAAAACATAAGATATGCAGATGACACAGTGTTGATAGCAGACGCAGAAAGGAAAATATAAAAACTTGAATAGAAAAGCGATAAGAAAGGACTAAATATCAATTGCAATAAGACAGTGCATGGCTATTAATAAAAAGAACAACCCAACATACAAATTAGATCTTAGAGCTTTCCTAATGTATGTCCTTATCTCCTTATGGCATATTTGTAGCAGACATTCAAATATCTGATTCTGGGTGATTTTAGAAACACCTTTGAAAACCGTACTGGTTTCTAAGTGATTCTTCAAATCTGGATCTAATTTAGATGTAAAATTCATTAATCCCCTAAATGCACCGGGATTTACTGAATCATCTTTTTCATCATGTTCACGTAAGAGTTTCAAAGTTTCCTCAAAATAAAATACAGTGTGTTATTTTGGATAAAATTTCACGGTTCTTTTTAACCTTCATGTTATGCTCATTGATTGAAAGCCTGTATGCCTCACTAAGTTTCTCTTTAATATTTACGCAGCCAAAAAGTGACAGTAAATGTTTCTTTGACTTCATGTTTTTCAGTTTTTTTCTTTCATTTTGTTTATATTTCTAAAACCGTCTTTTGTCCACGCCTTCAAACAGCAGGAGCAAAACGATGCATTTATCACTTTACAGATGCAGAGCCTACCATTCGTAGCATTCATTATTAAAGCTACGAATATACCTCATGTTGTTGCTTATTCCTTAAGTTCTGTAATAGTGAACTTCAACAGCTTATTTCTTGGGTATTCTAAGAGGTCACGGTTAAATTGTTATATTTGATATCTTTCTATACAAAAAAAAAACAGGGAAAAACAATGAATTAAATAGAATATCTGGGAGCCTGGTAGCCATATATAGTTTATCACATCCACGAATATTGTAAACAGTTTTTAAGCACGACATACGCTGTCAAAAATAAACACTACATTACATTCGGACAAGAGTGAGCACTACGTGCGACAGTGCTCTCTCTAAATAGCATTCAGCTTTTTTTCCTGAGATATATGCAAACGCCGAATTACTGGAGCTGTGAAGTACACAGTTCTATACAAGGATTTTTTTTTTTAATTTTCATGAATGGCTACTGACATTAATGTACAAGTATAAAAGAATTAAAGAAAAAAAAAAGATTCATTATATTGAATGTTATCAATAATATCGAATAAAAATAGGGGGCGCTGCAGTTCTGCAGTGTCTATATACGATCAGCCACTGATCACCTCATCCTGAAGAGACACGGCATATAGAAGATCGAAAATGCGTACGCATTTTGGTGATGCCTAATGTAAATCTACTAAAAAAATGTCTTTGATTTCAATATCCTGTTCAAGGGAAATAACTCTACTTGATTATATTAATTCCCATGAACAAGTTATTTTAACTCTCTTCAATCTGTTTTCTCTTAGAATGAAACGCTCTTGTAAAAATAGATAAATGATGCCAATGACGATGATGGTGTGACTCATTTTGTTTAAATTGCATATAAATCATCTAATGAAATAGAATGATTTTTAATGAGTTCAATTTTGCAAACAGTTTTAATGCAATTTACATCTGCCTTTCATCTGTGTCCTGACAAAGATATAGGATTTTAAAGTGGTAATCTTTAAAATCAGTATTTTTTTAATATAAATTTATTTTTAATCTTTCCACCCCAAGCAAGACAATGCTACTAAGAGGCAGACAGGTTACTCGGTGTAAGAGAATATGAGAAAAATAAAACATTATTAAGGAGAATTGGTTTAATTTTTATGACTTATCAACCTTTTGCAGGTTATTTAAAGCCAGAAAATATTTTTAGATTATAAGACAATTTTTCGGGGATATGATAATGACTTACTGATAAAAGTCTTAATAATTAACCCATAGCTGGTGAGGAAAAGAGGTGGATTCATGCCTTTCCCAAGTGTATATGCGCGTAAATGAATATAATGAACCCACCTGGAATTGGAACTCTGTTCTCCGAGTTCCAGTCCCGGGTCGCTATCCTTACACCACCCGCACATCCAAACTTACTGCACCTGGTATGCTCAAGTGGTCACCTATCTAAGTACTAATCAGGTTCGACGTTGCTTAACTTGATCTTACGATAATCGATATTTCAACGTGATATGGCTGTAAGGCGTTATCAAGGCATAAATTAAGAAGACAGAAGATAATTATTTACAGTGCATTTCAATTTTTGAAGAACGAACTCAACAGGAAAGCAAGAAGCTAGAAGAGAGCTCCACATGCGAGAAGTACGAAAGAAGAAACTGTTAGCATAGAACTTACGGTTACATCTGGCCATTTCAACCGTAAAATGATGATACCTTGCCGCCAATCTATAACTACGCTTAAATTCACAAAATCTAAGTACCAAAGAGGTATGCTCCTCAGAATAATTACCATTTAATATATTTATAGAAAAGACACAGGGAAGCTACATTACGGCGGTGGGAAAGTGACTGAAGCCGAGACACCAGGTCAGGACCGATAACATTGCAGATTCTATCAAGTATCTCTAAATGTATAACAGAAGCACGAGACCATACGTGGAAGCAGTATTCAGTACACGGACGAATGGTAGGTAGACTTATAATTATGAAAAATAGATTCTGGCGAGAGAAAATTGCCGAGCACGACACAGTGAATCAACTTTCCAAGCAATTGATTCAATATAATCTTTCCAAATCATATGTCAGCGATAAACTTTAGCCAGAGAAGGGGCAATGAGTAACTCTCAGTAATTCGATATCAGGATATCAAGGAATTAAAATCCGTTGAGAACAACGACCAGAGATACAGAGAAATATGGAACTTAGCAGAAACACTTAATATTGGAGAAATTACTTTGATAGAGAAAACGTCAGTGGGCAAAATGCTTCTTCGTTTTTTGGGATTTTTTTTTCAGTATGTCTACTTACCTAATGAAGCTTGAAAAATTACTCAATCTTTTTTCTTGTGGCTTTGACACTCGTAATTGTGACAAACAATAACATTTATAAATACTCAATTAAAGCTTAATATTATATTTCCTTGATGTTAACAAACCTGAATTCCTTATAAAGCGACATCTAGTTGTAGAACACTGCAATGAAGAGATTTTTAACCCAAAAATGGGACTATAAAACATTAATGGGTTAATTAACTCCGGAATTTTATTTTTATAATTAATACTGGATTTTATGGCGGGCATTTTTAAAAACCTTTTCTTTCCTTTTAAACAATAAATTTTCTCGCTAACTGATTGATTTCTTTTGGCCTAATCGAGACACTGCTGAAAGAGCAATGTACTGGTGTCGCTTATATGCAAAAGAATTTGAAATTTTATTGATTCTTAGCCCTAAACTCTTAATATTTTGAATAATAAAAAGGAAGTGGAAATAGACGCTTTAAGACATTTCCATTTTG
Source organism: Acanthosepion pharaonis (assembly GCA_903632075.3). Lineage (NCBI taxonomy): Eukaryota > Metazoa > Mollusca > Cephalopoda > Sepiida > Sepiidae > Acanthosepion > Acanthosepion pharaonis. Next base: position 552,826 of record CAHIKZ030001891.1, on the reverse strand, counting down.
CCGGATGTCATTTACTTTTATTGAAGATAATCTGCATAAACTGACATTAAAATTGGAGAGAGTTGGAAATACAGGTAGTAAAGCGCTTTTTTTCCTCTTCTTAATACAAACATTTCATCCAAGTACATTCCATCGTTGGTAGAATGTAACACATTTGTGTGGGGTCCTCACGCATAATATGCGGACAGTTTCAAAAATTATCCAGTTCTTTTGGAACTTGCTTTTTAAGACGTCTCGGGTATTACTATTAACCCTGTCCCTCTTTCTTTAATCGTAATTAGGAAGGCACAGCCTGAAGGTACGAGGTCTCTTCTGGAAATGAACTTTGACTTGTCAGAGTTAACTCCTCCTTAATTTCCTAATTGTTTTATTTTCTAATTACCCAAATTGTTCCAAGGGGTCGCTATCTCTAAAGTATAAATATTCGAGAATACTTCTTTCTCTCCCTCTTTCTTCCAATTTTCAACGGACATTGCGATCATGCAAGGCTCTTGCAGAAGATTGTTTTTTCCCCTTCGTGGGTGGAGGCGCTATGCTTTTCCTTGGAAAGATGCCATGAACATTATGCGCGCACGTATACACGTACGTGTAAAAATACTTTGAAACACGAACTCTTTATGTTCATGCACACAAACACGTTAATGTTTTTGTCTTTTGTAAAACCCCTTTTGTAGCCTGATACACATATTTGTTTGGACATGTAAAAGAAAAACAAGAAACCGATATACATTTTCTTTTGGTTGAACTCAATCGCTAGTCCGCCAAATATTTGTAATTGATTTTATTTCAGGAGTTCCACACGTGTTCATAACACCACAGCCTCTAGCGGGAAGCGGGTTTATTTACGCGTTAATTTGTATTTAAAATGGAGAGTTTGTCGAATCTCCTCAGGCGATATGCTTCTTTCTTTTTCCTTTTTACTGCTATTTGTGAAGCAATGTGAATATTGTGTGTCCTGTGGTAGAAACTAGATACTGTATCTAGTCATTTTGTTTTCATGATCAAATTCATTGTATAAGCAGTGTATGTTGAAAAAAAAATAATATTTTGTTTTTTACGGTTTATCAAATTTTGCAGCTTATTTAGAACCATAAAATATTTCTAGAGTTAATAGTTTACTGATACAAGTCGTAATTCACCCATAGCTGGTGGGGAAGAGGTGGATTCATGCCTTTCTTAAGGGTATTTGCGCATAAATAAATATAACTAATCCGACTTGAATTAGAACCCGTCTCTCCGATTTCCAATTACGTTATCCATTACACCACACGCACTCCGAGCTTACAGCACTTGTCATTTTATTATATATAAAAATATTTTTTAATATTACTCGCTTACTTTTGTCATACCAGACTTTGAATTATGTCACTTTGTGTCCTTCACATGTTTTGACTGACCTTTCAACCACCTGATGAATATTCACGAACGTTCTCAAATTCAAAAACCCCTATAAACAATGACATCCTTGCTCTTGCATAGAAACACGCGCAACAAAATAAATCCTCACATTTTCCTTGTATCTGAAAATAATAATTGTGTGTGTATGTATGTATGTATGTATGTGTACGCGCCAAAGCAATTTCTAAAGAATTAATGGATTGGTTAGAAGTAATATATACCGTTTAATAAATAAAATTTGGACGTCCCTTTCAAATACGGAGTGTCCACTGTAATAGCATTTGAAGTAATAAGTATGTATGTCACTAAATTTATTTTGCTCCTTTTCATCTAAGAGTTTTCAATGAATTTATTAATATAAATTTTGGTTTTCTTCTCTACTGAACAGTTTCCATATACCGAATTGCCTCCCCTTTTAAGATGACATTTTACACCCAATTCAAAAGTCGATAGTTACTGTTAAAATAATTACGATTAATGAGGTGTGTGATATATATGTAAAAATGAGTTGGTAAGAAATGAAGATAAGGAGGATGGATAATAATTGGCACTTGACGAGGCAGGTGCTTTCCGGAACATTGTGGTGTTCTGAAAGCACCTTCGCAAAAGTGGCAGCCCTTGGTGGGTGGGGAGTCTTATTACATCTGGACTACGGAGGAAATTAGATCGATTCGATTTCGTGGATGTAACCTGGCTTATCCTCGCTGTAAACGTCTGAAATGAAAAAAAAAAGGAGCTCATCTGCACACTTGCCATGGAAATTGCAATCGAATAGAGATAGGCTTGCGATGAGGCGTCTGGGGTGGGGCTAAGAGGTTGCACAGTAAAGAATAAGCCTCTCCCCATTAGACCATGTAAACGGTTTTGAGCTCTATCAGAGCTGGAAAGTGGGCATTGACCAGCTCCAGTCCAGTTATGAAAGCAATACGTTATTTTTTTTATTTTTTTATCTAATCTGACTCTTGTAAAGAAAGCCAGATACTTCCTACTTTTTTCAGCATCTTTAGCAATGGATCGTATTTATTAGTCCCTCTTGAGTTCTTTTTATTGATCTCGATATCTTCTTGGGATTTAGATTTCTAAAGCAATGGCCGATGAAAAATCCGAATCAGAAATTGAAGTATTGCATTGTCAGTGAGTGTTTAACACTGGGACAGATTACGTCGCAGAAAATCGCATACATGACGACTACTTTTCGTAAACAATGGTCAATGGCTGTTGGGTTTTGTCGAGGTAGGAAATAAGTTGAAAATGAACAGCAGTCAGGAGGATGGTCTGTGAAAACAACCTTAGTTAAAAAAAAAAAAAAAAATCGGCTTCTTTTCCGGCACTCACTGCTATTTAGGACCAAAAGGTGAATATGAGCGTTGGAAGACAGGTTTACTTTAATTTTTAAATTGAATCCTTAACTTGCTACAAAATCTATTGATATTTATCGAATGCCTCCTTTCGAACCAAACGTGGTACAAGGCCAGGTTTAAAGTGGGTATTACACGCACATGGGAACAAAGGTAAAAAAAAAAAATATTTCAATCTCCTCTGCACTTCCCTTTTGGAGGATGCACCAGGGAATAACCTAGCCCCTTCCCGAAAGAGAGATACTACCGGGGGAGATGGGGCCCATGCGACCACAAAGTTTACTGATTACTCATACTGCAATTGAGTATACCAACTTACTTATGTATTCAAGTATTTTTCCTGTGTCTATCTTCCGTTTTGGATCAGCTAACATTTTTATAGGATATAAATTATTAAATTATATAGCATTCATTCGAATCATTTCTGGACTGAATAACAGCTAGTTTCCATTTGTCTTTTTTCTTTTCGCTCAATTTACTGTTATGAATATATATATAGATCACTTTTAACAAGTTTAAAGTAATTATGCTGTATTTTGGTTTTACAAATATGGAGACTTGACAAACTTTAGGAAAGGATATGAAATTGTTAATAAAGGGAGGTAATTTCAACAGCTACAATCATTGTTATCTCCCTTGAGTATATAGTTCCAAATTAGATTAATATCTGTTAAGATAACTCAATTTAAAATTTTACAGAATTTTTTTGTATATTAAGATTTTAGAGAATATTTGACATGAATAAAATAAATAAAAAAATGAAATTCAAATGACTAGAGTTCTATCAACTGCATGCACTAAAATTGAAGATATTTATCTTTGTTTAAAAAAATATAAGAGGCATTATTAGTTACTAATTAGATGTTGAAAATTTTACTTTACTTAAATTGTGTACTGTTATTAAAAAGTCACAACTTTATAGACCAAATGTAAATTTTTTTTTTTTTGTTTTTTTTTTCTGGAAAAGTTATAGTTGAGTTTAACAAGATTTTAATTATCTAAGTTTGTTGGTTTAGCCATGAGAATTATGAATAAATTTTTTAATTTACGGTAAATATTTTTCTTCATTTTCTTTTTTAACTTATTAATCTTATGGCAAATAGTAAATTTTCGATATTTTCTCATGTTCAGAGTTATATGGAATTAATATTATTTATTAACTACCACACTCGGGATGAAACCATTCATTTTTGGAAATAGTGCTGCTGCAAGACATTGCATGAGACCATCTGTAATGTGTCTCAGGCTACTTCCAGCTATAGTGATCTTACATGTGACAATATCTTCCCTTAAACAATATACAAGATTGTGCAATTGAGGTGAACTGTTAACTTTGAAAAAATTCTCAAAAAGAAAGAAAATAGTAGGGAGTCAGAAGAAAAAAAAGAATAATCATTTATACTGAATACAAGTTGGTCCTTCTCAACATAGTATCCATTGCCTTTTCTTTCTTTTTTTTTTTTTAACAATTTGTCTACTTTTCTCTCTCTCTCTCTTGTTTCAATGGCAATATTCAGTAACTAGTTAATTGAATTAGAAAAAAAAATTACTTTTATGCACATAATTTTGATTGCATGCAGAAAGTAAAAAAAAAAAAAAAACCAAACACATGAATATCACTGAAATTTGTAACAAATATAATTTTAGACAAGAGTTTTCTATTTAATAAAGAAATGCATATACTATGTTGGTCATTAAAGAAATAATACAGCTGTTGAAGAAGATATTAAATAACTAAAATAACAAATTAATTTATTAGTAAATTTTTTCAAATAGAACAGTTGTTGTTTTAGAGTTTTTTTTTTCCATAATTTAGGAAATTCTTAAATATTATCAAACCATTCTAACATACCCTTGTTGATATCCTGCATCATAAACAACCCTTTTAAAATTCTGGTTGGAAATCATTATAATAGACTAAATAGAACTGACTTTATTAAATAAATATATATAATTATTATTAAAATATACTTTTATGGTATGCTATATTTATGGGTTAAAGTGATCAATATCAGGGATAGAGAATATATAACTGTAAAAGTGGACATTGAAGACAACACCCTGCTTCATGGTTAAATGCAATCTTCAGGCCATATATGAGAGAATGAGTGACCTTGTGATGGCTGTCAACTCATTAAATGAATATGACAAATTTGATCCATAATTTTAGTTTTGCGAAAAACAACAATGAGCCTTGAAGCCAGCAAGTGACTTGCAATGCTTATTGCAGGCACAGTAAACTAAGGGCCTGGCTGGTTTTGTAATTCTGTTCCAGTTGCCTATAGTTTTTCATGTGATAGGTTGGACCAGAATGGTTTACACAATTTATGATCAGCTGAGACAGTTCCAAAATAAAAAAAAAAATCAGGATTCTGAATGCAGAGATCTATCCTACTCCGAAGATTGTCACAACATAATCTTCCTATTACAAGTTCCCTCATTCATGACTTGAAGGCACACTGCAAATCAGTGGGATTTCTCATCTTCAGCATATGGGCCTGCTCAAAAATGAGCAGGCCCATATGCTCAGACCCATTTGTTTTTGTTTTTTGTTTTTTTTAATCAACACCTGCAGAACTAACCTGTGGTTTATACTGCAACTATGCTGAACAAAAGTTTGTTACAATTCAAGTACGTGACTAACTAGGGCTACATATGAATTTTGAATTCAGTTGTCCTTCTCCCATATTGGTTGGCAACCATGACTAGAGAGCTTAGTGTGCCTTGATATTTAACCTGTAACTATAGGGAGAAGATATGGATTCATTTCCTTTCCTTAAGGTATTTGTATGAAAGGGTACGTAACAATCTTGACTTGAGCTTGGCTTGCTGATTTCAAACCTCTAACCATTACAGCACCTGCACATCCAGTCTTTGCCAAATGTAAATTCAGTAAATATCTAGAAGCATAATTTCTGTAATATTAAACTAAAAACTATTTCTGTGAGGTGGTTAGTTAAACATTAATTCTAAGCAGAAAAAGGGTTAAGCTCAAAATGAAGTATAAACTAGAAGATAGAGAGAATGGAAGACATTTTCCTTGGTAATGTGGAAGTGAAGAAAAGGCCATCCAGGTTGCCTCACCCCCTACAAATTGGAACGATGCACCAAGAGTTTACTTTTTTTTTCTTCATCTATCGAAAATCTGGCATGCAGGTAAAGTAAATTGGGAAATGGCTTTATCTCTTTCTTAGGAAATTAGAAAAACATGTCATTGGCAAAAAGAGAAGCAGAATGGAATTATAATTTCATTAGTGAAAACAAATTGAGAAATGAAAACAGAGAATGAACCTGTTTCGAAGGTTAAGATTATGAAAATTGAACCATCATAATCGGCAAGTGATCTGGTTTATGTTTTCACTAAGACAGTGACTGGCCCAAGGATGGAAAACAGTGTGTCTCTGTTTAGAATTTAGGTAAACAAATATATTTTCATTGACAAAAAGAAATTGGGAAATAATTTTTATCACTCAGGTAAAAAAAAGATAAGGTGATCTGGTTTATGTTTTCACTGAACAGGTGTCAGAGAAATGAAATAAAAGAGAATAAAGCACATCCTTTCTCCTATACACTTTAAAAATTAGGTTTGTCACAAAGACAGTTATGCCAGCCCTGAAAAGTGCAGAGTTAAAATACTGAAAAGGGAGGAGGAAGAGGCAGAATTTAGCCCTGTTTGTGCAGAGTAGCAATGTGAAGTGAAGCAGGGTGGAATTAAGGGAGGAGCAATTCCTGACTACTCCCAAGGAATGTGAATAATTCTCCAAATTTGGAAAGTTGATTAAGAAAGAACTAGGGAACAAAGAAAACTTATTGTAATTACTGAATCCCTAGAACCCTTTGGACCCACACCAGTTTTAGGCCGAAGTACATATAAGCAGATGATTTTGGAGATTTTGAGCTGAGATTCTGCATTGATTTCTTCTAAAATCCAGATCAGCTGCCAACAGATTTCCTGATTCCAAGACTTCGAACCCAGCTACTCCAAAAGTTTAGATAAGGCCCAGTCTCACTATAGAGATTGATACAGGAAGGGTTAATTTTTGTTTTTATATAAATCAATTGAAGATTAACCCCATGAATCTTGTTTTATTTTTTGTCATGAAGATATTTTTTTTTCCTTAATACAGCACCCACCAAGGCTTGAACCAGCAATACATGACTACAATCTTCAATTTTACACCATTCTGAGATCAAGAACACAGAGTAGGCATGGATCAAAGTGGTTAGAGACAACAACAAACAACATTTTAACCACAGGGCTAAGACTGAGGACCTAATACTAAAATGTGGTTACACCACCAAGTGTAGGTGGTGAAAGGTGTTATATCACTACTTTCATAAAGAATATCAAGTATTACTTGGATCTTTAAGCAAAATCCTGAATAAATAACAGATTTTTTTTTTTTTTGATCATTCATGTTTAATAAATATATCCAGGAAATAAATTTAGCCAAAGCCTTTACCATAATAATCAAATATTTAAAATTTAAAAAAAAAAATGGATGCAACATTGAGAGATAATGTGTAAAAGTAAGATGGCATGAATAATCATGATAGGAACAAAGCAATAATGACAAAGCAACAGTTGTCAAAATTTTATTCAGAGAAAAAAATTTAACTGAATAATAAAAAAAAAAAAAAAAAAAGGCGGGGGGGAAGAAAAGAGAAAGACCAAAAAATGCGCATCAAAATTAAAAATGAATTAAAAAAAAGAAATCATTTCAAAAGAAACATGTCAATACAAATAAGTGGAGAAAGGGGAAAAAAATGAATAGATTAAAGAGCAGGGGCATATATATATATATAATATATATGTGTGTGTGTGTGTGTGTGTGACAGAAGAGATTTATTTTCTTTGGGTATTGCAGATTTTAAATGTATACAAATGGACTACTCACAATGGGCATAGAGTCAGGCAAAGACTTGCCAAAAGTATAGACAACTGCTCAAACTTATGTCAACAATGTTGCAAGGGAAGGACCAACATCTTTACCAGAAAGGGACATACCATCTGCCTTGGAGACTATTACATTTATAAGCATATGGAGTAAAACAGCTAAAGGTTTGGTTTTGTTAAGGTTGACTTAATCATGTCTGGAACTGAAAAATTTGGAAGAATAGGGTGGGTGTTGAAAAGAAATTCAAATTATGGATTTATATTTTTGTTAACATTTTTATTATAGATTTGAGGACTTCAAAATATCTCAATGAAACAAGACTATCTTGAAAGTCATTTATCTTTTTCCGATTATCTTCAGTAATGTTTTAAAATTTTTATATTTTACTGTTAAACCAATACTTTCTATTTTTTAGTGATAAGTCAGTCTTCATTTTTTATTTATTTTTACATTAAAATTTACTTTAAAAATTTCAAAATTTCCAAATGATAATTCGATAAAGCATTGGCAATAAAAATATTTACTTTTTCTAATATCTTTTAGCATATTACAAAAACAAAATTAACTTGATTCAAATCACAATTAAAAATAAACATTTATATAAGATATTATTTAAACTGAATTAAAATAATTCATGCTTAAACATTTAATCAAAAGGAAGAAGAAAAATTTAATTTTATCCAGTTTTAAAAGTCTATTTTTCAATATCATTTAAAATGACTTAACTATGTTTTTGCAAAATATGGTAGAACAAAAGCAAAAACATTAATATGAAATTGCAACAATAATCAGCTTGAATCAACCTTTTCAGAAAACATTTTCCATAAATTCTACAATGTTAAATTACAGCTAACACCTACAACTAAGGAAGAGAGAAACTGAAGCATTTGTGTAATTCAAGAGAAGGCCAATATTAGACAGCGAATTGCATAAAAATGAGAACTTGTTTTGTGTGACTTGTAAGTAAAATAATACATTAGCAATATTTTTTTTCTAAGTCTAATTTCAGGAAATTACTCAAGAGTTTGTTTTTTTTTTTAATCCTTTACATAATAAAAAAAATGATAAAAGAAATTAAGGACTTATGTATGTGTTTATAAATACAATCACTCCTCTGCTAAATAGAGATCAGGTCCCACAAAAATTAAATAATGAAAGACAGAAATAATTGATGATGGTGAAAGAGAGAGAGAGTACAAGAGCAGTTAGCACTCAAAATGAATGCAATGCAGCTCATGAACAGAATCTGAATTGTTCACTGCTCCCACATTATTCTCTATATTGTAGTTAGGAGGTTTATTTCTGATCAATACTTTTTTAAATTACCTTTAACACATGTAGATATATCTATAGCAGAATTGCCAATTAAACTTTTTCAGTGTGTTTACCTCCTGTAAATCAACATCGAGTTGTTTTTCTGATTAATATTTATTATTTCAGAATTAAGAACAAAAGCTCAATGCTGATTGATAGGAACTTGTACACTGAAAAAGAGTAAGATGTAGCTAAAAAAAAAAAAAACTAAACTGGCAAATCTACAGTATATGAATGAAGAGATATATATATATATATATATATATGTGTGTGTGTGTAAAACAATACTATAGGACAATGAATACAAAGTTAATGCAAGTCAAATGATTTGCAGATATATAAATTATTTATGCTATCAAAATTATTTTGAATTATTTCAGTAAAAGAAAAAAATGTCATCTAATATATATATATATATATTTGTATTTCCTTAAACTGAAAGAAAACACCAATCAAAACAAATATATTGACTAAGAAATCAGTATCAGATTTTACATATTTTCAAACTTTTCTTTCCATCTTTGTTCTTTTCTTAACACAACCTTTAGTTGGATCATTCTTTGACCAACTAAGGAAAAACTGAATTTTTTTTAACCAGCTTTATCTTTTATACACATTTTAAAAAGAATCAACATTTTCACACATTATATATATATATATATATATATATATATATATATATAAAATCAATTAACAAAGACTTGTATTAATTTGGTCATCTTACATGAATTAAGTATAAGTATTAAACTTAGTTTACATTCTCTCCAGAAAATGTTAAACATGAGAGTTTAGTCCTTGCTTTTTTGTTTTTTATAAATCACAAGACTATCACTGCTTTTAGAAATTTTTAAAATGATGCATTCAAAATACAGCATGAGGTTCAAAAAAAATTGCTTAATGGAGGCATGATTTAGCAAGGTTAAAACCTTGTCAGTTTTTTTATAAATCAAAATGATCATTTATTTTATCCAGACACCATGGCATTGGTCAGTTTTCCCTTGCCATGCTCCCAATTTTCAGTTGAACTGCAGTAAATAAATCAACCATCTCAACCTCCAAAGACACAATATCCTAAAATTCAGAGAAGCTGCCATATTAGATTTTTAGTCAGCACTTTGAATCCAGTGTTACATGTACTTTTTTTTTTTTCTTCCAATATGGCTTCCTGATTACCATGGAAACTGCATTCCATACTGGTTAGGTGATTTTCCCACTTGTTATTGTGAACAAAAACAACAAAGATTAGTATAATAGTCTGAAGATAGAAATATGTAATATCTCAACACACAAATAACAAGATATTACTACAATATGTCTGTAAATGTATTGTTATAGGATTAGGTAAGTAAATGACTAAAACCAGTATTATGAACAACTTATTGTATTAACACTGTATGTACCAACCATTATACAAGTTGAAACTTAGTACAAAAACAGACTCATCTAGCTTTTTTTTATATTATTTTAAGAAAATCTCAAAGAATCTATAAGGTGATGAAAAGTTCTTGGCCTGGTCCAATTTCCAAACTTTTTTTTTCATCATTTAGTCAGGAGAAAGAAGTATATTCATGCAATTTTTTTGCCTGGGGTCTTTTGGAATACAAACCATTTCCCAATATATAGTCATCAAATCTTGACTAAAATTTCATAAGCATGAAAAACTTGCAAAAAAATCTAGATAACCAAAATTAACCATTTTGACAAACATATAGAAGTGGTTTTCTGCTATGAAAAATTTACAATATCAGAAGATGTATGTAACTATGTCCTAAAGCTGTGGTTAATTTAACTATTTTATTAATTTCTGTGGAAAAGAGTAGTTTATTTTTATACAAGTTCACAGTAAATACCTAACTTTTGAGATCCACTGACTCTTAATTTAATTTCATTATCAATCAAATTGTAAGTACTATATCTATGTACAAGTTTATATATAAATTTAATTTTATTTTCAAAATGAAAACTGCGAATATATAAAAGAAAGTAATGCATGACTCTTACCCTGAATATAATGAAGCAGGTTTCATTGATTAAACACGCAAACATTTTTTATTTTCATATTTTATTTATTCTCCGTTGTTTCTTTTCAGTCTTTTGTACGGCTTTTGAAAAAGGAGATGACAAATCCTTAAAGAAGTAATAACAGAGGTATTGGGATTCCTTCTGGTAAAGCTTGAGAAATTCAAAACAAAAAATATGTTTTTCTTTTACATTATGCAGCAGATTTTTCTTTTCCTTTTGGTCTTACTTGTTCTCCAACATTTTATGGAGAAGCTATCAACAATAACACTGAAACAATTGAGAAAAAAAAAAAAAATGGTATATTTTTTTTTTTTTTTGCACACATTATATATTTTTTATATATTTGTGTAAGTACACATTTGTTCACATACGAGTTTTAAAAGAGTGTTTGAATGAATTACACCTTTTTATAAAATTTAAACATCAATTTCATCGTTTTAGCAGAAGAGGAGTCTTCAAGACCAACACTCTGCAAAATGTGAGAAAAAATTCAATAAAAAACTAAGAATTTGTCAACATTATCTATAGAATTCCAAGAACTTAACATTTTTTATTGTCAATTTTTGAAAAAAAAAAAAAAAAAAAAAATTTATTAAAAAAAAAAAATTTTTATTAAAAAAAAAAAAATGACAAGACATGTTAAGATTTACTAAACCACACAAAAATGGAAAAAATAAAATGTTTTCACTATAAGACAAAATAATTTCAATAGCAATTATATATTGATGATATTCTGAGCAATGACAATGAATCACCAAACACTTCTAAATAATAAAGTGTGTTGCTATCGGTCACTTGTCTTGTATGACACATGAGGAATGAACATTAAGCTGTGTAGAAATGACACCAAGCAACACTAAATACAACAGGCCCTTCATAAAATAAGATACAGAGCTGATATAATTCAGAAAAATACTTTTAAAAATTGTTACTACATAGTTAAAATGTTTTAAGTGACTGTAAACGTTCAATAAAATAAAGTAAGTTAATTATGATAAAAAATTTAAATTCTATCTAATCTTAAATTTGAGGAAAATAAAATCTTAAAAAGAAAAAAAAAAAAAGAAAAAAGCTATTTTGCTGGAGTTATTCCCCTTTATTATACGATTTTCTTCCTTTCATTTGATGGATTTAATTGATTCATTGCTGAAGAAATAGAATTGCCTGGCATAAGAACCCAGGCTATTCATCAAACCGTATTAGTCAAAGAACACTTGTATCACCCGCCCAATTAAAAAAAATTATTCACAAAAATTAAGTCTAACCAAAACTGCTAAATGACATCAAAGAATTGTGATTGTTTGATGGCACTATGGGGGCAACAAGTTCATAAAAATTCAGGCCGAAAAAAAGAAAATCAATCAAATTTTCAAGCTTAAATGACAAAGTAAAATATACAAAAAATAGAACTTAGAATATCAAAGAAACCATATATACATGTGTAATTTTGCAACAATTGTTTTAAATTTACATTCGTATATCATACTCGTTTATATAAGAGACAATAAATACGACAGTACAATAAGTAAAAATTTCGTGAAATAACGATCAAAATACTGTCATGTATTTTACTAAAGGGAGAGAATCAAGTAAATGAAATCTGAGTTACTTTCCCTTGTGATTCCTCGAGAAAAAAAAAATAAATTGTTTGTTAGTCACCCACTTCCGCCCCACAAGTAGAAATGAATTGATATCTTTCTTAAAATAATTCATAACTGTTAGCGACAAAGATTAAATTTGCCAATAATTTTGTAGAATTTTTTCTTTTTGGTAGTAGCTAAAACCAGAACAATGCCTGCTTTCAGAACGCCATTTTTATACATTCAATATATCTGAAGCTCACCATGAAACCTAAGCTTTTAAAGTTTCATCTTCTAATTAAAAAAAAAAAAAAATTTTAAAGAAACAAATTTAAAAGAAAAAAATACTGAATGCACATTGTTTTTATAGTTTTTAGTCCACTTTTGTTCTGACAAAATGTAATAACAAATGCAATAGAAATTAAAATGAAAAATAATACAAGGATCTCAATTTCCAAAATTGTCTGATTAATAAAATGACAATTGAAATCAGGAAAAATGTAAAAAAAAAAAAATATACCGGAAATGATGAAATATATTTTTGATTAAATTTTCAGAAAATGAAAAAAAGAAAAAGTTTACAAAAAAAAAAAAACAAAAAAAAAATTACCAGTCTCAGCTTCTTTAAAAGAAAAAAATTGACATAGAAAAATGTCCATCTCAATATTTATACTGTGTCAAATATTTTGAACTAAATGCAAGTCTAATAAGGATCTTTTTGAGTAGGGAAAATTTATTTAAAACTTTTTTTTGATAAAAATCCAAATAGACACTAAGAGAAATTCCACAAATTCTGAAATGTATTCAAAAAAAGTCACATATTTTATAGCTTAATTGATTTTTTTTTCTTTTTCAATTGCTCATGTATTGAAATCATGGCAATTTTGTTTTCGCCTTACTAAAGGGCCTAATATAAAATGTACACTAACATGTTGAACTTTTTTTTTACATGCCAACAAATTTAGATAAATATAAATTTCATCAATAGTTATTAAACCTCCTTTTTTTAAGGTATAGTCATAAAATCAAGATGTTCCTCTGGTAAACAATCTGAAATAAATGAATATTTTATACTATGCTTTTCAAGTGCTGACATGCCTCAACATAACATGATAAGAGGGAGCCAAATCAAATCATGGAAAAAGTCAAGAGTTTTATTCAATTTCTATCTGAACAAATATTTCACTACCCTCACATTCTTGTCCACAGCAAAGAATTGCCAAACAAGAAATAAATAATCCAAAGATATTCACACTATTTAGTTTATCAATTATTTCGTTTATACTGACATTAACCAACCTGCAACACAGTGTTTTGAGATGGAGGGCCACAAGTTCTACAAGAGGCTGTAAAACTAATGTAGGGGATAATCTGTGAAATAGCAAATAGCTTGAGGTTAAAACATTGAACTGAGGACTATAATGTTTGCAGTTCAATTTCTAGTGCTCATTAAATTTTTTATTAGGAAGAAAAAAAATCTGATTTCAAAGTCCAACATGGGTGCATCTTAGATTAAAATATCACTGATGGTCAGACATCTTGCAGAAAAAATTCAAGAATTATGTCGCCAATTTAGCATCAAGGTAACAAACAGCCAATTCCAAAATCAGTCATTTAATATTGCTGTTTTATAGAAATTTGGAAAGAAAATGTATATATGCAAGCATCTCAGTAAATTGTTCTGTCATAGCAGACTAAAATCATGTAGATATTTCTCAATATAACATTTTTAACTGCCAAAGTCTTGCAAATATTTATGAAAAATTTCAAAATTTTTCAATACTTTTTGTAACAGGGAAGAAAGAGACACACATGTGTTGCTTTCATTTTTTTTTTTTTTTTACTAGCTCTAATAAAATTAAAAATGTGAAAATAAATTAACTTGCTCTTTACTAACAGATGCTATATTATCAATAATAGCCAATTGAAGATTGTCTATTAAAAACTAAGAAATTTAGAAAATGCTCACCAACATTGTAGAGCCATTTGCCTTAACATGCTACCTTATTCCACCCACAAACAAGCTATTCTATAGCAGCAAGTAAGATAGCAATGGGCAAACTGTATTTATAAATAAGTGTAGCACAGATTTATGTATATCAACCTATGTACAGCATACATATACAATAACAGATGCAAACTGTTGCTAAAAGACATGGTTGTATGTGTGCATTTGTACAATGCAAGAAATTTTTTTAATAAAGCATTAACTATTAAAAAAGACTTCAAAATAAAATTGGATAAAAAGTCTGTCACTTCCAAGAAACAAATTACTCTATATTTATTGCACAAAGAATATTTTTTAATACTTTTTCATCAAGCTCCCTGGAGAGCATTTCTTTTGATGTCTTTATTATACTTGGCTAATTTCAGAGCCATACTTTAAAAAAGTTTTAGGCTTTCTAACAGGCTTGTGATTTATTCATTCTATTTACTGTATCTTTATACAAATCAAAACATATTTCTAAAACTTATTTAAATAATTCAGCACAGTATTTTAAAGTTTTATTTATTTCTATGAATAAATGTGATACATCTTGTGCTTGTAAAATTTAGTACATTTATAAAAAATAGTTTATTATGTACTTAGAATTGAAATTTATAATAATTTTGAAAATAGCATTTGCCATGCAGCAATAAAAAGACTATATTATGTATTTCTAAAAATGTAAAGCATGAGGACAAATCAAAATTTAAAATTTCATTCATAACCAAAGAAAATTCCACATTTCATTGCGATTTTTCTTTTTCAGTAAAAGAATTTAATTCATTTTATAATCTTTCTGTTGCATAAATTCTAATGATACAAGTTTAATTAAATCATGCATCCAGGAAGCCTGGTTCATCTTGTCAACAACATCTACTCTTGTCCATGGATGTCTCTCAGTTGAAAAAATAATCTAAATCTGAGTCAGCATGTAGAGAGCTTTCTTCTAAGGAAAATGAAAAGAAAGAGAAAATAATTACCTGACAACAATATTGCAACAAGTGTATACATGTACAGGTAAGTAAATATACATACTTATCAAATGCCCACCAGCTTTTTGACAGCGGTATTAAACTTTTGTCTTATTTATTGTTTTTGCTGCCACTTCATTCAGTTTGGGAGAACACTTTCCTATAAGCCACCAGCTTCTTTTCAGATACTCACCAATCGAAATTTGATTAAAATGTTGATGGCAAAAATACCTCAGATTGGGACCTCACAACTCTATCACTCTACTTGTGTGAAAGAATTTCATCTTGACACTGCAAAAATTCACAAAACACATTTTAAAAATTAACCTCAATTTAGATACTTTGTTATATTTTCTCCATTCAAATGATTAATTCTAACCTAAGTAAATGCCTAGATGATAGTAATGGCAATATACCTGCATCTCACAAGTATTTGAATATATCATTAGCCATTTTGAAAGCCATACAGAGTAATATCAGAATTATATGGCTTTGTCTAATTGATATCTTTTTCTTTTTACAGCAAGCATCTAAAAAAAGAAAAAGATTAACAAGCTGAGGAAAAAGGCTTTTACATTAAGCCACTTTAAAAACAAACCTGTTTTTTTTTGTTTTTTTTTTGGTGTATACATGATAAAACAATGCCAAGACACCTTAGAAATCTGTAAAAAAAAAATGTCAGGCAAAAAAAGTGATACAGATTTGGTTTGAAGGTACTTTTTTTTTTCTTCTTTTTTTTTTTTCAATGAAACTTGCAGTTAACTCTTTAGAGAGTTCCAGACAAGTGAGGTCCAACTCAACAAATTTTTCATGGCTTTTTTTCCTTTCCAGATTGGTTTCAAAGTGTTTAGCTGCCAGAGTGAAATGGGAGTATTAACATCATGACCACTGGTATCTGCTGATACTCCCATCTGGGAGTGATCCTTTGGGAGTATCAACACAATCCCCGGTGCTTGCCCCCATCACATTAGAATCTATTTACAAAATATACAAATCCAATTTTTCTTTGCAATTATTTTTTGATTTACTAATTGGAAAGGGGGACTTTTTGTGCTAATTTGGGATTCAGTGTCAAGAGTTCTGATGGCTTGTGAAATAAAAATAACAATAATTGACTCCTGCATCTGCAAACATAATCTATTATTGTCATCCTCTAGGAAGCAACTTCAAGTGATTATACACATTAATAACAATATTTCAGATTTTACAGACTCGTATTCCAGACCACAAAATAACTTGCTAAGGATCAAAATAATCACTCCTAGGTTCAAAGTTCAAATCAATCATGTTTATATTGATATGGTGATTTAATGAACCAATATCATTACAAGACTTCTCACAACAACCCTCTTTCAATGGCTTATCAGGAGTAACAAGTGAGGGAGTAATCTCAGTCAGTATTCCTCATGCAAACAACATCAAGTAGTAGGGAGATTTAATCAAGAGTAATACATTATTTGGACTGATTCCATATAATTTGTTTCAGTTTCCACTGTTTTTGTCAGATGAATAATTCACCCAAGCCATATAAAGTGATGGCTGTCAAAAACAAAGAAAACACTTCAAAACAAAGTTAAAAGTTTAATCAAAGTCTCATCTCTTCATTGATTATTAGATTTTTTGATTTTTTTATCAAGTGAAATTATAATTAATGAAGATATTTTGTCTTTAACAGTATGTTGAAAATAAAACAACATGATAAAATGTGTAGAGTCAACAATTAAGATTTTAGTGCACATGAGCAAAAGGAACAGGCTAGCTGGTTAAAGAAAGCTGATGCCAAGAAACATTCAAAACTTTATGGTATGCAAATAAAGCTTTTTTAATAGAGAACATGATTTGCTTGTGGTGTGTAGGAAGGAGCAGAAGAAGTGGTGTGAGTGAATTTTCTTTTCCCATTTAAAAGATAAAAAACATATCCTAATTTCCTTCACATCTGTAATGATAAATGTTTATTATAGTGTGTGAGGGAAGAGTCCATTACATGAGAAAAAAATTACTCAACAACTTTCCTTACAAAAAAAAAAAAAAAAAAAAAAAAAAAAATATATAAATAAATTCTTCCCATCCACTGTTTCAAACAGACAGAAAGGAGTTTACTGTAGACAATATTCATGCAAAAAAATATTCTCATTACAGATAAAGAAACAAAAAAGTTTCTCATAATTGCAATGGTAGAGATGTTAGTGAAGGAAAGCACATTGCACACTATTCATGGATCAAGATCATCAAAATTTGTACAAAATATATTAGCACAAAATTATTGATCTCCTGGACAAAATCTAAGTGAACAAGAAATAACTGATTTTTATTTTCTAACCAAAAGGTACCTAACAGTAAATACTGATAAGTAAAAAATACCATTGGTTTTCAATGTTGCATAAGAAATGGCAACATGGGGCAGGGGGAATAAAGGCCTAAACCTAGTTTGTTCCTTAGGACCAATGTCTTCAATTTGCTTATCACAGAATTTGATAGTTAATCTGTCTCTGTACAAACAAGTTTCATTTTGTGGAGTGGGGGGGACAGATTACTTAAGAATTATGCTGGACAACAAAACAGGTTTTTCAAAATTTGTATACTTGTCCATGAGATCAAAGCATAATGAATGATCAATTGCTTTCCTCTAGACATGCATTTTTTGCCTTTTGAATGTTTTTAAATGGCATTGCAAAATATACAATGCCATAAAAAAACACATCTGTAACTTATCACCACTTCACATTGCAAAGATTTATTTCATAAAAATAACAGTGTCGATTTGTGAAGGATACACTACAAAAAATGATGATTAAAAATTGATCAATTTGAGTATCTTTATATCTGAGCAACAATAAAAAGAAAAACAAGTTTTGAAAGCTCAGATAAAACATTGTTTTCTTTACTAAAAAAAAAAGCCAAAAACATAGGGATTTATTCTGTTCTGAACAGTAAGAATGTCAATTAAATAGCAATATAGTGGGGTTGCAAAGATTCACAGAAAAGAGGGCGAAAGTCTGGTTGGAAATTACTTTCTTTGGGGGGTGTAGGCGGAGCGTTCCTCCCTTACCACCTCTTTAATTTAAGGATAGAAAAAATAAAACACAAAAAAGACATGTAGCTGCCTGCATCTGGAGTCAGGGAAGCAACAGTGCTATCTTTAGTGGCCAATACTCTGTTTTCTACCAGTAACAAACTTAGCATATTGCTTCGATAGTTGGAGTACAGGTGATCAGAGTAGAATAGACAAGACTGAAAAGCAGAGTACTATTTTGTCTGAATTTTGTAAATCTGGCCAGACACATTTAAATGAATAAAAAAACAAGTCACATAGCAGCAGTGTGTACCTTCAGAAAATGCTTCTCTACCATCAACACTATTATGAATGATGATAATGACGATTAGGATGATTTTAGAATACAATTTCTGAAGTAATAAAGTGATACATTATTTTTAAATGCTGCTTATTCGTTCAGTTTTAAATATATTTGACATAGAAAAAAAAAAACAAATTAAGAGAATCATGAAGTAAATTTACTCGAGGGAGACAAACTTTTTTTGTGCCTGACTGTTTCTCCAAAAAGTTTTTCGGCTGATATCAGATGAGGTTATAATTGTTTTGTCTTTTTTGCATTTCTTTGTTTCTCTTTCACTGTTTATTAATCTTTCTGGCATTACCTTCTCTGGTATTCTTTGTTCATCTTCCTTCATTGGTTTGATATGAATAAAAAGGAAGAAAGAAAAAAGTAATTTTCTATACATACACTTAGAACTGATTTTGACATTCAAAGTGCACTATCTAAAGAAAACGAGGAAAGATTTAGATTAGGAAAAGAAAAAACAGCAATTGAAGAAAAAAAAAGTTGGTTACATGCAACTGATACACAAGAAAAAAATTTACAGAAAGGAAAAAATATAAAATTGAAATCTGAGAGCAGAAGAAAAGAGAAAAAAGAGAGAGAAATAAAAATGACTGATATAAAAAAAAAATAGAGATAAGAAAGATGAGAAAAAACTAAATGATAGACAAATATGATAATGCATGAGAAAAAATAATTAGACAAAAATAAAAATGATAGGGAGAAAAATAAGAGTAATAAGTAAGTTTTCTTATTCTGGTTAATGTGGTTTATTTTGCTGAGAGGTGGGTTTTGTGTTTTTTTTCTTCTTTGATCTCCAGTCTTGTCCAATTCATCTGTATATATTGCTCTAATCATCTATTTGCTATATCTACTTACTCCCCTATAATTATTGCATATGCATGCATACACTGTATTCAGTAGATGACACACAAGACTTTAGGAGAATCATAGCAAAAAAGACAACCAGGTTCTCCTCTCGTTTACATATTAAACTGAAGCTGAGCAAAAATTCTATTACTCAATTCTAAAAGCGATAGAATTTCTTTATCAAAGAACATATGCAGCAATCTTTTCTTTTTCGCTTTTTTCAATATTCCGAAATGAATTAAAGAGTCTTGATTTTTTTTTTATTTCCTTATACACACAAAATGTCGTGCATATGTTCAGATTTTCAAAGTATTTTTGGCTTGCTTGATTTCCTCATTCCCTTCAAACAGTCACATTTTAATGTAAGATTTTAAATCGACTTGTTTTTTTAATTTAAAAAAAAAAAAAAATTTGAATTTAACATTAAGATATTTTTTGTTTTAATATATTGTGATGTTTTTCAATGTTTTGTAACCACAATACCCACTCATGTCTCTACCAGTAAACTTAATCACTGACAAAAATCAACATACAGCAACAAGAGGCAATAAATTTCAACAATTTTTTTTTTTCACTCTTTTTAAGCAATTTTTCTTACAATCAAAAGAAATTTCAAAAAGTTAAAAAGAAGGAAAAATTAATCTTAACTTTTCTTTTTTGCCCGTATATATAATTTTAGTTGTTTTCCAAATATTTATTAAAAATTTTTTTTTTTATAGATTTTTAAAAATTTTTGTAAATTTTTTAAACTTTTTTTTAAAATTTTTATCCATGATTTACTCCCTTATAGAAAGCAAAAAGATTTTTTTCTGCCATCTTTCAAGGGATTTCCAAATACAGATATGAGTGTTATATACTGGATGGACACATGGGTAGGAACACATTTTTATCCAGTGACACAAGGGATACAAACAAATTTCATTGCACACTGTATGTGCAGAGTCCTAAACAGTTTTTCTAGATCATTTCATTTTCTCTTTCAATAAGAATTGTAACATTCAATCATCATCACCAACATTTTCAACTTTTTCCCTCTTTTCTTGCCCTTCATTGCTTAATATTTTCCAACAGAACTTTCCCACTATACCAATTATTTCTAACCATATAAAGAGAGAGAAGCCATTATTATTATTATTATTATTATTATTATTAACATTACTTGCTGAATATTTTTTCATGTGTTTGTTTTCTTTTTTTTTCTTTTTTTTTTTTTGCAGTAATTTATTCTGGTTTAGCCATTTCATTTTTTTTCTTTATTCCTGATGGTGTGTCTGGATGGTCTCTCTTAAATCAAGGTTCATTCCCTCACAGTCAAAGTTGAAACCAAAAAAAGAAAAGATATCAATTCGTGCAGAATTAATCTATCTCATAGAATCTTGAGATTCATTCAACATCCACCAACACCTCCACATAGGTAACTGGGAAGTACCCTGTTCTACCATTGATTGATCCCTCAAACCAGTTATCATCAACTTTTTGCTTCAGATCAATTATGTCGCCTTCTTTGAAGCCAAGTTCTCCTTCATTTTCAGGTTCAAAATCATACAGGGCCTTACAGCAAGGTTTAGATTTGTTTCCTGAAAGAAAAGAGAAAAAAGTAAGTTTCAGAAAAGGTAAAAAAAACAAAAAACACTTAATCTCTTTAAATAATAGTAAAATATTTGTGGATTTTCTGGGATGAGAAATTATAATTAATTAGATCATTTACACATTGTGTCCTCTGGTCTTCAACAGGTGATTGTATATCCAGGTAACCTTCATGGAATTTTGAACTGGATCCACTTTCTTTTGTTCTCATTCCCCTGTTCATGTCCAGCAATATATCATTTAGTTCTTATTTAGTACTGCTCAATCACAGTGCCCAACCCAGGGACTGAATCTGCAATTACTATGTCACCATATTCACAAAGCAACACTTTAATCCACAAGTCTATTGACTTGAGGGATAATTCTGAGTAGAGAATTCGGAGCCTAAAACCTAACCTGTCTGCAGATGTGTGCTGCTGCTTGCTACACTTGACTGCACTCACTGAGGTTTCACTTCCACTGCAGAAGCCTTGCTAGCACTTCTTTCTTTATTAATGATTCCTCTATCAT
Organism: Acanthosepion pharaonis; assembly: GCA_903632075.3. NCBI lineage: Eukaryota > Metazoa > Mollusca > Cephalopoda > Sepiida > Sepiidae > Acanthosepion > Acanthosepion pharaonis. The sequence continues at coordinate 530,993 of CAHIKZ030001891.1, read as the reverse complement.
ATTTATTTCTATGCTAGGCCTACTAAGGAGATCCTTATGGCACAATATATGTGCTGATTCTCTCAGACTCTCCAGTGTTCTCTGTCCAGTAATTTTATCATGAACATATAATAAATAGATGAGGTAATATCTATATTGAAATAAACAGAATTAGTAGTGGATTTAACAAAACTGCATGAGTAGGTAAAATATTTGCTTTACAATCATTTTTCCTTTATTTTCAATATCCTAGCTAATGCTAAAATCAATGTTGTAATAATCCTTTAATATTCTGATTATTGTATATACTTGTGATATCTTGTGATTATCATATATACTTGCAATTTTTGAAGAACTAATTTTGAAGCTAATTTTAAAGGGGTTGTATCATACATGAGATATAAAATTAACGTATGTACTGCTGGCCCTGGCTACACCATTGACCAAACTATATATCCATTTAATAGTCATAAAGTACAGCTGTATTTAAAATAAACATAATTTTGATAAAACTGATGTTTCACTTAACTGTATCCAGTAATAGTGCATGTAATATTCACATATTAGTATCATATTCACATATTAGTATCATATTCACATATTAGTATCATATTATTAAAATATAAACATAGCGAATATGCATCTTTTCCATTGTTTACATTTATAAGATGTTTAGTTGTTTCTCATTCAGTTGTTTATGGCTGTATATATTTATACAATGAGTATAGTGTTACTAACGATACTTTTATCATTCTCTTTTTCTTTTTTAACTTATTTAACTAGAAGCTGGGATAAAGAGATAGAAGAATAGAGGTTAGTCTTTTGTAATTTGGTCTCTCAAAAAAGGAACTCACATGATACACAAGATAGATGATAAAATCATTTTTATAAATGAAAATTTGAGGGTTGCACAATATGCAAGATCACATGTTACACAAGTATATACGATTAATTCAATTTTCATCACCTTTGACTTATGTGAATAAACCAATAGCTTATTCAAAGTTTTATTATAACTTAAAGATTTCAACTCTTCCAAGAAACATACAATATTTTATCTAAATAAAAAGATTTATTCAATTTTAAACATATAATGACAAAAAAAAAACATTTGAAATATAATTTCTGTTAGTTGTAGTCACAAAAATGTTACTGAAATTTGATTACAAAATGCCAACAGAAATAATGAACAGTAACAGTGAAAATTTGACTACTTAGTTATTTTATTCTACCAGTTCAAGGAGTTTCTCAGTTTGATAAAATAGCCATTAATATTAAAAATATCTGATGTTTGATTATTTGGTAAGGTTTTTGGAAGTGGATCAGACCAGAACTTTTTAGCACATCCTTGTATAAATGCAAAAATGCATGTTTTCTTCATAGGCAAAATCAAACAAGTAAAACTAAAATACCTTTTGTGTTTTTGAATTCGTAAAATCTGATTTGTTTTTTGTCAACCATCATAGATTTTAGTATCTTTATTTTGAAGAATATGTTTGTAGTGTAATGGCTAGGATCCTGGAACAAGAAATCAGGGATCTGTGTTGGAGTTCTGGTAGAGTTCATTACATTCACAAATAACTTTGGGAAAAGTATGAATCCATCTCTTCCCCCAACAGCTGTGTGTCAAATAACATGACAAACTGGGTTCTCTAGCCATGGTTGGCAACCAGTCTAGGAGAAAGACAACTTTGAATTCAAAACTATATGTAGTCCTGACAAAACACAGCCATGGAAAACTTTATGGCATTCACAATTAACTGTAATGTGAAATTGTAGACTCATCTCAAATGAGGTTCATGTGGAGGAGAATTTTAAAGAATTTTTGAATTGTTCTTTTGGGATAAAAAATAAATCTTACTAATAGTTCTTCTTAAAGTATATAAAAATACCAAAAAATCATGAAAAGGCAGAAATATAAGAGCTGAAAAAATAAAAATAAATAAAAAGGTGACAATACTAACCAGATTCAACCAATGAGGAAGAACTAGGGAAGTTGTAGCCACCGCCCGAGCTGCTAGAGGTGGCATCGCCAAATCCATCATCGTCATTAAATGGAGATGGTGATGCACTGCGTCTGAAGGAAGTTACGCGTTTCACAACATGGTCAGACCTTGGACGCGAAGCTGCATCTTCCCTCCTAAAAAGATGATAGAATAAAATAGATAATTTGATAAGGCATTAGACTTGTGAAAACCTGTTTTCTAAAAATAAATTTTCAGACAATTATGACAATATGGAAGCATGGTGGAGTAATAGATAGCAGTTCGGATTGAGGAATCAGAGAGCCGAGTTTGAATTCCATTCGAATCCATTACATTCACTTATATGCTAATACCCTTGGGAAAGGTATGAATCCTCTTCCCCCCCCCCCCAAGCTATGGGTAAATAGCAGGACAGACTGGGTTCTATAGCTTTGGATGGCAACTGGTCTACCTCAGAAAGAAATGGCAACCCACTGTGGAGAAAAAAATCTGCCTAGTCAGTCATGTATCAAAAGATACATGATCACCTAAGCATGTATCCCACATGGCATATATCTGAACTGATGACAATATCAAAGATTATGCTTATTTACAAAAGATTCTAAGTCATAAATAATTTCAGTTTTAGTTTATCAACTTTATTCTTCAGAAAATATGGTACAATTTTATTTTATTCAATTATATGTTCACCATTGTTTGCAATGACTTGTTGCCATGTATACAGCAGCTCTTCAATGCATTTTGGGTTAAATTCTGCAGATTATGACATGAAAGTTTTCAAATTTTTAAATCTGGCTTTCATCAGGGAATGTTTTCTCCCTGAAAGCATTTTATCACAATCAAAAAAGCTAATAATTGGTTGATACAAGATCAAGTGATTATGATAGGTAGAATAAAACAGACCCACCAAGTTCCCAAATTTTGTATTGTGTTATCCTTGCTGTATGTCGATTTGTGTTGTCAAAGAGGAGAACAACATTTTCCCTTTAATCCACTGTGTATGTAGCCACTGTCATGCAAAAATTAAGCTTTGTTAATGTACTAACTGAACTGCACCTATAATTAATAGTTATCATGATATCTTCATTACAATTGGTTACCAAAAATAGAAATTACTTATAACTTAACCTAATTTATTCAATAGAAATGAATAGTATGATCACCATGATTGTACTCGCTAGTTATTGAGCCCCAAAACCAAAAGTAAATGACAAGAACCATGACCTGATGCTGATGACTGAAAGCATAAAAGAAAATAGAACAATATTCCAGACACAATAATTAAATTCCCCATTCTGGATGCCAACTAAAAGCAAAAAAAGGGCCTTCCTAATTTACCCCACATCAAACTTTAAAAAAAAAAAATAGTCTTCCAAAATGATAAAAGTTACTGGTCCTGAACTAATATCTAAATATTCCTGTTTGATACACTAGACCCTGGCCCCCCTCCAATGACACCCAAGATTAAATAGGATTATAAAGTTTGATTATAAATCAAAATAGAATTAAAACATAAAATGATAGATAAGTATTGAGGAATCATCAACAGAATATTATTACCCATGACGCACATTCAATATTCCGTGATATAGAAGTGTTATATGCTAATGTCTGCTACCTGGCAGAGAAATATCTTATTTCTTTCATTCAGACAAATCTACACCTGATGCATGAAATATATTTTATAAAAGGGATCAAAGAAAAAAAAAACAAAGAGAAAAAAAAAGCATATCAATGTTGGCCCCTAATTAAAAAAAGTCAATAACTATATGAGACATTCACACAATAATGAAATTGTGTCATAAAAGTATCTTTTAAAATAACAAGAATCCAAGAGTAAGAAAAGTACAAATCCATTATGTATTCAAAAAGAGATGAACAATCTAAAGCAATAGACATTCTTCTCCAAGTTCAAATAGTAAAAGTCATATTGGTTGACAGCAAGAAAAAAAAAAACCTCAAAGAGAATAAAGGAATAACGAACTTGTATTCCAGAGTTTCACAAAGATGTTCCAGAATAGTTGTAGATTCCCGATGGTAATTGGTAATAGCCTCAACGAAAGCTTGTAACTGGGTAATCTGCTCTACCTGTAAGATGAAGAGAAGTAGATCCTACAATTAATAATGTTCATAATATGAAAAGTAACAAAAATTAGTTTATTTTTCAATATAACATGCACACAAATGGCCAGGACATCAATTTGCTCTTAAGATTTAGGACAAAATCACAGCTAATAATAATAATGACAATACGCAATGGTGATAACAATTATACAAGCAATAAAGTCTGGCCTTTTTTCCCCAAAGTTCAAACTTCTTGGCCATGTTTTATTTTTGTAGCTAGACTTGTCTGCACCTTTTGTTTATACAAAGCATCTGTAAACTTATTAAAGAAGCCATCCATTTACAATGGCAGTCACACAACTTTTAAAAGGTAAGGCTAAAATGATGAAATATAAACATTAAGTTTATTTTGGCTTAATTCCATGGAAACATTTGAATAAGAGTGAGTAGTTTACTCTTAATTTAATATAAACCACAGCAGATTAATTTTCAAAAACATCTTAAAATGACCTTCTAAATAAAAAATGAATGAAAAAAATGAGTAAAAATAAACAAAGTGAATGAACAGTCAGGAAAAAAAAAAAAAAGAAAAAAAAATCTCACATCATTTTCCAGTAAGTTATACATGGCAGTTTCTGTTATTGCCTTTGTTTCTTCAAACTTTTCTTCTGCCATCTTGAGTTCTTCATCAGCAATCCCGGAACCTAAAAGTAAAACAAAAATAAATGAAAGAATATGCACAAACAAGATCCACAGATCTAAAGTCAAGAATCTCTAATGATATTGAACTTGGCAAACAAAAAACAAAAAAAAATAAAACAAACAAAATGAAATACCTGCTGTTTCTCTGTACAACAAGAAATGAAGATGAAAAAACATTTCATGTTAAAAAGCTTAATCAAACACATGACTGGGTGAGTGTTGAATAAGAGTAAAGTAACTTTTTTTTTTTTTGAAAAGCATGTTCACTTGGTGGTGTAAAATGTGAAGAGAAGTATTTTAACATGAAAGATTACAAATGGGTATTGAGGACAGAATCAAAATTGGGTTTTCTTGAACATTTTTACAGACATATGCATATATTTAAGAAGTTTTACAAGGTTGCTGCATAAAATGTCATTAATAGTTTTTCATTATCAATGATGCTGACCTATAGAAGATGATAGTTTTGTGTCAAAACTTTAGGTAGTAGTTGTAGTCAATACAAATTGTTATTAAAACATGCCAACAGGAAATCTGCATCTGATTTTAAGAAGTTTAAAATAATATGTAATGCATTTGACAACCAATTTCTTAATGGACAGTGAAATGGATTAAAATAATTTTGATTTAGATTTAGATTTTTGTGTACATCTCAAAAAGACAGATTTAAAAAAAAAAACAAAAAAAAACAAATAATTTACACAATGAAATCCTTATTTAAAAAAGACAATTATTATAATAGCAATCTTTTCATAAGACAAACCTTTATCTAAAAGTAAACAAATAGATTATTATTAAGTTAATCTCAGTAACATTCTTCAAAGAGTCTTCTTCAAAATAAATTGTTTTAATAAGTTTAAATCAATGTTAAAATGATGGGAATATTTTTTTATCTTAAAGTAAAAGAAGACACATTCAAAACCTTTTAAAATCCATTTACAGTGTATGAGCAGGTGCTGAAAAGTAACCACTTCCTATAATCTGATCAAATTACCAAGTAAGTTTTTATTTGGAAATCGCCAAGAACTTTTTCAGTACTCTTTTGTATATAAATTTTCTGTTGTAACAAAATATCTTCAAACGCACTAAGGATCACTGGTCATACCAACAAATAGATTAAGAAATATATGTGTGTGAATATCTGCAAACATCTCCTTGGAGTATAGTAATTTTCTCAAGACTGACCAAAAAGTTTCTCATATTTCAGTCACAAAAAATGGTAATGTACATTCCCATTAATAACATGCCAAGGATTCTCCACCCTGCACTCCATCGCAAATGTTACGCAAGGCCTCAAGTTATACATGTCACCCACGGGTCATCTGTAGTCATTTGTGCAGGTGTTTGATAGATTAAATAGTCATGCTTTTCCCCATGAAGGCTAATGGTTGCTGTTAGAGTAAAACCAAAGAGTTTCAATGCTAATTTTAAAGACAGAGAAGCTTTCCCTACTTAGAAGAATGGTGAAACACAATGTTTCTAACTTTATTTATACTGGTTCCATACAAAGCATAGTAAATACCTAGTATGTTTCTTCAATAAAAAATAAAAAACAAACAAAAAAACAAAAAAACAACATACAAATTACACTTGTATGTGCAGAGTGAAAAAATATCAGGACATTTTGCATTCATTCATTCATTCATCATGACAATTTCTCAGAAAATGATGTTCCACAGGAAAGGAAAAGAGTCAAGGTTGACAGAATCAATGTCACAAGATAATGGCACAAAATGGTAATTAGCCATTTCCATACCAGAAACATTCAGCATTCATTGACCAAACAGTGAGCATTATTGGCATTTGAAATCTTTCTCTTCAAGCAATTTTTTGGAAAAATAGGTTTTCTAAGTTCACTGTTATTGCTCTTTCTAGTACTGATTAGAGTTTCCTTCCTAACCTTTTGTTCAAGGTAATGTGGAATATCAAGATCTTGATTATATCATTATTTTCCCTTCTAATTGCATGTACTATCCATTTTAGTTGATGCCGCTGTTGAAAGTCTTCAAGTAATATGACTTGTTATTTGATAAGTTCCTTGTGATTCTGTAGATCCAGACTGTAAGATCTGATGAAACCAAATTAATCTGCTGATTTTAATCCTATAAAAAAATTTATAGCAAGGTTAGAAGCAGATTTCTCAGAGGCATCCTAAGAAATTTGAGGACAAAGATTATTAGTAAAAAGTGGTGCAAAAATTGACAAAAATGTTTCAAGAACTTCTTTATGTGCCATGTCCCTTCCTTGATAAACCACAATTTTTGTACTTGCTTGATTTTAGTAACCCAGATTTATAATTTGCATTTTAGGCTCATCATTTTGTTGACAACCATGCATTCAGTCTTCTTGCAGTTTGTCCTTTCTTCACACTTTCCTTTGCTACCTTCTGTAGAAGCTTTTGTAGTTTCCTTTCTGTGTCTGCTATCAACACGGTGTCATCAGCACATCTTATATTTTTAAGATTGTGGTTGCCAACAACAAATCCCAGCAGGACATTTAATTCTTTCATAATTGCTTTGGTGTATAGAGGTTGAACAAGTCTGATGAGAAGACACATCCTTGTCTTACTTCCCTTTCTATTTTTGTATATCTACTGAAGTCATTTTCTATCCATATGCAGATGGGTTTTCTGCCAGTCTTGATTATTCTAATATCTTTCTCAAATATGTCAAGGTTGCTGAGCAGCTCTAACAGATACTTGTGGCATACTTTATCGAACACCTTTGCATAACCTATAAAGCACAGGTACACATCCTCTTGCATTTGTTTGCTCTTTCTGATAATATTCTAAGCATAAATATTGTGTTCCTTATTCTGGTGTCATTGACAAACCAGCACTGTTCTTGTCCTAACTCCAGTCTGTGTGTGTGTGCTCTATTCACCAAAATAGATCTGCTTAGGTCTTCTAATATATCACCACTGTTGTAGATTTCATTTATTATTTCTGTGATCATTTAAGGCACCAGCATCTCTATTTAGATCTCATCTGGCCCTGCTACTTTGTTTATGTTCAATTTGATCAGTGCAGCTTCCACTTTGGTTTTAATATTTCTGGTTTGTCAGTATTTCTGTGTGTTGCCAGTTGTTCTTTCATCATGGAAGAGTTCTTCAATATATTCGTTCCATCTCTGAAGTACTTTTTTCATTCTTTAATATCATTGTTCTGTGCATGGATTTTATGCATCCCGTTAATGACTCAGCTGAAAACTGTAAGCAATTGGAAACAAATTTTTTGCAACAACATATTTGAGTCGTGTGTGTGAATGCATATTTAACTGGTACTTAGGTTTTCTCTAAAAATAGTTCCATGTATCTGCAATTGTCTATTTCTTCCTCCTATTTCTGAATTTTACATGAAAATGCATTAGCTGCATTTATTTCAGGTAAAAACGTTCAGAGGAAAACATACGCAAGTATGAAAACTGCAATAAAATTCAGTATGATTTTCTTCTCATTCTCCCAATATATGTAAATGTTAACTGTAGACAAATAAATAATAATAGTAGGTAAATAATAATTGTAGGACAAAACAAAAAAGTAAATGGTGTTTATCTGCTACAATTTAGGCTAATATAATATCTATTGATGAAATCTTTTCTACAAAAATATATCTTTAAAGTTTCCATTAATTGTATAAAGCATACATTTGGTTCATCATAGAGCAAATAAAAAGAAGTATTGCCATGATCTTAAATTACACGAACCTATTTTATATGTTTCCCAACCAGGCATTTACAGCTTTCACATGAATTAAATCTGAACTAATTAAACTGAAATTAATATATCTGAATATAAGGAAGCAAGTGACACAATTATGCAACTGTCCAATCATAGAAGTGAAAACAATTGCATTTAAAAAATATATATAAAATTAAATTTAGAAATATATATAAAATTATAAATGTAATTACAATTAATTAATTATAAAATGAAAAGATAATTAATCAATTATAAAATGAAAAGAAAAAAATCCATTTTCGTACATTTACCAAAATGAATTTAAATTTTGAAACCCTTTCCCTGTATTTGCGAGGGCAGGATGAATAAAAACCATTTTAACATTTCTGCAAGTTTCTGACAGTTTGCATGTAAGAGATATAGTTTTAAATGTTATATATTAACAATATTTACAAACTTTTCAATTTACAGTAACAAATATTAGCTATTTATTATTCTAAGTTCTATGTTGAAGTAACACGGTTGGGGGGGGGATTCAAAGCAACTAAAAGAAAAACTTAAATTACAAGATAAGCAACAAATTACCAGGTCATCCCATATATGTAAAATCTGATGAGAGTCAGATATTGAACATTTGCACTATATCTTAAAATGCCTAAATGATAACAATATATGTTTATACCTGTTTCTACAGTTTTCAGTGAGTAAGTTACATTGTCTATATACATTTCTATTAAATTACTTACTTAACCTTTCAACTGATGATGGATATATTTATGAAGAAGATATATAACACTATGAGTTTAGAAAAAATAAAAATACTACAAAAGCAACACAAAATGTTTATGGGATTTATTCTTTAAATGAAATAAATTACCAAAGAGGAACGGAAAAGTGATAAGATCAGCTGAAAAGATTCACCACAATTAGGTTATCTAGTGAAGTTTTATGATGACCTACTTTTCTCTGAACTCTACAGAAACAGGGCTGTTAGAGTTGAAGAATTAGCTGAAGCCATTCAATGATTCATCATCACATGCAAAAACTTGGAAAATGAACTCCCTAAGATTTAACAGAAGTTAACTGCCCACCATAGAACAAGAGTGGGTATCTCCACGTGTATCTCTCTTCACCATACTGACATATCATATGATGCTTCAATTTTCTAACATGCCATACTGATCTAACTTTAGTTTTTGTTCACTGAACAATTGTCATCAAAGGCAACTCTCCAGTTTTGACTCTTTCTCCCTATGGTGCAAGAATACCCTCCCTCTCCCAATCTCTCCACTTGTTTCTCAAATTCAAGTCTTACTCTCCCCTTTAACAAACTGGTATTAATGCAAATTACCTCATTCATCAATACCAACTGCTCCCTTTATTGTTAAATTTCCACTTTCCTCAGGTTTCAATATTCTTGGAACCTCCATTCTTTGGCTGCAAACCTATTACACAGTGGGCTACTCCAAACTTTTCCCTGTCTTTGTCAATTGTGATTCACCTCTCCCAAGCATTAGTTACATCCATTCCAATCACCATAATGATACCTTCTGCAATGTAATTAATCACTATCACCTGTTCTGACCATGTCTCATGTACAGTAAATTCTACTTCATGGATGTCCCTATGTACAATCTCCTTTCTGTCTATCACCATTATCCTGCTTTTATTACTTCACTTCTAAACCAATTCCAGTGTAACTAACATAGTAGTACAGCAAGTGTTGACAAGTACCATCACCTTTTCCTCTTGATAATGGTTTACTGAGTAGTAAGGGTAGCTACCAGTGCAGTAACTCTCCTTTTTCCATTTTTCTGGTTGCAGTATTTTGCTATATGACTCAGCTGACCACACCTATAACAGATAAATTCTGGCCCTGGATCCTTGCAGCCTTTAACTAAGTGCAGCCTTCAACACCTGAAGCACCGCCTGCTAAATGCATACCCATTGGTTCCTCATCATTAATAATTTGTCACCTCCTATCAGTCTATCTAACAATGATTGCCACCTCAAGGTCTTCTTGCCTTATGAACAGTCAGCACCCTTAGCTCTTGTAATTACATCTTTCCTGTCCATGGTTTCTATGCCAAATTGAGAGCTGAAATACAGATACTAGCTGCACCAATCTCCCTAACCATTCTCTTACAAATTTCACTAACCCTGCCATCCTTTTAATTTCATTGGCATCTACTTGTTTGTCTGTCCACCTTAACAGTTCACTATAGGCCACAAATTCTCCTTCTGTAAATGTCCCCTTTAATCTGATGTCAATATTTTCTGTATTTAATTGGTCTCCTTTAACAATTATCAGATTTAGTGTTAATGTGTCTCCTTCCAAGTATCATGTTCGCCACCAGTTTGAACTTTTTCTACATTGAAGCCACACAACCCCATCACTCACCACCAAGTCATTATTTTATTTGACTTTCTTTGCCATGTCCCTTTACAGCAGGAATAGCTTATGATTGAGAGGAATTAGTTGTGTGCAAATATAAACAAGTATAATAATCCTATAACTCAGTAATGCAGAATCTGAAAAAAAAAAAAAAAAAAAAAAAAATGTTCCTCAACATTGACTTAAAGGGGGGAAAAAAAGGCAAGTTTCCAGTGTTTAATGAAAATGAATTGAGCCTTGCAGCCAAGATCACACTGGAAAAAATTGAAACCTTGCCTTGAAAAAATTTCTACATCTCTCTTATTCTCCATATCTTGCATTATTTGTTTACTATCTATTCTTGAATTTATAGAACTATCATAATGGAGTTATTCTTAAAACACATGTAAAGGTGGAAAGATCCGTACCACATTGTTTTCCTCCAATCCAAAGACATTTATAAAAATAGTATTATGGCAATTGTGAATCATGAGAAGGCTAATGATGGAACCTATGTTAATAAATAAATTTCAATTCAACATGAACATTTTTAACCCTAAATTTGGACATTACTTATGGGATAACCTGATACTTTTTAATCTGATCACTTATGAAAATTAGCTTTGTCATAAAAATTAAGGAATTAAATTTATATAAAAGTACATTCCTGTTTTAAAAACTATATTTTAAAGTGTATGGAAAGCAGTAGAAGCAAAATGTAAAATAGTTGATTACCTACTAACATAGTTTCAACAATTTGGCTTATCAGGTTTACTGATTATTTATCCACACACACACACACACACACACAGAGATAGAAATTACTACATCAAATCTATTGCAATGATTATTTACTTAATCCATGCAAACAATAAATAAGCATTGAAATAATTTTCTACCTTTAGAAATTTTCTTATTTAATAAATTTGAAAGGCTGGCCATCATATACTCCAAATATTTAAAAAGTTTTGAACTTTTAATCAACTTGATAATTAAGCAAAAATAGAATGGTAATAAGATGTGTGTATGTGTGTACATTTACAATGTAGACAAATACTACAAATGTTGCCAATAGGCCAACAACATTTGTTTCAAATCAACTATTACTGAAATGTTTTTTATTTTTGTTTTTTTTTTAATAATATTAATCTATTCATAGTCAATAAATAGCCTGTATATAATGTTGTTTTAATTGCTCTATATTGCTTGTATTATCTAATCTCACGTCTTCATCACTATACATTGAAGGGCTAATTTTGGATTAGTATTTTATTAGATTACAATTCTAATTCAAATCTGGAGAGGAAATATTTTCTTGAGATTAATAACCAGGGGAAAAAAGGACTAAACTAAGTAAATAAAATAAATAAATAATAAGTAATAAACTGAAAAGAGAAAGTATTGATAGATGGAGGAGTTGGTGAATAAAGAAGTCTAAAGAAAATCCAAGCTACTGCTTAGAGGAAAATGTATTTTTACACCTACACAAAATCAATATCAGACAGTGAATTGAAACGATAACTACTATGATGTATGTAGGAACTAGGATTTTATATATATATATATATATATATATATATATATGAAAAATTTCTCAGAGTTAACCTGTAGAAAAAGACAATAGGAAAACTGTATGATTAGCCGACACATTTTGTCCAACGTGAAGCACTGTCACATGTGGAAATATTGTTTTTATTGTTGTGTTGACAGATTCAACCAATTTCTTTTGATTTCTTGATACAGTTGTGTACGTTTGCTTGGGAGAGTAGTAATTCTGTTAGGAAAGGTGATATTGGGAAAAAACCTGGGTGTAGATTAATATATGGATAATATTCAATGGCAGCACTCTCGAGGATTTTCCTTCTAAGTGAGTTCTTTTCTTTTTTTTATAGGTGTAGCATTTTAAAATCAAAATTGTGGTTGAGTTTATTTCTATGTATGCATTAGTTGTTTTTTTTGTGAGGTTTCTTTTGTGCTCATAAATGCGGGTTTTTTTTTTTTTAATTTCTGCCTGTTTCTCCAATATATTGGGAGGATCAGTTTTATAAATGCCTGCTTCAGAAATATTATTGCTATTATTGTTTGTGGATCTGATTATATCTATAATAAAAACAATATGTCTACATTTGAAAGTACTTGACGTAATTTTCAGTTGACAATATGAATACAAAAGCATTTTCTAAATTCTTCTAGTTGCTAAGGACATTTTGTTTGTTGTTAATAGTTACTTTGTTTTCAATAAATCCATTTCGTCTTTCCCTTGAAAAAGTTCACATTGGATGAAACACATCAGCTAATAATACAGTTTTCCTATTGTCTTTTACCTTATATATATATATATATATATATATATATATATATATATATATATATATATGCAGGTAGTAGAGAGGTGCGTGCTCACAAATACCTGAATACTATACTGGTACGTGATTTGTATAAAATCAAAGCTTACTACTTTTAATCTGACAAAAAAATAAATAAAATAAAAAAAGCATTTTTATGTGTCTTATCATTGATAATAACATCTACAATTTGGGGGCAACAGTGAAGTTTAAACTAACGTTCTTCTTTTACCTCTCAGATGCCCTACTATCAAGCTAAATGCAATACATCTCATAATGAAAATGAAAAAGCCTATACACACACCCAATTTCCATTTCATTTTGCCCTCAAAGCACAGACACAAGTAAAAGCACTCCAAAACTAATTCTATCAAATTAACAGTTCTCACCCATTAAAATTAAAAATATCCTGAACCTGAAAAATGAAAACTTTTCTTTAACTCTGTGTGTGTGTGTGTGTGTATATATATATATATATATATATATATATATATATATATATATATATATATATAAATACACACACACAGAGGATGTGTATGTTATATTTTGGCAATTCCATGGAAATAGAAAATTTTTCCACCTTAACATCCAACATCAATGGCAACCATTTTAAAACAACATGTATGGGCTCATCCTTACAGATACAAAGTGGATAGGAAAAATAAATGTTATTTGTATTAATCATATACATTCATTTTTTTTTCCATTCCTTGGCAATAGCAATATTCACAACACATCTAAAATATTGATGTATCACTTCTTAACCTTGTTGTCATGATAAAATTATAATAATTAAACATTAAATTTTGGAATGATAAAAAGCTTTTGTTATTGCTATTCAAAAATGCATTTTTTACAGAATATAAACTGTTTTGTATCTGTATTGGTTTCTCATAACATCTATTTTAAACAATGTTGTAGTACAAAATATATTTAGGATTTACAAGAAAACTTAAAACAAAATTGTTTAGTGTTCATTACAATATATTTGAAAGTGTATCATGTTTGGAAATTCAAAAGATTTGCAATGACAAAACTGTAAAATAATATTGTATTACTTTTAGTTGTGTTGGTTCATTTTAGGGAGAAGAAATAGCATGCCAATTTGACAGTCTTTGGGGATTTATTTTGATTGAATTATTTAAATATAAAAGTAATATGGTTTTAAATGTATTTCAGTTTTTTACAATCAGTTATGAAATGTTTCCATGTGTTATCCAGTTTTTTTGGTGAAAAACAGTTCAGTATCTCAAGAATGGTACAGTGAGAAGCTAATATTTCATATTGTAGAATTAATTAATTATACATTTTTATTATTAAAAGTCCACTATAATAATTCCTGCTTAGGGCTAAATTTATTGTATCCCGAAATGAACATAAAATAAAATTTTTTTTTTCAACTTTAAGCCATTATTATACTGATTACTTTTATTTTTTCCAACCAGAGCCAGTTTTGCAATATTACTTTGGACTCTTGATTTCAGTAATTTTACTTTCTATTTTTATTTTTTTTTAATATAATATTTAATTATCTTCTATCTTCTGAATTCCCATTCATTTATTGTTCTCTCTCCTTAATGTTTTCTTTTTCTCATACATTCAGTAACTCCTTGAGTCTTGGTGGATTTATTGGCTTGCTTGGGGTGAAATGATTAAAAAAAAATAATTTATGAACATAAAATTATTCCTATTTTAAAATATCTGTATAAGACTGCCTTTAAATTTCATGTTCAATGATCAAATAGTTTCTCAAAAAAAAAAAAAAAAAAAATTATAAATATGTATATAGTAAAATAAACAAATCTTTTCTGTTCTGTCTTAAAAAAAAAATTATGTCAGGATGAATTTGCTGTTGGTAAGCAAAGGCATTTATTTATAACAAACGCTAAATGAGTTGCCAACATAAAAAAAAAAACATCTTATTCAATTCCAACAGATAGGCGACAAGATACCTCTTTGTAGTTTGTCTCCTTGCAACCATGAAAAAAAAAAACTCAACAGGTATTCAAGTCTGCATTTGCCTATGAACATTTACATCTGTTAAGCATCTGACTTCTCAGAATAGCTTTCAACTGGCTCTAGGTTCACAAACAACAAAGCCAGACCGTGACATGAGCAGAGAGGAGTTGGCACAACCTGCATCATAATGTGGCCTCGGGGTTGCCCACTGGAGGTGACAGCAGGGACACCTTTCCATGCGCAACATGGCACTACAAACACCCAGGTATTATACAACTGTTGACCAGAGCGGCCGCTCAAGACGCTATGCAAGAGTTAGGGCTCCTAACTACCAGTCAGAAACAGCAACCAGAGAACTGTCAACCGTGTACCCTCAGAATGAAGAGGTGATGCCACAAACTGCACACATGAGAGAAATGGAGCTGCACTAATACAGAGAAGAGAGAGAGAGGCGGATATGCAATATAATTGGCCCTGCTCTGGCATCTTGTCTACAATCACTTTCTCACAGACGCGCCGTCGCCTCTCTCTGTCTGTTTTACAAATACTTCCATGGCAATTGCTCTGAGGAGCTGCATTCGCTGGTTCCCAGACTTCATGAGTTCAAGCGCCCCACAAGGCTGGCATCCCGCTCTCATCCTTTCACTGTTGAAACTCCTAAATGTAGCCATCTCTTCTACTCCAATAGCTTCATGTCTCGCACCTCTCACCTGTGGAACTCCCTTCCCTATTCCAGTTTTCCCTGATAGCTATAATCTCCAGCTATTCAAATGTAAAATTGACATCTCCAGTTGCCTTGATCTATCCACTACCCTTCTCCTCATTCTTTCTTCTATCACTCCTATCTGACCTTGCCCCAATTTTTTCTGTAACCCCTTGCATCATAGTGACTTCTCACCTTGCTTGGGGTGAAACGCTTTAAAAAAAAAAAAAAAAAAAAAGGCAGTATTCCAGACCAGATAAAAATCAGGTTTACAAATACTGATTTTCAAGGCAATCTTTGGTATAATATGATTTTCCTACTCACTTTTGGTTCTGTGCAGGACTAGCCTTATAGAACAGTATCAAGTCATGATTTAATCTCATATCAACTAAACACTAGTCATAAATTTAGATACATAGTTAAAGTTAATATAACGCATGTAACACTAACACCATTCACAGTAAAGATGAGCCCAAGTGAAGATTGCTAGAATTTATCTTCCAAGTTCAAACCTTAACAACAGCCCAGTTCACTTGACTGATTTATTTTTATATGAATACATTTTTGCAGCCATTTCAGATGAAAATATTGGTATCAATACAATTAATCAGGGAAATTTTTTCCTTTTTTTTCCTATGACATATTGAAGTGCATTGTATTGTCTCCAATATGGACATCAAATAATAGAACCTTATCTTTCTTATAATTTTCTATGAGATTTGTTAAACAAGGAGTTAAAAATATGTGAGAAAAGGAGTCAAATAATTTCCATATAAAGATAATCTGTATGCCTAATATTTACATTATTATCAAGCATCATCAATTTTTACTATCATCGTCATTTATGTAATATCTCTTCAAGACATGGGCAATCATTGCTCTCCACAACTTCTTGTCACTTGTAGCTCTAAGCAATGTTTGACTCTTTACTATCCCCACTTTGCCATCTAGTCACCCAAACTTATTAAGAATGTTGCTTAATTTTTTGCTCTACTCATACCTTCGTCTATGTCCTGTGAGTAATAAGTTTGCTAAGCCTTCTTCCTCATAATGTCTCCCAACTTTCCTTATTTTAAGTAGTTATGTTTTTCTCATTCATATTATTTCCTTTAAAAAGTTTTCATTTGAATAAAAGTAAAAACAAAAATACATATAATAAAATGAAACTGTAAAGTCAATTTAAATATCATGCATAGAAGAACTGCTTAAATTTCTATTTTAAAATTGTTGGTGTTGTGTCGGAAACCTACCACCCCTCTTGAAGATGAACTTGTCTGCGTCTGTGAACAAAGACTTTAAATAGTGGCATGTCGGTTGACATGACAAAAGATAGATAGACAGAGAAGTTCTTAGCTGAGCTAGTTATTGACTACTCAGGCGATTTCTGTACCTTTTTACCAACCTATTAAAACCCTTTTTATTGTTACGTGTTATTTGGCGTTTGTCTCTACTAACCCCAAATCAACATCATAACAGTTGGTTACAATAAATTAATGAGAGCTACATTGGTTTTCCTAAAAATCAAAAACAGACACGATAGATTAATAAAGTTTTCATCCTTCACTTGTGTAAATTATTAACTTATTATGGTTACAAAAAGCAATTGTTCTTTAAGCAACATATTGTCTATCGAGGACATTTTATATCTTAGTGGTATCAAACCTTTATCAGAATGTAAACGTACTTAAAACCAGTTTCAAAACAGGCATTGTCTAATGCTAGAGAACATTTCCAGCTCTTCAACAGCTAAATTATCCTGTTAGTCTTTAAACATAGAACATGAAGAATTATTTAATAAGAAATAAGTCAATATATCTATAACTGTAAGAAAAATAAATCAAAATTGAAAAAAAATATCTATAACTGTAAGAAAAATAAATCAAAATTGAAAATTATACGCAAATATTTAAAAAAAATAAAAGCATATACCAAAAGTTTCTTTTTACAAATACATGCATAGTTATAGAAAATATTTAAATATTGAAGCATAAATACCTGATAATATTCTGACGGCTTATATTTGGATGCTTTGCCAAAACTATATATATATCAGTTTCATTAAACAGAAATTGTTCTTTTAAACAAGTTTTATTAAAAAGTATAAACATTCTGTGTCTATTAAATTTGACCATCATTTCTAAACTGCATATGATCTTTTGCAAACCTAACTGTTGTAGATGCCAATAAAGACTTGTGTTTGGATTTATCCAATTCAATTTAAAATATAATGACACTTTAAAATGTACCAGTGAAAGCACTGATGATTTTCTTCATATTTACTTGTTACTTGTACACAGTCTTGATTTTGGATATTTTTTGCATATGCAACAACCAGTTTTGCAGAAAATTACATGCAGTTTTAAAAAGATGATGGTCAAAATTAATATAGAATACTTATATTATTAATCAATATATATATATATATATATATATATATATATATATATATATATATATATAAGACTAATAGTGGGGGTAACTGAATGAAATATTTCTACATTATGCATTTTGGTCCTAGATTTACATCCAGGATCAGACAACTTTATCTTCTTTCCTGAAACCTACTGTTATCACAATGCAGTTAAAATTTAATAACAATAAAAGTGATAGAAAGCTGAATGAGGTAGACTAAGTTATTCATCTAGATACACCAGACATTGAAAATTTAAAGCTAAGTGTCCCTGTATCTTTCACATTTTCTATGTAAAACTTTAGCTGTATTTCTTCACTAATCCCCATATGTAATAGACTGACCATCTCTAAAACCATTATTAGTGTGAAGTTTTTTCTAAGGACAAAATGCATAATCTAGGATTTTTGCCCCCATTTTAACATTCTCTTACTTATATATAAAATAACATTATATATATATAAAATAATAATGTAAAATTATCAATATTACACTAAAGCAATAAATATTAAATAAGATTCAGCTCTTATTGCAGATGGAATCAAGATGTTCTTAATTTACCAATCATTCAGAGATTATATATATATATATATATATATATATATATATATATAAAAATCTCTAAGTACAGTGCACCCAATAACAATGCACTGATGTCATATATATATATATATATATATTGCATATAACAATATTACACACACAGAGTACTCAGCACTCAAGAAAAAGATAATTTTATCCAATCATTAGTTATTATCATAATAAAAGATTCATCATCATATACATTCATGCATTATTTAACTGGACATGCATCAATGAATGAAGACAATTGTAACAATGTCTGTCCAAGATCACAACCACAAATAAATGTGAAATGGATTTTTCACATGCTGATATTTTCAGAATTGGAATGCAGGCAGGAGTTGTTTTTTTTTTTGTTTGTTTTTTGTTTTCTTTCTAATGTATGTATATATTTTTTTTTCTTTCATTCTTTTGTGCCATATTCAGGAGAGATTTCTGATGGACTTACTAGGATGTGCAACAATGCCAAAAAGAAGGTAAGGAAACCATGCAAATGAAGAAATCATTCACAAATTTAATCATTGATTACCCAAATCTACAACTGATCAACCCAAACCAATTGACCTTTAACTAGAAAACCTTCCTTCTCCCCACCCCCATTTCTATGCTCCATTTGATTTAGAAAGACAATCAAAAGAAAATCACTGAGCAATCCAACTTTAGAGATAGATGGATCTGAGAAGATATTGGTTTTGTTTTTAAATTTTTAAAAAATTGAAAAATTGCTTATACAAGTTTTATAATAAATATTTGCCTGATCTAAATGGATACCTCTCCACAAAACAGATGCTCAAATTTTCAACATTTAAGATATATAGAATTGTTTTGTCTTTTTTCACAAAAATTAGTACACAATATTATAAAACAAAACCAAAAATAATTTTATAGAAAATATGTAAAAATAAGTCAGAATACAGAATTCAACCAAATATAGGCTACAAAGGAAATCATAATACAAACTGACTAATGTTTCCTCTTATTTTAAGATGGTGAACTGTACTTGGAATAGAAGTGTGGGTGTATGAGTATCACCTACTGTTGACTAATGAGATTTAATGTTACACCTGATAGTCAAGTGGGAAAAGCAAACATAAAAGAATCTTCTTAGTTGAGCTGAGCTGATCAGAGACAAAAATCTACACATATCAGACAGAAGAGAATTTGTCTTCAACTTCTGCAGATTGACTACAATGGAAGAAGTGGGCCTTTTAAGCTTTGTAAGATCTGTGGTAGCGAGGAGAGATTTAAATTTCTACAGATCTCTAATTCATCAACAATCAATTTTGTGAGAACAAGGAAGATTATAAACCAGTTTCCTTCACAAAAAGCACAAAAATAAATGAGTATTGTGAAAGAATGAATGAATCCAATATCTGAAGTATTTTTCTGAAAGGAAAATTTTCTCACAAACTTCCATTGTATTGGATACAAATCTGACAATATATATATATATATATATATATATATATATATATATATATATATGTATGTATGTATGTAAGATCACAGATATTCAACTGGAATTATTAAATCAACAAAGAAGACTTTGGAGGAGGGTTGACTAGCTTACTTCTATTTTTCTATTTTTAAAAATACATAATCTGAGCTTTCAAAATATTATTTCAATAATTCTAGTCTGAGGACAACAACTGCTAGTTATTCTGGATTTTTCACAATTGCCAAGTTAAGCCAATGAATTTTATACCTCCCAATTAGAAATTAAAATTTATCTGTAATAGATAATGAGGAAACTCCAAGAGATTGATAAATAAAAAATTCTGCAGCTGGCCTTTAGTTTAAAAATGAGGTTTGCTTAGACTGTGCCTCAATGTTGGGAACTTATTAGTACAGGACAAATCATTCAACAGTAAGTATTAAAAAAAATAACAAGAAAACTCCTTACTTGCTATCAACCACTAACACAGCATGTGAATTCTTCATTGCTTAAAAGTATAAACATTTTATATGAAGAGCAATTGCCTTCAAGAAGCAATTAACTGTTATCATCTCTTATCTAAGAGAAATAGAAGTCCTACCAGGATTTATTATCAGTGAACTCAATCTTTAGATGCAAGCAAATTTCCATTCTGAAAATTCAGCCCTGAGAAAAAAGAAGGAACCACCAGCATACAGATTTATGGACTGAACATTAGATGCAGTTGATTTTAAAATCAAAACAGGTTTACAAAAAGCCAGCCACTCATCTGATAGAAACGATATTGTAACAAACAAATGAAAAGCCAAAGAAAGAAAAGGCCAGAAAATATTCATCACATCATCAAAACAGTAAATGACCTGTAATTCTAGAGGATAAAGAACTACCATTCCTCTGTCCCAAGACAATTGGTTTTATACATCATATTTAGCAATATTAGAATGAATAACAGTATATCACTGGGTTTTGAAAACCTTTCCAAAAATAAAAAAAAATTATATAATATAAGCTGATGTGTGAAATTAGGTATCATTGATAATTAGAAAGTTTATCTTTCTAGCTTTATAGGCTTCAATACATATCAAAGCACAACCATTTTCAATGTCAGCTTGTTATTTCTGAGAGGATTTGGCTAAATTAATGATTGGTAGATAGCATGAGAGGAGGAAAACATTTTTAGTGTAGATCTTGCTCATTATTAAAATGATCACTCCTTAAAAAAAAAAAAAAAAAAAAAAAAATACTTTACTTAAAAGAACCACACCTGTTAGAATTCTGTTATTAGATTGAAACTTGAGCTTCCATAAGGAATTATAATTACTATTAACCGAGCAGAGCAAAAACACCTTCCACTCAGCCAGGCATATTACACATAAAACAGAATTGACTTCATCTCAACAAGAGAGAAAAATAGTTTTCTCTGTGTTATAAAAGTCTGATATTTGGATCACTTCACCATGATGTAATGGTTATCATTGAAACTTGTCAAGCAGGCCATTACTACTGGCTAATCGTTATTTTTACTTTTGGCCTTCAGCCAGTCTAGGCTAACCTTAATACCTGAAATCAGATGCCTATTTTAAAAGCATATTTCCATTAGTATGACAGAAATTGAATTAGTGACTTATCAACTTTTAAATATATGACTTTAAACAATTACAGAGGTCTCTTTTGCTATTTTTTAAAACTCCCACTAGATCGAAGGGAGATAACTCAATACTATTTCATTTAATTAAAAAAAAAATTCCAAACAATTATAAAAATTTAGTAAGTAGTTGGGCAAATTTAACTATTCATCTGGAGTTACGCATTATTAACCTTTACTGACTACTCTTTAACAATGGTTAGAATGACAATAATATTTAAAAAAAAAAAAAAAAAAAAAAAAAAAATTTTTTTTCTCAGAAAATGAAAACAAAAAATAAGCATGCTTTTGATTTCAAGCTGGTTAGGATTTTGTTTTAATGTTTAATATTTTATATTTTAATAGGAAAATTCAAGAATAAAGTTAGCAGAAAAAAATGATGCAAAAGGGTACACAAACATGTGGAGAGTTGTGGACACAAGGTTGCACATTTTTAAGGTGAATGCACAATGCATTAAGGTGGAAGGTCCAAATTTGGTACAATATCAGTCTTTTTCAAAATATAGTTATAATGTAGTATTAGTGATTTGCTGTGAGAGTTTTATATAGTCAGTTTCTCTTATTGTCACACATGCAATTAGTCTGTTGTAAAATCAGATGTTATTAGAACAACCAAAAGATTAAGTTCCTTAGACCCATAGAAATAAAAAAAAAAAAAAAAAAAAAAAGGAGAAGCAAAACAGTTCAGTCAGTTTTGAAACATACATAAAAAAAAAAAAAAAAATAGACTTAAGTATATGATCCATAAATAGATTTTTTTAATAAGTAGAATGCTACTAGTGTTTAGAGATATACTATCAGTCTATCAATTTCCCATGGTTCACAGAGTTTATTTTCATGCAATGAATTTAAGAGGTCTTTGTAAAGACAAACCAAAAAATTTATAAGGAGTTACTTTTTATGTTGAAATACTTTGTACAAACAGTCCAGATTTTATTTTAATAATATTGACCTTCAAAAATACGGTCGCTTTGTAGTCACTGATATCTACATTTGCAGTTACATCCAAATAATCAGATTCAAATGCGATGTGATGAGTGAACTTGCCACTTAGGTTAATATGTCATTCATTCATGAGACTTTTCATATTTAAAAGCCTTTGAAGAGTGAGAGATTGTTAGTCAATATCAAAATAGTGGCATCTTGAGGTACCATATCAACATGTGCTTTATAAGTTTTCAAAGATATGTCACCAAGTGAATATACTTATTAATGTCCCTTGCAGATAGCATGCCAGTCAATCAGTTTGTCTGATATTAGTGGCTTTCCATGCTTGGTGGTTAAAGGGTTAGAATTAAATCAATGTGTAGCAGGAAGTGGGATTAAGGGAGAGAAAGCTGTGGTACAAGACACCTTCATTGCCACAAGAAAGAAAAAAAAAAAAAAAAAAAAGAGGGAGTTAAAGATAAGCAAAAAAAATAAGATCATTATATCTTACCAGCTGTAAAAGGGGAAAAGAAAGAAAACAAATTCATTAATTAAACCATTTTACAATGAAGATCATCAAGCAAACAACTTTACAATTACTGAAAAGAATTTGGTATCAAAAACATTTTAGTATCATTGGTAGAAAAATTGGCATTATAAAAATAACCAAACACAAGCAAAGAAAAGTGATTTTCAAACAAATATTCATGCATATTATATTTTATTTCAAACTATAAAATCAACAGATTCTCAATTTTATTAATAAATTACTAATAAACTTTTTTTGCCATTGTGGGCATATGGTATCAATGATGCACAATATCATTTCATTTGAATTATTCATTAAATATCTAAAAGCCATCTATTAGAGAAACGTGAATATGAAATAAAAACCTAACTTACATTATAAGTTATATTAATTAAAATCTGAGTTACACTCTTTTAATGGAAACACAACTAAATATAAAAACAGAACCTAATAATATTTAGAAATAGGAGTGGTTCCAATCTCACCAGAAATTTATCTATATTACATTCATTTGCCTATTTTATAAATATTGGTACATAAGTGAAACTAATTTTCTTAAATTTTATATGTTGTCAATATAAGCAAAAGAATATATTTATTAGATCTGAAATGATTAGTAACAAAAATAGTAAAAATGCATTTCCTTCATAATTTAAATTAAAAAGGGAAATAAAATTAATTTTAAAAAATGACCAAACAGTTCTGAATTTGATAATTTACTTCAACTAATTTAACTGAATACAGAAAACATTTTTAAGCTAAAAATTACAAACTTATTAAAATTAGTAATTGCCTTTTCCCTTTGATATTACTAATGCTTACTTATTTCCATAAATTATTTTAAGTTTTTAGAGACAATGAAATTATGATAATTTTAATGAAAAATTCCAAGACCTTCTGTACACGAGTTTAGAATAACCAATCTTCGTATGAGTTTAAAACTAAAATGACTCATTATTCTTTCATCTAGGCATCATTTTAACTATCATTTTTACAGATTCAAATGTAAAATAAAATGAAAATGTTCAAATTATGATTTTTTTTTTCTTCGATAGTTAAAATAATGATATTTCATTCTTTTGACTTCCAACCTTCTTTTCTATTCATGGGTAGGTATTAATGTTTCATAATTTTTATATAATCTCAGGCTATGGTATTGGCAATTTTATATGTTAACCATACAATGTTAACCAAATGGTGATTAAAAAATATATAAATGAAAAAAAAAGATTAAAATGAAAATCAATTCGATACATGCTTTTCAACCTGTTAGTAAAGAGTAACAATCTTTTATAGCAACCCAACATTGCTCAACCTCATGTTGAATAACAGAAAACAGAGCAAACACAAGACTGCAAACAACGATTAAATAATAGCCACCTTCGACCCAACAATTTATTTCCTGTGTACATGCACATATAAAAATGGCTTAACTATTTATCTCCGAGGCTAAATACATAGACACAACCATGACTAGACCCAGAAGCCATTAATGGCATGCAAGTCTTGGCTAAATCAATAACATGTTTTCAAGCACACTCAGTATTTGGTTCCAACCGTCATATGCATTTTTTGATATTTGACCTTAATGTAACTTTATTCTTCCTTTTGAATGAGGCTTCAACTGAAGTCTTTCACTATTAATTCCATTCCAGTCAGAATTCTTAGACACTCCCAGAGTAGTTTTAGTATTAATTATTAATAACTATTCTTTAATAAAAATCCTATCAACTGAGAAATGGAGAAAATCTGGACTTTAAACAGTTGGAAGTGTTACATCATTATCATCATCATCAAAATATTGCTATATACAGACAAAATCTAAATAAATTCATTTATTTA
Organism: Acanthosepion pharaonis; assembly: GCA_903632075.3. Lineage (NCBI taxonomy): Eukaryota > Metazoa > Mollusca > Cephalopoda > Sepiida > Sepiidae > Acanthosepion > Acanthosepion pharaonis. The sequence goes on along the minus strand of CAHIKZ030001891.1, from coordinate 505,831 downwards.
TATAATTGATTTATCCAGAGAACATTAAATAAACATTGAACCAAGCGGCAACAATCTAGTTTTGGGTTTAGATTTTATAAGTGGTTAATTTAATTTTTTTTCTTTTCGCAAAAACACTTCTATCTCAGCATGATTAAGAAAATGAATCTTAATGTTAAAAATTTCTAATTAACATAATTAAGAATTAACAAGTAGAAATTGGGGTTTAACATAAAAAGAAAGTTAAACAAATACATGGAGGACAGAATAAGGCACACAACAATTCTTAATTGTCACTTTGTAAAATGAATAAAAAATAATTTCTCAAGCAACAAAATGAAGTATACTTAGAATGCTATTTTACTTTTAAGTGATGGAATACAAAGAAATGTCATGTAAATAAGAAAACTTCTGCATAATTTCTATTCACATCTACAGAAAATTAGTTTAGAAATAAGGAAAAACAATCAAAAGTGCTTTCAATATAAAAATCCCTATTCAAAAACTGTTGAGTTTCAGATTTTAATTGACTTTAAAATCATGACAAAATTTTAACAGTGCAAGAAATAATTGGCTGATTCCAAACTTTGTATTAAAGAATTTTTTAAGGGATTTGCACAGTTAATGTATAATAATTAGATTCAAACAAATAACAATATAAGAAGGAAGATGTTTAAATGTAACTTGTTTGAGGAAGGCAGTTGTATAATTACAGGATTCTTAGAGTTTCTTACATAGAAAAACCTGAAGCAGTTTCCTTATTTTGGACATACATGTTTATTCACTGAAGAGGTCAGTTGAATTTACAATCTGATCATGACAATCCTCTAACTTAGTAATCCTCTGGACTTAGTAATCATTTCTGTTTCTTGAACACTATTTATTTATATAAGTTAGTGCATATGCATTGTGTTCATGTGTATCTCAATGTCTACATATAAGCTATTGTTCACCCAATACAAGGCCCAAGAGCTACTCAAGGTAGAGAGTTAAAGAATGGGATTGTTTTATGGATGCAAGAAATGTAGACTATGAGGATATATAGGATAGATATTGGTTGACCCTAAAATTTAAGCAATTAAGATTGTAGTGGTTGATAAAGCATCTTCTCAGGAGTTTGTTCCACAAAGTAGCAGCTCTTGGGAAGAAGCTGTCCAAATATAACTTCCTTCTTATCATGGAATATGAAAGGAATGGGGATGGTTAACCCCTGTCTACATGAAATGACAGGTCTTAGCTGTAAAGGTTTGGTGGAACTAAGGAATGTAGCACGCCAGAACATTTGTTATGGAAATAGCAATAGAATAGTAACAGACATGCAACATTTTGCTTACTGGGAAATGGGTTGCAGATGTAGAAAATAATTCACCAGCTACAAGGCTTCAACCAATTTCAATGCTTTTGAACTATGTCAAGGCTAGAAAGAGAAGATCCAGCCCAGATATATCTACACTACTCCATTTTGGTCTGGTCTGACTATATATGCATACATACATGAACTTATATGTGTGCATGCACCAATATGCCGCAAGTCCTGGGATAGCAGTATGTAAAGGGTAATAGTATATAGCACCAACATATCTTGACATCATAGAAATGCCCAGACATCTGGCAAGTTAGTGTGAACACCAGCTTGGCTGTTCATTGCAAGTTGAAATGAATTATCAGAATTCAGACAGGACATGATAGAGGTAACATTCCATTTCTGAAATTGTAGGGGCATTTGATATCCCTCAATCTACTAGACCTGTTTGTAGGATTTCACATTATTATATCCTGTGTAAATCTCAAATAAGTACTCTAACTATGAATTCAAAGTACCATTAAAGGTCAACAACAGTTCACCCATTTAGAGAATAGTGTGTAAAGTTATATACTTCCTTTCCTTAATTACCCATAATCCCTCCCCACCCAGTTGCTCAAATAGCTTTGTTCTGTATATCTGATCAGTTGGGTAGCATTTGGCATTGGATCATCACTTACAACTGAAGCATTGTTTTCTTGTTGCTCTAAGGGAAAATAATGATCAATTTTATTCACTAGCAATGGCCTACATACACTGAAAGAGACAATGGCTCTATATTGGAAATATTATTTTAAGTGAAGAACCTTCAGAAAACAAACAAATAAAAATTAAATAAACTAAAAATTGTTTGATTTTCCAATTGAATGAAATGAGAAGAAAACTTGAAGTGGATATTACTAATTTGATTGTGTAGTCTTTTGATAAAATTATTTATCTAGTTCCATATGTACATGTGTCTGTGCAAAAGTGCATCAGTAAGTCTAATGATAAAAAAGCATTTATTTCACACAAACAATTCCTCCCTAGCTAATGTTTATCACATATATTGAAAATTATGAGAATTATTGAAAATTTTAGATAAAAATTCAGCTAATATGTATCAGGCTATATTGAATCCACCTTTGTGTGTGTATATATCTCTCTATCACATATATACAATATGGACATGCTAGAAGTTATGGGATAGGTATCCTCACTGGCAAAGTTAAGTGCATCAACTTAACATGGCATTGATTTTACAAGTGGCTGGAAGACTTTTGGAGAGATGTTGCTGACGTGTTAGCTGTTCACACTTCCCTGGCATTTGTAGGTGCAGAACTTTATGCATAATCCATCATTGGAGTCCATGGATGGGTGCAAATGATCATGAGGAAGTATAATGTGGTGGTCACTGGTCAATGACATGCTTAGGCAGACAAGTGAACCCAACCCATGCCATGTGAAACCAACCTGCTTGGTGCCTTGTTGACAACTGGAGTCTATGACATGGGAGTGTCCAATATCATAGATTGGAGAGAGTATAGCATAGATTCATGGAGGAGACAACGGTCTTGCACTTGCCCTGCATACAGACTTTCTTCTTACAACTGATACCTATATATACTGTTCTTTTGTCAATGTATAGGCACAAAAAGTAAGCAAATTATTATGCGTGAATATCAAGTGATATATACATAGTGTTTGCAAATAGCTGTTAGTGATTGGACTGAACAATACTATTCCCATCATATTCATCATTATTGATCACAATATTGGATAGAGGTCTTGGATAAAATAATACCAGCATCCATAACAAAAAAGGAGTTAGCTGAAAGACATCATTTAGGCCAGTTTATTTCTAATCAATAATTATAATGCCAAGATAGATCACGGACCCTGTAAATGAATTGATTCCTAAAAGCTACTTTCAGAATTTTATCGGAATTTTAAAAAAAAAGATACCCTTTTCAAAATACCTTCACACTGAATAATTTTTTTTGCTTTTTTCGAGAGTCCTATAAATTTTACACAATCCAAGTTGATTTGATCTTCTTATGAATAACACTGAAAGGTGAAATTCCTGATCATTTTTTTCTTCTTCATTGTCTCTTCAGGTTAATATTTTTCACCTTTCAAGATTTTTTTTTTTTTTAATAGATTAGTTTTTTGGGGGGGTTTTTTCCACTTTAGATACTTACCAAGACAAAGAATATGTAATTTTTAATATAACAATGCCAAAATGGCTCATGTAACAAAAACAATTTCTTTTCGTACTTAAGAGAATAAGTTGAATTTAAACAAGTAGAAAAATGAGATCTTTTTTTACAATGGAATTTTTTCCCCTAGATAACAAAATACACAGGTGTGAAAGACAATTTTTACTGGAAATGGATTATATAAAATTAGAAGGTGGGTTTAACAAATTTTCAGTTTACAGAAGTTTTTTCCTTGAACAGTTTATCATAATTTATCATAATTTTTTAATAATTATCTAAAACAATAAAATCCTCAACAACTGATGATAAAATAGCTTTACTTTGAGAGTGGCTTGGCTTCCGATAAAGGATAAATACAAATTCCTGCATCACAGGAACCAAAGATATATAATCCAACTCTTGACAAAAATTCAACTGGCAAATTAATAATGTGGAAAAACTGGTAAAGAATTGTTATAACATAAAAATGCAACTGAATATCGGGGGGGGGATGATTTCTAGGCAATTATACAATAGCGCCATGGTGCATTCACTGTTAAACAACTACTTGGACATAATGGACGAAATGAACATTTCTTATTGCTTTCATTTATTTTCTGATCAACATTCCCTTGCTAAATTGAACTGAGCAGGGTGCCTTGATTTTATCTAAAAGGATTTTTTTTTTTTTTTTTTAATTGGTAACCAATAAATGTCTTTTTCAATTTTGTTTTATTCATACTCTTAATTCAGCAGAATACGCAACCACATATACAAGAGGAGCTGAAAATTTCTTGGCCCTACCAAAGAGATAGATTAAAAAAAATTACTGTTTAATTATTTGGTCAGATTTTAGGAAGTGACCCGAGAATTTTTCAACACCTCCTCATACCAATGTGATGCAGTGCCAAAGGCAAATGAATCTCTTATCACCAAGTATCCTTTGGTACATATAAATACACAACTATGCAACAGATTTAAATATATAATTACTCTCTTTATATTCACTAAGTGAACACATGTGGTAGTAAAATGTGTTAACATATGTTTTTAATGCAGACTAGACAATATTAGCTACAAATGGTTTGTGCAAAAAGGTAATTTGAATGCCAGAGAATTTGCTGTTTGTAACTGTATATTTTAATTCTTTGCAATGTGATAACATTCAAAACCAAGAAGGAAAATAATACAAACATGGGTCATTTTTGCTCTTGCCTAAAAACAAAACATTTTTTTAATTTCAATTTCCACAATGCTATAAAAAATGAATGCTCATCTTTAAATACATTACCACCAAATCCAAACCACCAGGTATAGAACACTGAATGACAATTTTATCTTTTTTAATAATAATAATAATCCAAGTAAATTCATGAAACTTCCCAATATTGGCAATGCACATTCTTAAAAGTGGAGGTACCTATTGTAAATAAGCCATATTTTCTTTTTTATAACTTTTTATTCTTCACAAAGTAAGATATATTCACTACTTGAAATTTTTGAAAAAAAAATTTTAAATGAACATTTCATTCATAAATTGGCTTGTTATAGTTAAGGAAAGTTTTACAAATAAAGTTGAAGGCCAAGTAAAATGTAAATTTCAAACACTTTTCTGCACTATATAAGATGATATTCCTAAACAGAACTATTTTTGATAGGGAAATCAAAACAGTCTTCGAATAAAAGGACAGTTAATTAATGTAATAAACTTTTTTTAAAATCAATATGCAAATTAGTTAAACCTGAAGAATGATATTGCCTAGAAGTAGATAATATATAATACAGATATTGAGCTTTTAGCATATAAATTAATGTTAAGTAATTTGTATGTATTATTTATCATCTTTCAGTTGCATCTCTGTCTTTGGACAGAATGCGCTCAGGGGCTTCTCTGTCAAAGGACAGAGGGGCAACTGAGAAAATTATACTGAGAGGTGCCCAGCCCTGGGGAACAGCTGCCTGAGGCAGTGCCCTCCCATTGCACCAGAGGGAGGGATCGGTGCTCACACTGAGGCCAGTGCAACCGACGGTTGCGGGGGCTAAGGGGAATTTTTGTCTCTTGCTCGAGTGTACGCGCTCAGGTCCCCACATTAATCCAACCTTGTGTCACATCTCATTCTCGTAAAATACCACATGTAAATTACATATTAATATTTAATATTTTTTCAGTGTATTTTTTTATATTCAGTTTAGTTTTATAAAGGACCATCCTAGTTTCTTAATATAAAACAAAATAAACATTTTCCAAGGCAATGAAAAGACATTTATCTAAATCATATGCATAATCAAATCCCACAAAACTATGCAGTATCTCTAAAAGTAAAATATTTTCAATGAAATTCTAGACATACTGAGTATAATCAGTTTTCATCAACTTTATTTTTTTAAAAACATATAAACATTAAATTAAATGAACACTCTTTTGTTAAAGCTCACATCCTTCTTCATTCCTTACCAAAAACCAATAGAAAAATATTACATTCTAGAATGTTTAAGTGTGTAATTTATATATATGCTTGCAATAACTGACTTCAATCAGCAAGAGTTACAAAGAGTATTTTGAGATCAACAATGGCGGATAATGTTTCAAGACTTAAGGTTGACTGTATGAAAAAGTGTTTTTCAAAAAATGATTCATTAATAACTACTTTCTTCACTTTCTGTTACTGTTTATAATTTTATATATAAAGTACAGTGTGCGCATATGTCCAACTGCTCCCACTGGTCTGATCTCAATGAGTCATAGCTTGTTCAAAAGCTCTAGAAAAGTTAAGCACAGGGAACGATTTTTGTCGAGATCAGATTCAGGGTTGCCAGATTATGCAAGGTTAAAAATATATATTAATATATTATAGTAGCTATTATCATTGTCTTCATGGTTTAAATGGAGTAACTTATTTTCCTTTTGTATCCTAAATTTCAGCTAGCTTAAAAGCCGCCCTACTGGGCAGCATTTACACTATGGAGAACTCTTGGTTTGGCCATCATCACAATAACTAGGGAGGAGTAGATGCAATAGTCATCAATAAGCTATAGAAGAACACAAAACTGATCACTGCATTTAAGTATTGAATTAATGTTTAAGCTTACCTTTTAAAAGTTCAATGATAATTCTTCTGCTGCCACTTAATTTAAAGACAACTTGATGTACGTAGATCCTTATTTTCCGTACAAATGACAGAACATGGACAATTTATAAGATAAAATTAATATAGTGTAAATATGGGAAAACAGAAATTAAAATGAGTTATACATTCAAAGTTTGAAGAGTTAGAGAAACATAATAGCTAATTAAGTAAAACTTATATTATGGAATCTATATGAATAAATGCAAAATTGGAGCTCAATTTTCCCACAAATTCTGAGATTAAAAAACCCCAGCTCTAATCTATAGTAATTTGCATTTACACCCCCCCCCCTACAATCACACCCCACCCCATTAGGTCAGGTTGCGACACAAGGTTGGTCTAATGTGGGGAGCCCGAATGCATACACCCGGGCTAGGAACAAAAATTGCCTGCAGCCATCGGTAATGCTGGACTCAGTACGAGCACCAATTCTTCTCTCTGGTGCAATGAGAGGGCATGTCCTTGGACAACCTGTTCCCCAGAGCTGGGCACCTCTCAGTATAATTTTCCTCAGTTGCCACAGAATAGTCGCTGAGTGCACTCTGCCCAAAGACAAAGATGCAACTGAGAGATGATAAGTAATGCATTAGAAACTCCTCCAAGGAGGAATTTATATGCGGTATTTACTGTCTCCATACTGAGACGAGATGTGACACAAGGTCTTTTTTAAGGTGGGGACCTGAGCACAAACACCCAGGCAAGGGACAAAATTGCACTGGCCTTGGTGTGAACACCGATCCCTCCCTCTGATGCAATGAGAGGACGTGGCCTCAGGCAGCTGTTCCCCAGGGCTGGGCACCTCTCAGTATTTTCCTTAGTTACTCCTCTGTTCTTTGACAGAGTAGCCACTGAGCACACTCTGCCCAAAGACAGAGATGCAACTGAGAGATAAGTAATACATGTTAAAAGCTCAATATCTGTATCTACTTTTAGGCAATATCACTTTTCAGGTTTAACTAATTTGCATATTGATTTTTAAAAAGTTTATTTCTTAAATTAATTGTCCTTTTATTCGAGGACTATTTTGATTTTCCTATCAAAAATAGTTCTGTTTAGGAATATCATCTTATATAGTGCAGAAAAGTGTTTGAAATTTACATTTTACTTGGCCTTCAACTTTATTTGTAAAACTTTCCTTAACAAGCTAATTTATGAATGAAATGTTGATTTAAATTTTTTTTTCAAAAATTTCAAGTAGTGGAATGATCGAGAGCAGGCAAAGCCTGATATTAATACTATAAAAAAGAAAATATAGTTTATCCACATTATAGGTACCACCACTGTTTTTGTGGGTAAACAGCATAGCATAATGAAAAAGGCCACAATCTTAATAAAAAATAAAATATTATCGTCAAAATGTTTATGTTATTATTAAGATGAAAGACCAATCTTTTCTAAAACGTTTGAAATTTTAGTTAAAATCTTGTTTTGTTTACATCATCACAGTGACATAAAAATAATTTCCACTGAAAACACATTAATTGGAAATTCTGGTAAAAATTAGATAATTGTCTGATTTTAATGAAATTTTCAGAACTAATTCACAAATGAATGAGATTATTTTTGAATTTTTTTTTTTATATATGTTAACTTAGTTAATTTAATGAAATTTCACAAAAAACTTTCTATTTCCTCAATTTTTTTATTTGTTAAAAGTAGGACTCCTTGGAGAATCTAAATTGGCTAATCTTTTTTTTTTTTCAAACTTGCACTATTCTAACTGAAAATCTGCTTTGAATTGAAAAATAATGAATGCAATAAAACTATGACATTTAATTAGAAAAGCTTTTAGTTGCTTCTGTAAATAAGTCATATTAAGGACATTATTGTCTGAAGAAATAAAATTTTTCTGATGAATAATGAATTTTCAAGAATTTTTTTTTCATTTTTTTTGTAAATTTTAAAAATAATAATTTATAATAGTTTAAAATTGTGTAAAATTCTCTATTGGACTATTTGTTTCCTATTTTCATCTATGGAAGTCAAAACGTGACATCATTATGAAACAGTCACATGATCTAAGAGTTTTGTCTCTTTACAGAAAAATTCATTTAAGAAAATTTTATAGTATTTTAAATTTTTTTTTTTATTATTTTTGCATAAAGCATCTTCAAAAGGTAAATAAAAGTCAAACTATCAGACAATTACGAAAAATATGTTCATTTGTAAAAATGACTAGGTAGTTAAAAATAAAAAAATGTGTTCACTTTGACTTCTTAAATTTTGTATTGATTCTAGCTAGCCATAGTAGCTGTCATCACTTCGTCACTCATTGGCCATCTATTATCTCCTCAGATAAACTATGATAAACAGGACCAATCATTAAATAAATGGTTGTATATTACTTTTTTATGCTATTAGTAAGTAATATTTATTTCAAATCAGATTAACTTTAAATTTTCTAATTTTACTCAAATAACATGTCAGAAATATGTATTTTTTGAAAGAATTTTAAAATCGATAATTTTTTTGTTTACAAATTTCTTAAAATTAAGAAAATGGCCACTTTTAAGAAAATTTTAAGAAATTGAAATTAAATTTGACATTCCAATCTATATAATTCCTATCTGAAATACACCAGAATATTTTACTTACTGGAAATAATAAATTTAATCACTTAGCTTTCGATTAAAGCTAAAATGAAATCTTCAAGAATGTTTTCTTCATTTTTAAAAATTCATTTTAAACTTTAGGCATCGAAAATTTATGCAAAAATAGTGGAATAACTAATCTACAATAAATAAGATGCAAAATAGACTGCTAGGGTGAAAAGTCGAGTCGGGGAGTGCAATTGGGTAAGCCGAATGGTAAATATATTTAGCTTAAAGAATAAGAAACAGCTTATGAAAGGGGAAAATAAGAAAGAGAAAATACAGATGAAATCCTTTAAATTTGACTGAACTTTTTCTTTTATAAAAAAAAAGCTCATATCATATATAAATTTGGGAGTGGGAGCTACTTTTCATATACAAACTAAAATTAATTTTTAACACTAAGATGTAACGTTACTTTGCTAGTTTATTGAAGCTTTATTATTGTTCCAGAAAATAATTATCTAATTTTCAAAGATTTACATTTATTTTTCAGTTACATCTTAATATTTTCTTTAAAGATTTCCCAATCAACATTTTTTATTAACATACCAATGACTTACATGATACACAAGTTCAAAACATTGATTTTTAAATTTTCTCAATATGAAAGAATTGAAAAGAAAACTTTCTATAAATATCAGCAATAAACCCAGGATATAATTACTAAATATTCAGCAGGAGTAACAATTGTTTTTAAACATCAAACATTAATATTACTGAGCTTTAATAAAAGATCTTACATATGTGTACACACATTATGTTGGTTTTAGTAAGAGAGGCTTGATATTAAATATGCAATAAAAATCAAGGTTGTTCTTTTTCTTTTTAAACAATATTCTTTTTAAATCAAAGTTATAATGGTTTTTATATAGTTTCTGAAATCAAGACAAAAAGCTTGGCAAGTGACATCAAAATCAAGAGAGTTGACGACATAAAATGTTAAAATATGTGCAAGAGTGAACAAAAGATAATGGTTGATTGGATAAAAAAGTAAGTGTGAAACACCACTGGTAAGTTTAAAGATTTGCTATATTCCATTTAATAGGCTTCTAGAGCAGCAAAATCTGAAATGCCAAGCCAGCAAATTTTGCTATAGTACTGAACCACATAAATTTTATGAATCCTTTAGAAATAGCATACGGTAAATAAAACAAAAAGGGAATATTCTTATATGAATAGTATGTAATGATACTCATGAAACTAAAGGATACAAGTTCTATAGATAAAGGCTACTTAATGAAAATGTGATAGAAATGTTGAGTGATATATAAACAGGACATAATATAGAAAAATTACTGTAAATTAAGTATTCATAAAAAAGAAATTGTCAAAGGAGGCATAAAGTAATATTTGAAAAGTATATGATATACAAACTCAAAAACAATATTTTAATATTATAGATTAATGATTAATGTACCAGTTTAGTAGTTCAAATTTAAACCAGATTCAGTGATTAGTATCCTCAGGAAAATTTAGATATAAGATCAGTAATTTAAAAGCAGTGACATTATAAACATTATATATTAAAATGTAATGTTACAAAGGAAAATACAATAGAAGATCTATAAAGACAATGTTAGATTATTTATTAAGTCAATTTCTAATGTAAATACAATGTAAATATAATAACTACATAATGCTACATTTTAAACCTATGACTTAAGGATGGAATCAACCATAAAATTAGCAGAGAAATTAAACAAATGTTAGCATGATGATATTCAATGTCTATGTGGAAATAGACATTGAATATCAAGAGTAGCTGAAAATCATTTACTTATTAAATATTAAATTGTTCAGGTGAACAAATACTTAAAAATAACTTCGACATAGACAAAATATCAATCTTTATAACACCACCACCACCACCATTGCTGTAACCAAAAAGACATCAAAATAGACAGTAATAACAATATCAACAATGTGCAACTATACTACAACATGCAACATCAGATATCTACTCAGGTTGCCAGCTGAATGGAATAAAAGAAAGAATAAAAAAATAAAAAAAAAAATGTCCTTTCTATCCACAATGCCTGTGACATTACTGCAATCCACTGTACTGAGAAATAAATTAATAATTTAAAATTAATTTAGAATTAAATTTAGAATTATTTGCATCATTTTGAGATCTATAAATTGTGAAATGTTTGTTTTAGAATATGACAAAGAATTCTTTTTTTTAAATTTCAACTAGCAACATGTCGAAGTTTTCTGTTAAAAAGCTTTGACAATGAATTTTGATATCATCCTAGTGCTTGTTTTGTTTTCTATTTTCACAATATTAGTAGTTACCAATTATTATTCTGATAGTATGTGGTGAATGATCTGTTTTATGCATGCTGTGTGTATCAGTTAATTGTAGAAAATAGTTTTATGTGCATTCTTAAAATTATATGCAGCTGCAAAACATTCCATTTTCAGCTATCATATTCATACAGCTTGTAAAATCAAGATCATTAACCATCACTATGACCTGAAGATTCAAGAACATCACAGTGAAAACTTTAGCCATAAAATCAAAAAAGAACAAAGATATTAATTTGAATAAAGTTACAGACATTGTACATTGATATTTCAGTAGGGAAAAGATTAGTGTTTTATGCTGTACAGATTTTTAAATTCAGAATGGGGATAAAGGACTTGAAATTTAGGCACCTGAAGTAAATGAATACATTATGTCAGATTTACAATGTTTTCTTATAAATGTAGTAGGCATCCATCAGTCTCAGGAGACTATGGAGCCTACTACTGAGGCTAGCTAATCTCTGTTGCAGACACCTGCTCAGGCACATTTGTGTTTCTTTAACACCTAAACACAACCTATGGTTTATACTGCAACTATTTTGAGCAGACCTGAGAGATAGCACATAATCTGCTATGATTAGTAGTTAAATAAGACCAGTATGCTCAAACTGTCAAGCATGATGACATGCAACTCTATTCTAACACAACCATGAACAGCTTCAGAACAGTTGCATGTACCCAGTTTCACTCCCAAGGCTTGGGTTAACCTGCAGCATGGTTTTCAAGTGTTTACTAACAGTGACACATACTGGGATCATTTTCCCCAGGCTGATATTATCAAAACGTCACTTGAGATTTGAACACAGAACATTAGAATAGAAGGTAAAAAAATAAATCTTCTAGAATTGAGCTAAAGTTTAATGGTCCTCATTTTAAGTGGTTAAAATGATACAGGACTTAACCACTTAAAGCAAAAGTCATTTAAAATAGGAAAGAAATATCTATTTGGGGGTCATGGATAAATGACAACAGAAAATGACTTTCAAGTTGTCATGAAATAATTGAATATTATAGGATTGCTTAAAAATAAAGAAAAAATGTATAAAATGGAGACCAGTTTCTTACAATACAAATCATGCGTGGAGAGAAAAAAAAAGCTGAACATTATATAAGACAGAAAGCTTAAGGACTTAAAATTATTCACAAAACACAGACAACACTGAATATCACTTAATGTAGAAAATTATTTAAAAAAAAAAAAAAGACATCAAGGTTATCTGTTTATTTTTTTCTCTTTAAATTTTTCATTTCAAATTTAGAATGAAGCAATAATATACAACACAAAGCAGTTTAAGAATTTATAAAAATTTTGACAGATAATTCCAAAAAGCTGGCAACCTGAAATTGACATTTTTTCTTCTTAAGGAGATTCACATATAAATGAAAAATATGAAGGAAGAAGTGACAAAAAGGTGAAACAAACCTGGAGACAGTCCTGGGGAGACTTGAAGATTTAAAAAAAAAAAAAAGAAAGAAAGAAAGAAAAAGAAACAACAGAAAATGTTTTACTGAACTTTATAAATATTTAAAGAAAAAGCATCAGCAAGCAGAACACAGACTAATACATAACAAATACACTCAAGAATGTTCTCTTCTTTTTTAAGATTAAAAGGATATATTCTTAAGATTTTAAGTCAATGAAATACTATATATCAATTACATTAAGAAATGATAAATTAACCACAGCTAGAATTTGGACCTATGCACAAACAAGTACATTTAGACCACATTTTGATATTTTAACTAGATTCAGCAATACATAAGATACTAATCTTAGATCACATCAATGTTAAGGGTATTATAAAACTACTAATAAAATAAGTGACCATTTGGGGGTGGGGAGACAAAAGATATTTCAGTGATGAAATTTGCATATTTTTTAAACTACAAAATCTCATTTTCTAACATTATCAAGGGATGAAAATGAAAGATTAATGATATGCAAGTATCATGGTAAAAGATCCAAATCCTATCAGATAATTTACATTTGTTAATATATTTGACCTATAATTACATTTAAATGTACAGATGTCACATGATCAAATAAAGGAAAATAATAAATTGAAAAAAATAAATAATGATAAAATTATAAAGAAGCAAATGAACACTTTCAATGAATGAAACAAAAAATATGGAAGAAAATTATTAGGTGAATTATTAACTTGCATGTTAATCATACTTCAGAGAAACAATGCACTTAAGAGAAATAAATATAGATTTTAATAAATAAAAAGTATTTATATCAAAGCTTAATTCATATGGATTTATTTGTAGCAGTAGTAATAAAAACTACAAATTAAGAGTACATTTTAGAGATATAAATACATTTTTTTTTCTTGTAATTTTTTTCTGATCTTGAAGAGATCTATTTATCAATGTTTTTATGTTGCCTTCTAAATGGAATTTAGTAGTTGAATTTTTAGTGCCCAATGAAAAATAAAAATTAGCATTGTTATAATGAAAAAAGCATGTTCATTTCATTTATACAAAATTTTTGTTGGTTCACCATTTAATTTCTCATTATAAAAATTAAACAAAAACTCATACAAGCAAATTAATTTTTGATTACTTAATTAGTTTTTTTATATAAGACTCATAATGTTAGACATTTCAGATATCCTAGGCTCATTTTTTTTTGTTAATATTTTTAATTACATTTTTTTTTTACCTTTCAAATTAAATAAGAGAGATTCAAAAGAAAACTGTAGCTTGAGATGAGAGGCTACCTTTGATAGCCTGCCATGACAGTTTGCTTTGTTATATCTGCATGTTTCTGCCATCTTGTTCACAAAGTCAATGGCAGCTAAATGGAGTTCTTATCTCTAATCGAATGCCTTCATTCCTACTTAGCCATAGTTAGACTAATTTTTAAGTTGCCCAAGGTTCTTACATGAAAGTCTCATCTGAAGATATTTTTGTTCTGATTTAGACCAATTTAATTTGAAAGCCAAAGACTATAATCTGCCAAAAAAAAAAAAATGGTGATTAAAAAAAAAAAAAAAAAAAAAAAAAGCAGCATATCAGATTCTAATCAAAGAAATGTGTGAAATGATACTCGGAAATTTTAACTCATTGACAAAATGCTCAAAAATAAAATTAATAAAAGGGAGAAAAAAATTTTTTTTTTTTTTTTTTAAAGATTATCTTCTTACACTAGTCTTTGAAAATATCTGATAAAACAAAGTCATTAAATGGTGAACAAGTGACATCAAATGAACATAGAATTTCAATAAACTCTTTACAAGTTACTTAAATTTAGAGAATTGCTGCTTCATTAATCTTTAATAGAGATTTTTTTCCTTTCTTTTAAACATCCTAAGTAGAAAAGTTTAGTTAATATTATATGAAAAGTTTCCTAATTACCAAAAGAAGTTATTTGAGAGAGAGAGAGAGAGAGAGAGAGACTAAGTTATAGTAAAAAGAATATTTATTGTTCTCTATGAGATCTGAAAGCAAACTATATATCTAATGGTTTATTCATTTGACTTCATTGAGTGATCCATCTCCTTTTCTTCTACAAATTTGATATGGAAAATAGAAACAGGCAGAGGAAAACAGGAATAATTGTCTTGGTTTTCATTAAAAGAGGCATTTCCCAAACTACATGTGCTGCCTTTGTGAATTGGAAGGTACACAAAGCATTCTCAACACTCAAAGAGGAAGACATTTCTCTTATACTAGCATCACTGACCATATTCAAGTGAAGGAGGGTTAGAAGAAAAAGAAGAAAAAAGCTGCTGTTTAATTTTTTTGTTTTGTGAACTATAGGGAGAGAAAAAATTGGGGAGCAGATTCCACATATTAGCCATTCATTGAAAGGTTAAGCAATGATACATCATTCTAGAAACAAATACAACATCAATCCAAACATGGAAGAAATGATTTATTATTCTTATCATGTACAACATTTAAGATATTTTTTACACAAAGGTCTTCAAATCTTATTTCAAATGTGAACAGGAATAATTATGGTAACTTATAGAAACACAAAAAATGATATAGAAAACAAACAGAAAAGGATGGAAAATTTATAAAAAAAATAAAAACAATCAGGATTACAGGAAATCCTAAGCATTTATGCAAATCCAATTAATGAAAATTGTGATGGCAGACAGAAAATATGAAAGATAGAATATATTTCAGAGGCCCTAGACACCTGGGAGTGGGTAATATAGATCAAGTAAAATATAAAGGAATAATAACACCATGCCACCTCCAAAATTAACACATTAAAAAAGAATTAATAATCATGATACCAATGTTTAGAGCAAAAAAATACAATGTCTGAAAGTCAAGCAAATATAGGGAGAATGTAAAATAGAATTGTTTTAATAGTTGAACAAAAAAAAAAAAAAAAAGTGAAGATCATATTATTCTCATTAATAAAGGAGTTGGTCAAAAACTCAACTAACCACAGGGACAGATTTAACCAAATCCAAATGAATCAATCATGTTAAATTAGAAATATTTTAAGGTTTTCGAATTCTCCCAACATAAAGAAAAAAATCTTATAAAAAAAAATTGGATCAAAAGTTACATTAAGACAAAATAGTTAATATTAGTAACTATAATTATCTTAAGTAGAATGTCATTTTGTTTTGATGTTGTAATAAAAAATATATCTGTATTAAAAACATCTGAGGACCCCCCAGAATAATTTTCAAATTATTTATTCAGATTCATCTTTTAAGTTCATTTTCAGTTTTACATTACTTTTACTATGGCTCTCTTGTAAACCAAATTACAAACAATTATCAATAATGTCCTAAACTGTAAACTCCAACAAATTTGATTCTCACAAAATAAATCATTTGTTTATCATGATTTAAAAAAAAGTTAAAGTGTAAGAGACAAAATAAAAACAGTTGCAAAAAACGTTTAGAAGAAATCTTACAAAACTGTAAAATCTCATTAAATCTTTCTAACACGTAAAGTTAAGAAAATTCTAATTGTGAAAATTAAATGCTATTAATAGCAGATGCAAAAAGAGATACTTTTGAGGAGAAAAATAACATTTTAAAACATAAAACTTTTATGAAATTAAAAGAATTTCATCAAAATAATTTTAAAAAGTTGTAACCAATTACAAAGAGATTTTTCAAAAGAAAGTAGAAAGCGAAGTTGATCAGAACTAATTATTTTATAACCTCCTCTCTGGTGTTTATTAATAATTAAGCAACATTAAAGTTTTGCAAAAATTTATATCCTTTTCCCATCAGTTTCAACAAAAAATGTTATAATTAATTTAACAGCAATCAATAAAGTTAATTTGGAGTCTATACTAGAACAATTTTAAAATTTATAAACCTATATGTGAGATTCAGTATTAATAATGTGTGTACAAAGTTAAAAGCAACAAAATTCAATTACATAGAAATGATTTTTACAAGGAATATATAGATATTATAATGTAATTTGTCCGACAAAAACTTTGATACTTCATCTTTGGCTAAAAACATGAAAGTGACAAATTGATTTAATATGTCAACCAATAACATCCATGAAAGTTTATATCATTTTAGTTTTATGTAAGTCCTTACTAGATACAAATTCATCCTTAATATTAACTAGGTGAAACTATTCAGCTATTTCTTTTGACTTTCAGATGATTTAACTCAAAATCCAGATGTTATTAAATAATAAATTCTTTTCTTGTACAAACTTATGACATTAATTCTATACAGTAGCAGCTATATAAAGAGGAAAAATTACAACTTTGTTCTATTTTATTTAATGGCAATGGTAACACTAGTCATATGGAAACATTGACTCAGCAGCCAGTGCTAATTTTAGTTGAAATTCATGAAATCTTTCTATTAAAACAATTCTTCAGGAAAATAGGCTTTTCAAGTCCATAAGTATTATTGCTTTTCCCAATGTTGGTGGGGCTTTCTTCCTAACCTTTTGTTTGATGTAGTGTGGAACACTAACATCTTGATTATATCATTTTCTTTTTGAGCTATCCATTTTAGTTATTGCAGCTATTGAAAGTCCTCAAGTTATGTGGTTTCTGTTATTTGCTACAATTCTTTTCTTTTTTTGTGATTCTGTAACACCAATCCACAAAGTTTGAAGAAGGATGGTCCTCTTTGAGACCTATATGCTTCACTTGCTCAGAAACATTTTTAACCAGATCTCAGAAAGTGGCTGTATACAGTTAACAATTTAGATATTTCTCAACAATTCTGACACCATGCATGACATCCATATGAAAGTCTCGATCTGACAAGACTATTTAAGAATGAATGTCATGGTTTTAGGTTAATGCTTTGGTTTTGTAGCAACTTGTAGTGTTGGGTCAAACCCAACCCTAGCACTATATACTATTTCATATTCAGTTTATCTTCTATATCTTATCTTCTATACTAAATTTGTTATAACTGATCCATACAATAATAATTCCACATATATGAATTTTATTTTGAAGACAAGACATCTTATTTATATTTAATATTGCTGACCTCATAGAAATTCATTTAGACAATTTTTGGCTTGGGAACTGCAAATAAATTTCTTTAGATATCTGAGAAAAAATATGAAATAAGGGATTTAACATGATTAGAAATTCATTATGGTGGCCATAATAGTTTTGTTTTTGACAAGATCCAAATAATGTAATAAGAATATAAATAATAACCATTTACTACCAAGTAAAAACAATATTTCACTAGTAAACATTATCAAAGAAATAGAGACTTATAAAATAGACTGTAGAAGCAATAAATAATAGAAGTTATTGAAGTTAAAGAAATGGTAAATACAAACTTTTATCAATTTGACAACCTGTATATAATGTCATATTCATAAGTATACAATGTTTTTAAGGAACCAATCAAAAGAAGACATTTGAGAACGCCAGTAAACAATCTTGACTACAGGAGAATGTGAATGGTAGAATGGTTTGCACAGAAAACTTAACAGTTCTAAAGCTTTGAAGAACACAGTATTGTTGTTTTACATTCATAAAACCAACTACAAAAGAACATAATGAATACATGCCATAAACTGTTGTGTTACTTGGTCTAATATCCAATTATCTATTCAACAAAATATTCTGCAAACCAGTTTATCATTAAAAAAAAATATTAATAAGATAATGTGAAAAGAGTAGAGTTGATTGCTTAGAAAAAGTCAAAATTAAAATAAAAACAACAGAAATACATATATTTATTTGATATTTATGGAGAAAAAAGTTCACACCAGCCACAATATTTCTTAACATACAATACTCAACTGCTATAATATACAAAAAAAATCACTTGGAATACCATTTCAACTTTTTAGTAACAAACTACAATCAACAATTTACTGTTTTATTTACTGCTTAAGCATTTAATTATTTATGGAGATAACATGTTTGTAGACATGAGAAATAAGAAAACAGGAAGGAAAATAACAATTGCTAATTATTGTACACTACAACTATTTACTTCTATCTAGGAAGCTGATAAAAAAGCTGGCTATAAGGTTAAAAAATAAATAAACTGAGAAAGTAACAAGCAAAATAAAAATATTTATAAATCTTAAAGAGGATCATCAATAGATGAAAATTTATGCCTTGAATGCTACCAAAGTAGTTTATTATATTTTTGCTGTTAAAAAATGGGTGATCAATTTGGAACTTACTTAATAACAAAACTGATAACCCATTTTATATACAAGGTGTGCAGGGCTAAAACATTGAATAAAACATTAAAAAAAAAACCCACTAAAGTTGGATCTCACAATTAACAAGGAATATTAAAAAACATTTTTTTTAATGACATTTAATATGATCCTCTATATGCAACCGATATTTTGCAGTATTTTCCTCAAATGAAGCATGCATATATTTTATGGAACAAATATAAGTAAAAATGCAAAAAGCATGAACAGATGGAAAAGAATTTTTTTTCCTTTTAGAAAAGACAAAACGAACAGTAAGTATCATGTGGGTGGCAATTTTCCAGAGTCTAACATTCAGTGTATGCTTCAGTTAGCCTCTGAATATATCCAAGGCACTTTTTACAAAACTGCCAACTAGCAACAGAAGAGCATATTGTAAAAAATAAAAAAGGAGCTTCAAGTGGGCATAATTTTTCAGGTGGAGGAATCTCTACAACTCACTGATTTCTTCAAACTTGCAATATCATTTTTGTTATTCTTATTGACAATACACTCAAAAGATTCAACTTCCCAACTGTCTTTATATTGGGTGGCCAAAATGTTTGTGTTTATTAAGTAAATCTTTTTTGTTATTTTTAAATAAATTTCACTATTAAACTTAACATATGTATTTACCATTTTGTTCCACTATCCTTTGCAATTCTCCCAAATATTTTATCTTTTCTCAGCAAAGAACTGCTCTAAATGAGAATAGTGATATTTTTCATTAAGAAATTTCTATAAAAACTGGAATAAATGGTAATCAAAATGTGCCACATCTGCTAAATATGGAAGTGGATGAATGACAATCTCTAAAGAAATATGCAATCTGGCATTATTCTGACAGAATATTAAGCTCTTTCTTTTAACGAGTTTCAAGTAGTTTTTATCAATTGCTGCCTTCAGCTATATTCACTGGAAGCAGTACTTGATTTGGTTCTCAAAAAGAAGCTAATTGGAGAGGATTTCCTGCAAATCCCATCATATGCACCATATCTGAATAAAGACTGGCCTTAAGTAGACTTAATAATGGTTCATTTTGCTTATTCCATGATCTTTTGCATTCCATATTTACTTTTCATCACCTGTTATAATTTGTTTCCAAAACAGGAACTTTGCAAATTTGCAATTAATTATGACTATGTGTGTGTTTCTGCCAATGACACAATTATATGTATGTCTTTTGTTTAATATTGAATAAATTTCTATTTTTTTCTTTTACTGAAATGTCTCAAACTATTGATTACACTTAATAAATAATTCCAATATGAATAATTTCACTTGCATAAAAAGTAAGACAATTTTGCAGAAGACTCCAGTAAGCTACAAATACAAGTCTTTCACATAACATTCAGTTAAAACTCTTTACAACTAGTGCTGCCAGCTTTTACACAAGCCAATGTGCTCATATCAGCCCAATTTCCAATCAAAATAACATTGCAGAGATTATTGAAGCAAAGTTTAAATAATGTCACTTCCGTTCACAAGTTTGGTGACAGTGGTGCAGGGATAGCTACTTCTCTATTTCTGATGGTGCTGAATTACTTCCAAAATTAACAAAAGAATTATATTATTTGGGGAATTATCTTTTTAAAAAAGGGATAGATGGTAACAATATTTAAATATGACAAAGGATAAAATTCATAACAATTTTGCTTAAGGTCATATTTATTTTTTTACTAGTCACTCATTTACTTGCTTTAAAGTAGGCTATCCAAAGTAATAAAATTTCACAGTGATTTAGGTTACCTACTTCTTTTTGTTTAGGGGACAGGAGAAACTTTGACCAACTGAATGAATATAAGTATAGGAAGAAGGGTGAAGGACGTTATCTGTTCACAGTTCGGTTTGAAGAACAACAAAACAATTTTGCAGAAGACTCCAGTAAGCTACAAATACAAGTCTTTCACATAACATTCAGTTAAAACTCTTTACAACTAGTGCTGCCAGCTTTTACACAAGCCAATGTGCTCATATCAGCCCACTGACCACTACCTACAGGCACTGCACCCAGTCATTTGTCACTCCAACCAGGCAACATGAAACAGATGGGCAGTTAATGGCATGGATGAAGGGGTTCATAGAAGGACATGGACAGTGAGCAGTTGTCTACAGCACTGGGGACTATTGCACAGTTTTTAAAAATCTCACTGAAGCTATATGCATCCCAACCACCAAAAATTATGTGCAGAATAACAAGATTTGATATAAACTGGTTTCCTTTACAAATACACTTTAATTTTAATATCAGGCAATATGTGTAAACTAATTAAAAATACTTTTTAAGTGTTTAATTTACAGAAAATAAATTACAAATAACAGATATGTATAAACTTTATATTAACAACTATTGTTAAGAGTGATTCAGTGAATAGAGATAAAAGCATTATGAAAAATTAATTTTCAACATTAAAATGAGATAGTCTAATAGCTCATAACAAAATATAAAATATCAAATAAATTATGTAATGATTTCTTCAGAGACTCATTTTATTGTTTTACATGAGTTTTTACTTTTAAGAGATGTATGCTGTACATGGTATTCTGGAGTCATTGATGTTGATGCCTCATCTCAGAGCCAGACAGAGTGAGATGCAAATAATTCATTTCAGCATTTATATTTATCACCTGACTCATCCTAGTCTTTTTAATCATTGAATAACATCAAAAATTATATAAATTCTTAAGAAATTATTTTAATAGAGCAACTTGTAACAAGTTCTGCTGGCCCCAAAAAAGGTCCTATGAATATCCACTGCATAGAAATCAACAGAAACTAAATAATATAGAATATAAGAATATGAACAACAGACTATCCTCAAAACAGTGAAATCAAAAAGAAATCTTTGTTTAGTTACAATCTCAAAAGATCTTACCAGCCAGAAAATAAAAAATATTCAAACAGATGTGAAAGATTCTAAAAGATTCAACATCTTAATTAAAATTTCTTAATTACTTCTTATATGTTTGCACATATTTGATTTTGTTGACTGGCTTCAGATGACCTTCATGGAATGAGTCAAAGATAATTATAAGGCTTTTATTCTTATTAATAGAACCTGCATGGTATTTGGTATTTATTATTTGACAAATGACATTTGTCCTCATCATAATTCAAACTATTACCCACATCTTTGTAGCCATTTATACAATTTATAATACATGATTAAACTATCACAGAAAGAAATTTTTAATCTTGAATAAAGTTTGCAACTTTTCTAATCTTAGAAAAGTTGACTACTTCTTCCCCAAGTTTGAAAATCCGTGAATTCCTTCAACAACATCAAGAATTGAACCTTAGGTTTCAGAGCCAACAATCCTAATGTTTCAACTACATATTTTAACTTTGGCTTGTTGCCAATATACTCAATGCTACTCTCTTTAGAGCAATATGCCAAACCTTAACTGCTTCTTTTCTCTTGCATCTTGTATGCACCATTCTTACTAAGTAGTCTGCCATTTGATAATCTCATTACAATAAACAGTATAAGGAAAAAGGTAATAATCACTAATGGTTACATTAATTCAGATGTACTCACATCATGTAGAAAAAAAAAAACACAGGACATAAAATAATTTCTTATATAAAAAAAAAAAAAAATTACATTCTTCTATTAAGTCCAGCAAAAACAAAATTCATCAAGGTTAATCAGTGCAGACCAAATATGTGCAAACCTTCCAACTTACTAAATGATACATATGAGGTAAAGAACACAAACAACCTGCTAGTTTGAAGTATTCTGCACCATTGAAATTTATCTAATTTTACATTAATCTATAAATAGATAACAAAATCATCTTGACATTTTCAGAGATCCTTACCCAAGTAATTGTTCATTTCTGTTGCATACTTTCATAATATAGATATTTTGCTCTTTAATATCTTATAATATACTTAATAAACCATGAATTTATTATTTATACTTTTAATTAAAATATAGAATAGTGTAGCACAAGTGCTACGAGTAAATATTAAGATGAATCAACATGTAGGAATGTTTTACACAGATTGTAACAATTAGGTTTTCTTCATTTTCAAGAGAAAATTTAGATAACATAGAAAAAAATATTTCCTGTGAATTAAAAAAAAAAAAAAAAAAAGGTTAGCAGAAAATCCTTTACAGAACAATTTATTAAAAAGAAAAATTCTCAAGGTCCCAAGATAAACTTGAATGACTTTGGCAAAATAGAAATTTATTTACCATAAAGAAATGTAGACACGTTTAATAATTGTAAAAAAATAAAATTTTCAAACTACATTCAGAAGTTAAAATAAAATATACATCTCCAGCTAAAATGAGAACAAATAGAGTATAATTCCACTGTCTGTAACATTTCATTTAAAAGAGGGCTCAATACAGAGTAATATATATACATAAACAGAAAATCATAGTTGGGTAGCATATAGAAGCATATGTTCAACACAGAGAATACCAAAGAAAATACATCAAAATCTATACACACGTACATAGTCCCATGTAAAATCTTGTTAATCAGAGTACCATACAAAAGAGTAGCAATTATGATCAAAATATCATAGAGTTCCTTACATCAAACAATCCGAGTACCATCCAAGAAGGATTGACTTCATAATGTAAGTATTACAAAGAAATAGCACAGAAGATAAAAGCATATAATCAAGAATCAAACTCAGACTCAAATGTGCATTATACAACAAAGTTACAGTTAAAGGAAATAACAATATTGACAAATGTTTAAGTGAATTACTGACATTGATCAAGCTGAAAAAGCTCAAATGGAGAAAACAAAGGGTAAAAATGTAATGTACCATACCTACATTATAGGCAATGGTACCATATTCCCAGAGACCTCCCCAAAGGAGACAGAGATAATTGCATCTTTTTCATGTGATCAATGCCAACAAAAAAAAAAAAAAAAAAAATAGATCTCTTGTTATTGCAAAGTTTACTCCACATGCCAGAACAGCTTCTGTTTCTCATCCACAAGTCTGCATAGACCATAATTTAAATCTGATGGCCATGCACCAGCTGGTTTGGCTATCTTATCTGGGTCAGCATCTAACTTGCAAACAATGGTGCCAACCAATTTTACAGTCAGTAAAAAAGACTCACTGAAGCAATATACAGTACTGAGTAGACAATCAATTTAGGGAATGGTAAAACTATCACCCTTACAATATCTGATTAAGATATGAGAGGAAATCACTCTTTGGGGGAAACTGATCTTAATAAATGAATAAAAAAAATAAAAAATTCATGTGCTTTCAACATATTTTCTCCTTTTATTGAACTCATTAACAAATAACTTCATTTATAACAAAAGGCATTATAGCAGAGAGTAAGCAGTGAAATTTATTGATCAAGTCCTATAAGGTTTTATTTTTCTTTGAACATTTTGTTTTGTTTTGTTTTATGACTTCTTATCTAAATGGATTAAACTCACTGCACCCTATTTATTGAATCCTACTTTCACCTTATCAGTTCATTACCTAAGGCCAGTATGGATTCTAGCTTTTAAACCCTCATCTAAGAATGGAAGCAGGGAACAAATACAAGTTAAGCTAATGGAAATCAATATTTATCACTTATTCACTGTGTGCAATCAAGAGTAAATGAGAAATATTGCCTTAAAGATTCAAGGAAGGGAAATGGAAAAAAAAAACAGATGACTTGTCTCTTGAATAACAAACTATTTTTTTCTTTTTTTCATCTCAGAATGAACATTTATACTTAATCAAAAATCTTTTTAAATGAAGAAAAAATAAAATTTATTCTTCTTTGAGTATGCAAAAATTAGTGATTATTTGCGTGACTGACTTTAAATCTAATCTTTATGATGAATTCAGTTTCTGACAGATAGAATTTCAAATATATATGAAAAATATCATCTGATTAATTCTCTTTACATAAGACATTTGTAACATTAATTGTGTGCAAAAATTCCCAGCACCTTCATTTTGCAGAATAGATACTAAATACCCAAATAGTTTTCAGTGTTCACTTATTACTGTTGAAAGAAAATTAATACAGATGTGACAGTGTAGATGGTTTCTTTTGAAATTGACCAATAAGGCAGCAGAAGTAAAGATTATTAATGGAGATGTTTCCATTGAACACAATATGTGTGTCATAAATGGTTTTGCTGAGTTCATGGTGAATCTGAATATAAGAATAAACCAAACAGGAGTAGATCACAAGAATTAAGATAATTACTTGAAAGCTTTTTTGGGTGATGACCCAACTCTATCACTGTTGGAATTGGTTAAAAAACTTTGTATCAATCCCTCAACTACTGTAAGGTGGATGCAGAGTGGGAAAATGGGTTACCCCTGAAATTGTCAGAATGAAGCATTAGACAGCATCTCACCATTTGTATTTCCCTTCTTGCTTTGTTTTATAACATTGCTCTAATAATCCAAATCAACAAAAATGGCTGGGTCCAGGACATCCAGTATTGTCAACAGCAAAACATAACCTTTGAGGAGAAAAGGTTACTGCTCTATATTTATTAAGACTTGAAAGGCCTCCTGTGTATTATGAATTGCTAATGCCTGGTGAAAGTGGCTACGATAACACCTTACAGTCATCACCTTTCAGGTTGGAATGCTACAACTGAAGGAAAAAGTTCATTTCCATTTGCTTTATGGACATAATGGTTTTGAAATAGGAAATTCTTCCTCATATGGCATATTCACCTGATTTTGTATCATCAGATGTTTATTTTCTTCAATCATAGAAGCATTCCTTATTAGATCAAAAATTGATATTCAAAATTTCATCATCAACTTTATTACATTGAAACCAATCATTTTTGTAAAAGAAAATTTGAAAATTTTCAATATGTTTACAAAAAGTCATAGAAAAATCAATATTTTAATGATTAATGAATACATGTAAAGTTATTAATTCAAATGCAGGAAACTTTTACACATACCTAATATATTTTATAAAAGAAAGGTGAAGAAAATTTATATTAAAATATTGTGTCACTAACTTTGGTTGTAAATGAAATGAAAGTGAGGATTAGGATTTAGATTATCAAAACAGTAGCTAATGAAAATAAAAATTTATTGATACATTAAGATCTTTCTACACTGCGTGCCAAATTATTATCGAGATAACTTTTTTTCTAATATTTCAAAAACTGTCCAATCAATTCACACAAAATGTTCACACGATGTTGGCAACATTGACCTGCGCAATCACTGAAATTTTCATACTGATCTGCACAATGTAAACAAACTGGCGCCATATTTGTTATCAGCACGGTGATTTGAGCGTGCCAAATTATTAGAAAAGTGTAAGAATTTAGTGAAAAGATGAGCCGTAAAAGCAGTTTAAGTGATGCTGAAAAGAAAACTATCATCTTAGAACTCTCAAAAGGTAAATCTACCTTAGAAATTTCTAAAATGATAGGGAGGTGTCATCAAACAGTGAAAAAGTTCACCGTCGACCCTACACAAGTACGCAAAAGGGCATATAAAGGCAAGCCAAGGGTTATTCCATGTCGTCTCATGTCATGACTTAAATGAGAGGCCACGAAGAACCCTGGACTTACCAGTCAAGAGCTTTTCAGTCGCATTGGGGATCCTACTGTGTCTAAAAGTACTTGGTGTCAGTATCTGAGGAAAATAGCAACAACAGTCAATCGAAGCCTCCATTGATGAGAAATCACATTCAAAATCGATTGAAATGGGCCGAGGACAATATGAAGATTGACTTCTCTAAAGTTTTGTTCACAGACGAAACTCGAGCAACACTTGATGGGCCAGATAGATGGTGCAAAGGCTGGGCAATGAACAGACAGAATCGCCATCAGAGTTTGAGACGCCAACAAGGCGGTGGAGGCATAATGATCTGGAGTGGTATTATTGGAAAAACATTAGTGGGCCCATGGAGAGTACCAGATAGCGTCAAAATGACTGCTGATACATACATAGCGTTTATGAAGGAGCATCTTGAACCGTGGATGAAAAGGCAAAGAGTTGCCCTCAGAAGGGCCATTGTTTTTATGCAAGATAATGCTCCCTCACATGCTGCACACAAGACTACTGAATATTTGAAACAGTTAGGCTTCGATAGACCTCGAAAAATAAAGTGGCCAGCAAATTCTCCATATTTGAACCCAATTGAAAACCTTTGGAGCATCATGAAGCGAAGACTGTACACCAACGGATGACAATTCAGGAGCAACACTGAGTTATGGGAAGCAATTCTTGACATATCTTGCAGCATTACAGCAGATGACATCCTACAATTAACAAATTCTATGGATCGTCGACTTTTTCAAGTAATTTCAAAACAGGGAAAGCACATGCCCTATTAATTTGTTTAAAACTGTGCCTTTGTTTGTATCTGTTATTATTTGTTTGATTATCTTATTTATTAGCTTCTTTTGATCATAAACATTCATGCACAACATTAATAAACGTTTTGTTTGCTCAATTCTGGGAATTTTACTAAACCTTTCTAATAATTTGGCACGCTCAAATCACTGTGCTGATAACAAATATGGTGCCAGTTTGTTTACATTGCACAGATCAATGAGAAAATTTAAGTGATTGTGCAGGTCAGTGTTGCCAACATTGTGTGAAAATTTTGTGTGAATTGATTGGACGGTTTTTGAAATATTAGAAGAAAAAAATTATCTCGATAATAATTCAGCACGCAGTGTAAAAATAGACAAACCTTACAAAATTAATAATACAAATATTTCAAGTAAAAATTCAGATAACTTAAGACTATTGATGCTACTACTACTACTACTACTACTACAAGGTCGTAAACAAACAATGTGGTGTAAATAATTGAAGATGAGTAGTGGTAAATTACTAAAGATTTGGACTTTGTCTCATTATTTACTTTTGTGTTTGAAATGATAAAGCACAGAGATGCAGAATCTAAGTTCAAGTCTTATAGGAGGATACTTTTTATTCCAATTTACAGCCAGTGGATATTCAACTTCAAACATCATAATAACAAGCAACAGTAAGAATTTACATTCTTTCATTCTTCTCATTCCTTAATAATGTTTTTCTTATATTCTTTCACACTCAGTAACCCCCCCCCCCCTGCACGTTAGTGACTTTGTTACCTTATTAGGGTGAAAAGATTTTTTTTAAAAATGAATAGGTTACTATGTTTTCCCTCATTTACTCTTAGCAATAAAAAATGTGGAAAGATTCTTTATAAGGAAAAAAATGAAATTGCTAAGTACTAAAATAAAACCAGTTGCCTAAAGAAAATATAAAATTTTAAATATATAATGAAAATTTAAAATAAAATTCATAGTTACAAAATTAATAATTTATCTTTTATCACAACACTAAAAAAATTTTAATTATTCTCCTAAAAGATTACACATAAATTAAATTATTCATCTATACATTACCTGAAATTAATAACAGGTATGTTAAAACAAAAATAAAAATATCAGTATGAATAAAGTCACAAAAATCAAGTGAGTGTTGTCTAAACAAAAGCTGTTAACAGTTTACTTATGGAATATAAAATCCATCATCAATTAATAAAATTAACAAAATACATTTCCAAGATTTTCTTTTGTTCATATATTAGAGAATAATGAAAATATTTTGTTTATATTTACAAAAGACAATGATTTTTCTACTTTCCAAATAGAAAACATTAACCACTGATTATCATTTTTCTCATATCAGTAATACAAGTCACTATGTTAATGAGGTCAATTGTTTTTAGAAAACAAAATAGATTTGCTTTATTCTTGTTATAAAGTCAAATGGGGATATTTGTGTTGCAAAAATAAAACCTATTCTTGTTTATCACATCCAATATATGTATTTAAAAAGTGCATAAGATACATTTAAATGTTACTTCTCTTATGTGCTGTGTCCCTTCAGGACATAGATGATCATGGCTCTCCACAATTTCCTGTTCTTTGTAGCTCTTAATAAATTTTACCTTTTTGTTATCTCTCATAATTCTGTTCTGCCATCCATTTATACAAGCTCGCTAAGGTAGATTATGCATTGTTTTCCTCTGTCCCTCTTGCCTTCAATCTGTACTGTGCATATCAAATTTTCCAAGCCATCTTTCCTCATTATGTGCCCTAGAAATTTCAACTATCTCTTCCTCATATTAAGTATATGTATCCTTTTTATTTTCATTAAAAAACGGACTCCATATGTGAAAATTTATATGTGCTATATGCTTTTCATTAAAATTGTGTGTGTCCTGTGATAAAATCTTGTCTATGTGAGCTTTTTATTAATAAATGCAACTGAAATCAACATATTTTTATAAAAAATATGTAAGTTATAAATAATTGGAACCTTTCACTAGAAGAACTATTTAAATAAATTCAAGTTCAAAATAGAAGTGCTTTGCTAGACATAAATCACCCCCAAAATTCTATAAACAATTGGATCAAATATTATAAATCAAATATTAAAATTTAAGTTAATAAAAAAAAATTCAAAGAGGGAGGGGAAAACTATTCCATTAACATCTTTTATCAAATATAAAATTTCATAATTACAACTGAACAAATGTCAGTAACAGAAATATGTCAAAACAAATTTACGTCATCATAATTTTGTTTTTAGAGAGAGAAAATAAGATCTGAAAATAAACTTAGCACAAAAAAAATATGTTGAGGATTGGATAAAAAATTCCATGAAACTTGGAGTATGTTATTATTAATAATTATGTGTGTCTGTGTGTGTGCGTGTGTATAACCTACATACACAAAGGGGTGCTGAAAAATTCTTGAACCAACCCACTTTCTGAAATCATTATTTCAATGACCAAAAATCTGAAACTATCTTACATATTTAAAAATCTGTCTTTTTTCTTAATTAGGCATGATAAACAGTCTGTCAATAAAACACTTTTTATTTGGCAAGATATCTACACCTGAAACCAAGGGTAAATATTCTTTTTAAACAAAGAAACAAAGGTAATTTTATTTGTTTAATCAAAATTCATAAAGATAAACTTATCTGCCAAAGCATTTGGTAAAGTTTGCTAAACATAATATTTCAGAATCCCTAAATTATTTCAATTAATTTATCTTTCAAGGAAAATTATGTACTTAAACTTCAAGAACCACAGAAATTTCTGTTCAATAATCAAATCTGAAAAAAAAAAAAAAAAAAAATCAATAGATAAAGTAATTAATCAAAAGTAACTAAATGACTTGCATTTCAACTTTTAATGCCTTTCTACCTGATTATTTTTTACCCGCAATAAAACTAATGGCCACCTTAATGATACAAGGGAGAGATATCTAAAATTATTTTTCTCCTGAGAGGATTTAATATTTGCAGAATTTTCTAAAAATGAAAGTTACTATTAACTATTTTTTTTAAAACCAGCCTCATAAAATTGAACTTGCTTATATGAACATTTTTCTTTATCTACATTGGATTTTCCTAATAAAATTCACAGAACAATCTTTTTAATGGCTGGATTTTGAATTCAGAGTTGTCCTTCTCCTAGACTAGTTGCCAACCACAGTTAGAGATCCCAGTCTGCCCTGCTATTTAACCCATAGATGGAGGGGAGGGAAGGCAAAGAGATAAATTCCTACCTTTCTAAAGGGTATATGTGTGAAAGTGAGTGTAATGAACTTGACTAGAATTCAAACTCAGATTGCCGATTACTCATTCTGAGCACCTATTACACCACCTGCACATCCAAATCAAATACCTATTTCTACATCAAATAGCAGCAAAATGGTGACTGAGGATTACTGCTGACCAAAAGAACAACTTTGCATTTTTACTTACCACACAGTTAAAATTGGGCAATTAATGGGTAGCAATAAGAATTGAACTCTAGACCTTATGATCTCTAGTTCAAATGCTATTTAAACCAAACAATTCCACAACAAGTAGACAAGTAAATATTAAAATAAAGACAGATATGGACTTACATGTGCATGTATGTATAAAAAAATAGATATGATAGAACACATACATACACAAAAATTAGAGCTAGCAGAATAGAGACAAGACACTGCATGACAGAATAAAGCACTGCAATTACTGCAACAACAATGAAGATAGTACAGTTCAAAAGCCTAGCAGAGTTTTTATTCACAGAGATAACGACATCAACAACAAATATGTTTAGGTTTAAAATGAAGACAAGACAAATAAGGCCAAAGTACCTGGCAGGTAGATAATAGCTTTAATTCTCATGTAACATAAATTACTTGTCAGAAGAATGACAACAAAATGACTAGTTGTGCAAGTGGATGCTGATAACTGGGTATGATGGGAGAATTGATAAAGGGACAGATTGAGGGTAGGAAGACAGCAAAGGAAGGAACATTTTGTGAGAATGGATTAAACAGTAAGCCATACAAACAAATGGGTAAACAGACAGATTGACAAAACTCCTTTTAACATTTTATTATCCAAGAACAAAACTAAACATTGATACAACATCAGCAGAGCATAACTCATGCACCATTTTGTGCTTATTCTAAATGAACAATAATATACTTCACACTGCAATACATGGCAAAATATTACAGAAAATAGGTACACTATGGGCTTACCAACTACATATACGAAATTACAGGCATCTTTTGGCTAAGAAGGTAACTTATTTGATGTATCTAGTTTAGTATTATTCAATTATAAAACTAAATTTAAAAAATGGAAAAAATATCATAAAATGGACTGAATAAAAAATTTCTTAACATACGTGAATGGTATTTAGCCAACAAGAAACTTAAAATATTGAAAATAAACATTCTTGTCTATCCTAGTAATAAAAACGTAAACATTCTCCTTAAAGGATTATTCTTGCGACAGACCAAAATTCAAGACACAAAATAAGAAAGAAAACCTGGATGAAATAAACAAAACTGCATGATCTTAATCCATTAATACCGACCATAATATTTGACACTAATTATAAAAATTGAAATCCAGTATTAATTGTATGTTTTGAAAAAAGATTTATAAAACTCCACTATTAATGATAGATTTATAAAACTCCATTATTATACTTTCATGAAAATCTGGTATTAGAGGTTTCTACCTTCAACCCATTAATGCCTATCATCCTAAAGATGACACTATTAAAGATGATATTATTAGTGCATTAAAATGAATCAGCTCCAGTATTATAACTGACAAGAAAATTTTATTTATGCTTAACAGCTAGGGAAGCTGAAAACAAATTCTACATCTTGTATGTTTGAGATCAATATTCTTTTAGATAATACCACTTTTCTTGAACTATAAAAAAAAAATTAACAAAGAAAGTTACCACCTGTATAATGCAGATTTAAAATATTAAATGTTTTTTTTTTTTTCTGCAGTTTCTTTTCGACTTAAAAAGGCTCTTAAATATAATAAGTTGATAATTTTAATTGCAAAGATGATAATGATAATGATGCAAATACACTATATTTCAAAGGCAAAACTGCAATCACCTATTTGGTTTCATTCTCATTTCTCACAAAAACAAAAAATGAGAAAATCTCTTGTGACTCAGGAGAATTCAGAATTGTTGTATTAATTTGAATGGCGCAAGGTTGCATTTTATGCAAACATCTGCTATAAAATAAATTTCAAAATCAAATCTTAGTAACATAGCAAACACCTCAAAATAACAAGATAATCGACTTTTACAAGCATAAAATTCATGCACAGATTAATATCTTAAACTAAGAAAAAATATAAAGTTAATATTAGAATTTTTCTTTTTTAGATAAAAATAACTTCAGAAAGAATTTTGTGTTTATTAAATTATTATCCTGAATTTGTTGTTTTAAACAAAAAACCTAATGCAATTTGTTTTGTCTGAACATGGTTACACAAATCATTTCCTTTCAAAGATTCTATCATTAGTTTTATGACAGCTGGTTGAATCCATTGGCATACATCCACCTTAGGAGATGATGGTGTAGTGCAGAGTGCTACAGGCCTGGGCAGAAGTTATGAAGATCTTTAGCTACTCATATGTCAAGATCCCTCTCTGTGTTTCCAGTAGTCCAAAAGAAAAGATAAACACCAACATCAGAATTTTGCTTCTCCTAGAATGGCTGGCACCTAAGGCAAGAGAGCTCTGTCTGTCCTACTATTTAACCCAAAGCCAAAAAAAGATAAATTCATGCATTTTCTAAAGGCATTATTACTGGTCAAAAGGATGTTGATATAAATTTGTGGAACTTGTCAAAGATTCAGAAGTTGATTTCCCTAACACCAATAATCAGCACATTTGCATATTTGGTATACATGGGGCGGGGGGAAGGTTTTACTATAATGAAGTCCCAAAGAAAATAATAAAAGTTACCTGATTAGCATATTCAAATAAAATTATCCACCAGTGTCCAGTAGAACAGGATATTTGCAAAATTAAAATTTGTAAGTATATACAGTATAACTGATGTTACTATTTTTACATTTTTTTAAATTCATTTTGTGAAATAATTATCTTAGAAAAGAAAAAAAAATAGATAATTAAGTTTTCTTTATTTCCTTGACTGGATATTAGTACATAGCCTTCCTTTGGAACTAACATGGTTGGATCAGGAAAATGAAATAAAGCCAACTCTGCAGATCGAGCAAAAGCAAGCAAGCTTTTCAGAAAAGCTAACAAGCTTTATCCTGGTTATGACAGATTTAAACTTAATCACTTGTAATTGTGCAGTTAAAGATAATATAACTAACCAATGAAATTTTCATAATGACCAAAAAGAAAGACTAATTAAAATGTCAATTCAGAATATAAAGAATGAATTCTCTTGGCGAAAGTAATAAACTTCTAACACTGATTAAAATTCAAAAAAGAAATTGTCTGAAAAGGAAAAAAAATAACCTTAAACTAATCTTAAATTATGGATAGTCATTTTTTAAAACTAAAATAATTTCACAGCATACAAAATAGTGTCAGGAGTGCAGAAAATATGAAAACTATAAGTTCAACTATTGCCCCCAGTAGAGAATCAAAGTGTTTTAAGTTTATTGACTAAGAATAGGTGCAAGGAAAAGCAATATTGATTACCTGTGACATGGAAGCAAGATACAATGGACAATATCACTGTCATGTGGTGACTTTCCTTTGTATCCTATCTCAGTTTTATATGAAGAACATGTATCTATTTGGCCTTGAAACAATACTTATAGAACAGATTAAAACAATTTAAGTCTCAACTCTTAGATAACAGAGAAATTTTTTTATTAAAACTCAACTATGAAAAGCATGCAACATTTAACTTAATATGTTCTACTCAAGAACAGAATATTTTTGAAGAATTTGAAATTCCCTTTCATTTTTCTTTTTTAAAGATATTTGCCAGTGTGATAAAACAAACTTACAAAATCCATATCTAAATGATAAAATCAGACTTAAAAAATCTAAGCAATATTTTATCTTGAATTATTGTTTTAACTTTTTATCATAGTTCATGAGTGAGTTCAGTTTTTATCAATGCTAATGTCACATAAATATTAAATTTTAATCTACTCTCTGCTATTTTTCATTAAATAATCAGTTCATCTTCAAATGCTCATCAGGTGGCATGGGATGAGATATTTGCTCAACAACTGCCAATCAGCTAATAAACAGTTTGATGAAAACAGATCAAGGTTCAGAAAACTCTAAATATCAATGATAAAGAACTGTAATGCTTTAGGTGTTTTTTTTTTTGTTTTTTTAAGGTAACAATGGTTTCTCCAAAAATATTGGATGACTCTTAAATTCATTTATTTGGTTCTATATTCAGCAGCTACAGAAACTCATTCTGAATATAACAAAAGCTGCCAACAATTTCCATGAGAAAAAGTTAGTTTTTAATTTCTTATCAGTAGTAATGATAATTGTTGTTTTTATAACAAAAACAAATTTGCACATCCAGCAGATGTATCTTTTAACTATTTATTCTTTTTTTTTAATCTTTCTCTTATCTTACAACTCTTACTGATATCTTGCAGAAATTATTTCCATAAAAGGAGCAACAACAACAACTGATAAAAAAAAAAAAAAAGATGAAATTTTCACAACATAAAGCAAAAAAAAAAAAAGCACCAAGATGAGAACTATATAAAATATACTTCATAAGCAAACTAAGAAAACTATAAATTTGTCTGTAACCTGTCAAAAGAGGCAAGGGGTTACTTTTGATCAGTTAAACATATCTACCCCCCCCCCCAAACACTACTCCAATCTAAAAAAAAAAAAAAAACAGAATCATCAAGGATGTGGTTTCAGGTTTTGTTTGTAACATTATTTCAAGTATTAGAATTTATACATTCTAAAATAAATCTGATATTTAATATTTTTTTAAAATTTACTTTTCTTTTAATTCTTCATTTCAGTTAATACAATCTAGTGTTATTATGCAAGTGGTGCAATATGGAAAGTTGGCAGGACAAGAAAAAAATCAACAAGAGACTCAGTGGGATAAAGAGCTCACAAGTAACATGGTATTCATATTTCAGCCAACGCCCAATAAAAGGTGTAGCAGTTGCCTGTTTTGTTTTTTTTTTTTTCATTATTTTTGGTTTGTTTTTGGTGGGTGAGTTGTTTGTTTCTGATACATTTCAGTAGAAATGAAAGAAAATATGGTAGGAAAATTAATAGTGAGAGACAGCTACAAAAGTAGCAGGAAAAATGCCACTGAGGAGAAATGATCAAGAAAAAAGTAATATATTATTTGGATACTTGTTATATAATAACATTATATAAAGTCAACTTCCAAATTCTTCTATTCAAACTTACATTTATATATTTCCTCTTTTTGTACAAAGGGGCTGGCTTGTACATTTAAAAGATACATTGAAAAGAAAGAACTATTGCTCAATATACTGATTATTTTTAAAATTATATCTAAGGTCTGACAAACATTAAATCAACCATTTAATCATTTTGGAAGAGATTGCATATGTCATGATAGTGTTTAATCATTTTGTATTCATAAGTGGTAAATATGTAAGGATCAACCAAAGCATCTTAAAAATGATAAAAATTATTATTTCATTATGCTATTGTAAATATCTTAACTAGTTTTCTTTTCTAGTAATAAAAAAATATGGGATATATTTATGTCTGTGAATCACAGACTTACCATTGTTAATATTTGGGGTATATTTAGAAAAACAGAAAAAAGGTATCTGTAATTGATTCTCATTTTTCTCAAGATGGAATAAGTTTTTTCAAATTAGAATCTAAAATTGATTTTCCTCACTATTTTTTTCTCTAATGGCAGTGATGAAACTCCATTTTGGCATATTGTTAGAATTGTATGCATTCATATACCTTGTTTGAAGAAATTTTTAAAAAATACATTTAATTTAAAAAATAGCTTATTAAAAAGAGAATTTTTCCTATTCTGATAGTTAAGCCAAACCATACAGTAGTAAAAGATAGTAAAAAATAAATGTGTTGAGATTAGTAAAGTTTTGACTGTCAAACAACAATTTTGAATGAAGAGACAGACATGACAGAACTGATGAGATTTTCTTTGCACCATACTCATTGCAGTACACTTGAAGGAAATTGACAATATGTATTTAAAAAAAAATAAATTGGTAGATCAGAGATTTACTTTTTAAGCTTCAGAAGAATGCTTAGAAACAAAATTTGACATTTATATGGCAGTTAATATTGATTGTTCAAGAACAAGACAGATCTTCAGTAATGCACCACTTACAAAAAGATCAAGCAAAATGGAAAACATTTCTGACAGGCCAAAGTAGATGAGAGACTAAAAGTTCGTTACAGATTGTTAGACTTGTGCAAACCCAACGTCTTTTTTTTATTTTTCATTTCAAATTCCTACTCCCCAAAACTCATTTCTCCTCCCCTTTGCTAAAGCACAAGTAACAGTCTTTTTGCATTCTTGTTGAAAGTTCAAAGACTTAAACAATGTATATAGCTTGTAACTTTGTTAGACCCCAATGCTTATACAAGAGGCTTTAGAGAACCTGATCATCATATATATATATATATATATATATATATATGGAATTTAAGAATTCTAGGTGCAATAAGAAAACTAGCCTCTGTAATTAGAAAACAAACTAAATGCTGTATTAATGAGTTTTGAGATGATGATTAAAAAATAAAAGTTGATCTGGCTAATAGCTTTGTAGACAATATGACAAAAAAAAAAAAAAAAAAAAAAAAATAAATTATATTTAATAAAAAAAAGGATAAATTTTCTTGGGATAAAGTAATAAACAGAATTAGCACTAAGTTTCACTTGCACATTTGAATTATTTGGGTTTTGTTTTTATTTGAAAAGTAACCAAAGATTTAAAAGAATAATTAATTGGTATGACTCTTTAAACATAATGTTTAGTTCTTTAATCTGTTTCTCTGGCTACAGTTTTTGTGATGTACAAAACTGAGTTAAGTCTTATGCGAATTTGATTTTACATAAATATTTTTTTATTATTTATATAATGAAACAGTTTTATTTATAGTAGATATTTTTAATGAAATTTATTTTAGAGAGTTCATGAAGACCAAATTGCAGATTGAAATATAAGGAAGAATAAACTCACAATTGAAATACATTCTTCTTGACTAATGATTTAAGGAACCTCTATTGAAATATCTTTAAATTAAAATTTTTAAAATGCTTAATCTATTATCATTGCAGACTTAATCTACAAGAAAATGCTGAAAAGTTCTTAGCACAACCCACTTCCCAAAATTTGACCAATAATCAAATGACTAATTATAAGTTTATTTTGTTTTTTGTTTTTTTAAGGGTTTCTTGTATGAGGAGCCCAAACAAGAATATTTAGGTAAAGGTTCAAAGCAAATTTTGTTTTTAAAAAAGATATGTAAAAAAATATTAAAACCAAGACAAAACTTCTTAAAGACATTTACAGTCAACAATTTTTTTTAAGTGATACTAAAACTTAATACAATACAAACTTAATCTCCTAATAAAGATTTTTATGAAATACAGCTATCAATTTTTAAATAGAACCTATATACATATTAAAAAAATATAAAGAATCTGTAAGCAAATCATTTTTCCTACATCAACAGAATTTGCACTCATATTTTTCCTGCCATTTAAAAAAAAAAAAAAAAAAAAAAAAAAGAAAGTCTAGATTACTATTTCTTTTAGCCTTTTTTCTCACAATGATTCTTAATTAAATTATACATAAAAATCCTTAGTTCATAAAAGTTATATAAAAAAAAAAGTAGAATTCAAAGACACACTGTGTTCCCTTTATTTATGCATAAAATTAATTCACTTACATTTACTAAGGCAATCTACAGAATTCAATCATAAAACTGAGAGAATCAAAAGGATAAAATAAATCACATGATTTTTTTTTTCCAGACACTCTTGGTAAAGATTTTTAAACAAGTGAGATAAATATTAAATAAAAAATAACTTTTAAAAATAAAAATGCACCTTTTTTTGTTGTACATTGTACAGTATTCTTAACAAAAGAGAACATTGTAGATAATAGTGATTATTAAACTTGAAATGTTTGAAGAAATTAAAAATATCCCAAGATTTTGGAATAAAAAGATGATGTACAAATATATCTTGTCTGCTAATTTTTGGGACAAATTTAAGGTCTATCAATAGTTTTATGCTTGCTTTTTGAAAAATATGACATCTGAATACTGATCAAGTAAAAACAAATCATTTCTTGAAAAGACAAAACAAACAAAATAACAAACTTTACTATACATTTTTATAAAATAGAACAAATCATTTGTCAGCTTGGTTTAGTAATTTTCTTAAAAACATATTCAGGTATATTATCTGAAGACCTAAGAAGTAGGGAAATGATTGTGTATGTGTGTGTGTGCATATTAGGAAACTAATATTGCATTAGTGAACAGTTGTCTAGATGGCTACAATGTATTGATTAACTTTAAGAACGGCAACTTTTGTAACCATGTTAACCACTCACTTTCTATTGACTGAGATATTTAACAAAGAAATCAATAAATTCAGCATTGAACTACTTTAAGCAAATAAAGATGTACACTTTCTAAAGATATTTATCAGATGATGGATCAGTGTTTCCCATTGATTATTTTACATCTTCAGATTTTATCTCAAGGATCCAATCAACCTGATGCATGCTTATCATGCATAACAGAAACGTTTCTTTTTTTTTTTTAAGTTATCACTTAAGTCAAGCAATGCTAAGACTGGTAATTAAATTAATTGGTGAAAACTTTACAAATTACAATTACCATATGTAAACTAATTAAAAAAAAAAAAAAAAAAATGACTATTTTTCTAAATCCGAAAAATCTCACTCGAAACCACCAAGAATGATTTATACAACTGTGCAAACATAAAAAGGAGGCATCTTAATAAAAAAAACAACCCAAGTCTAAAGTAAGAGAATATCAATCTCAATAAATTATTCATCTACTCCAATCAATAATTCTTACTAATTATTTATTTGCTATCTAAATAAAAATGTTTTACATTCTGTACATCCAATATATAGATGAATTAAATTAATTCGGAAAAAGACATTCAATAAACTTGAGAACAATTGTCAGGAAATTACTTTTTAATTTGAGAAATCAATGCCATATCTTTGTTATAAAATGAGATTGATTAATGTTCATTCCAGAGTTATACAACATAGATTCATGTCAAGTGGAAGTTTGACATAATGCAAACTGATATTTTAGGAAGCACAAGCCTAAGTTTTCCTTTAATGAAATATTCAAGGCCTTCAAAAAACAAACACCAGAAACAGCCAAGATAGGTTTGATTGGTAATATAAGTTATCAACAATAATAAAACAAGAGACGAATAAAAAAAGGAAATAATACAACACAAACTAGAAACTTCAGAAATAAGGAAATATAAGTGACCATCATCAGAGCTGACAAAAGGTCTAAAAGCCAAAGTAAATCCTAACAATAAACAAACTTTCAAGTTCCTTGCTGGATTCTGACCATTCTCTTAGAAGAATTTCCTTAGAATTTTTAAATAATCAAAAAAATTGTAAAATCAAGTTAGAGATATTATACAGAGATTTTTAAAAACTTGGGTGTACTCTGAGCAAGCATTGAGGCAGGGAAACAGGGTGGGGATGTCTGAGCGGAGTACATGTGGTAGGTGCAGCCTGTAGTGTACAGTAGCTTACCGGCCCTCATCCTTGAAGGGCTTCGAGATGGGCTGCTTTGGGCAGACTGGTCCCCAAACGCTTGTTCTCCTATAGGGGGGCAGCAGAAAGGACAGCGGCAGCAACAGCAGCAGCAGCACACAGTGAGAAACAGGGAAAGAAGTGAGGAGGAAGAAGAGAGAGAAGAGACATGCATAAAGACAGTTATACTGAATGCACTGGGGGGAGAAATGGGGGTTCATAATTATTTTTACTGAATTTAAACCACTTCCACTGACTTTCTCATTAATTCTGAGGTTAAGAAAAAAAGTTATAGAGGAAAAAAATTTCCATCAAACAACACTCATTTTAATATTACAATGAATAATAATTTCATTATTTTTTTTAAGCTAACAAAGATGTTCCTATCAAGTGACATTTCACTCAGACAGAATGTGTGTGTGTGTGTGTGTGTGTGTGGCATGATTGTCAGATAATACATTTGTGTACAATATTGTACCAAAATAGATGAGTATGTTATAATATGTGAAACCCTAAGAACAATCACAACTATGCCTTTTTAAGGAGGGCAAACAGGTTTGTTTTAATAAATTATTATGCTTCTAAAATTCCAATGAAAGTTATTTAGCAGTACAACTTTGGTATTGTGTAGTTTAATAAAAATACTTTTGGTTTGTTTCTAGAGAATGTTGAAAATTATTTGTCTGAAAATTTTTACTTGGCCTCATAATTAATGTAAGCATTTGGAAGAAACTCAGTAAAAATAATATTCATCAAATTTCTTGAGAGAGAGAAAAAAAAAAAAAAAAACTGAAAATTCACATTCAGGACCAAAAAAATTAATACAAAGGTTAATGGAAAAATGAACATTAGGTAAATGATAGGTAGAAATAAAAACAAACAAGGGTTGTTTTTTTTTTTTTTTCCTCCTCTTTTGTTTTGCGTTTTACTTCTACAGAAGTCATTTTTGAAGATCATTAAAGTTTTTCCTTCAAACTCTGAAGTAATGATCATTATATATATATATATATATATATATATATATATATATATATATATATATATATATTTTTTCAAAAATAAATCTAGATAGAAAGATGGATCAACTACAGAACAAACCAATTCACATAAATAATATTTTTCATAATAAATGATAAATAAAATTTTATATAGACAAATACCATTTTTTGCTGTTGTTTTTTTTGTTTTTGTTTTTATCCTAATAACATTAAGTTCTCTATTTAAATTCACCTTTGGAAGTGAGAGATTAGACCAATTTCCACTTTATTTTAAAATTGATACTAAACCAAGTATCTAAAAACTTTAGGACATTCTTAAATAAAATAATTAATCATAAACAAAATGAATATAAAATGTTGGTCCAATCTAAATTAAAAATTTTTTTTTGAATGAATGGTCATGCAAAAATTGGGGAAGCAAAAGTGAAACCTGACATCATCTGGCTGAAATAAATCCAAACATTTTTTTTGGGGATAAGCTGAAAAAAATACACACAATAGTTGACATTTGGTAATGCACAGGAATTTGTGAAAAGTAACAATTTGATTAAAATCAAGTTTTCACCTGCAATTAAAGGAGTCAATCAATAAGTAATAATAGAAATGGATAAATAATACCTCACTCACACAAACCTCAATCTTAACTTGCACAATAATAACTATAAAACAAACTATGTATTATACCAAATTTTTTTTTTATTTATACACTGTTCTTCTCTCTCTTTATATATTTATATATATATATATATATATATATATATATATATATATATACACACACAATGATAAGCCAAATATTATCACCTGTGAAATATGGCAAGAATGACAGCTACTGTGTCATGACACCTGTGCATATCAGAAGTATATAACCAGTAAGCCAGCATTGAGCATTTTGCTGCAGTTATGGCCAAAGAGAAAAATTTAATGAACTTTTGATAGAAACCAATCTATTATGTCCAGAAAAATAAATCATAGAAGTTCTGAAATGATAGTTTGCAGAGTGCTCATGTCCAGTTGTGCTGAGTAATTAGCAATGGGCTGAGCATGTAAAAATCACCAAATACCAACAAGGTTTTATATAGTCAAGACTTATCAGTGCAAGAAGTATAAAAAGGCTTTGCCACCATATACAAACCAACAGAAGAGCTACTGTGTCACAAATTGAAGATAACTAATCAGGGTAATGATAGTATGTGTCACAACACACAGGACACTGATGCTTATTGCATTATGGGTCTGCATAAATGCAAGTTAATCAAAATACCATGCTAACAAATGCCCATTGCCAAAAATGTCTTTAATGTGCCTATGAATATTGGTGTCTGATTTTTTTAAAGCTTTGAATGCCACATTAATAGAAGGAAGTCACCTGGTCTGATGCGTGTCACTTTCACCTGAATAAAGTGAACAGCATGGCACTATCCTGGAGAAGCAATGGCACCAGGATGTACTATGGAAAAACAACAAGATGGTGACCATGTGATGGTTTGGGCAATGCTCTGCTGGGAAACAACCTTTTTTTTTTCCTCCTCATTTATGTAGAAGGTACTTTGCAGTATAGCACTTACCTCAGCATCATTTAAAACTATGCACATCCCTTCATGGCAACAGTCTTCTATGATGGGAATGGTGTGGTAATGCAACCCGCCACACAGTACGAGTTGTAAAGAAATGGTTTCAGGAACATTAAGACCTCACTGTGCTACCTTGGTCACTAAATTCCCAATATCTCAATCATCTATATAATAAATGACAATGTGTCACACATTTTCAGTTAAAGAGACAACTCTCAACAGCTCATCTTTTTCATTGAACTTTTAAAAAGTAAGCTTAAATATTAACAGAATAGTTAAATGCAGCAATCAATTTTGAGTTTAGTTTATTGTTGCCTATTGCATCTACTCCTCCCTACCTATTGTGATGAAGGCCCAATCAAGAGCTCTCCACAGGAGCTAGCCTAAATGCCGCCCAATAGGGTAGCTTTTAAGCTAGTAGGATATATGTTAGACCAACCTTTGTTCAAGAGAATCTCTAATAAATAACTTGCAGCAATTAAAGAAGCCCACTGTTAACATTCCAATACCAGATCCCAAAGAAGTTCTTGTAGAGCCCATGCTTAATTAGGTAAATGCTGTTTTAGAGGCATATACAAGACCAACACCATTTTAAGCAAATGGCCATAATGTGTAGAGTCATCAGCATAACTATATATTAGTAGTTATACATACATTGGTTTATTCCTTGGTATAGCACAATCAAACTTCCAAGTGAATGCTTCCCAGATCACTACAATCTTAACCTCTTCAAGTATAGACTCAATCATTGTGTCTTTATAATCTGCACTTACTTCCTCCTCTTATGTTCATACAACTACCTATGTAACTCTCTACCTTGAGTAGCTCTTAGGCATTGCTTTGAGTGAACATTTAGTGTGTGTGTATTGTAATATTTCTAAAATTCATTAAGCAACTCAGCTACATTCAGAACTTTTGCAATTTTGAAATACTGTATTTGATATCATATAAAAAAACCTTTATATTTAAGATTACAGTATTACAGAGTTAAGCTAAGTACTAATAGTCTATGGTGTCTGTATAAACATTAGCTCACTAGACACCTCAAAATTGCATAAAACCATTGAGCCATACTTTTTTTTTTTTAACATAGAAAGGGTATGACATATGATCAAATACACATTAATTTATAAATATATTTTCTTAAATGTATACATATAACATTTTCAGCAATTCATTTTATAAACACATTTAATATCCAATTTGACAGCTTAAAATCTTGTTTCTCCCCAATCCAATAAAAAAAACCCCATGAAATTTATAATCTATGAAGTCATGTATT
Source organism: Acanthosepion pharaonis (assembly GCA_903632075.3). Classification (NCBI taxonomy): domain Eukaryota; kingdom Metazoa; phylum Mollusca; class Cephalopoda; order Sepiida; family Sepiidae; genus Acanthosepion; species Acanthosepion pharaonis. The sequence continues at coordinate 461,772 of CAHIKZ030001891.1, read as the reverse complement.
GAATAATATCAAAATGTTTATATTACATATAGATATTTGTGAGTACGTACACATATTCAAACGTACGTGTTTTCCACATATCAAATGTCAGTATAAACAAACCTCACTTTCAGATCTGTTAACAATGCAAATTATTTTTTTTTATTCTACAGTTTTCCTTGTGGTTGTGTACTACATCAGTTATAATCCTACTAAAATCTGTTCACACTTATAAAAAAATATTACTTAAAGTGATCTTAATGATAAAATGGTTTGCAAGTATAACTTATTTAATGAAACAGGTTCAGTTCATTTTATATGAAGATACTCACCAATGTCCTAATACCAAACAAAATGATTAGAAGAAAATATTAATTAAAAGAGAAAAATATTTAAACATTTAACAAAAAATGTGAACATTTCATTATAATTATTTCACAACAATCTGTTTTTTCTATCAATATTGTAAACATTGAATGATGAATTAACCTCAAAAAATGTCAATATGTATAAAATAATATAATGCAGTAAAAATTCATAAAATTGTCTTCTAAAAGAAATGACACAGATGATGTAAGCAGAAATATTAATAAAAATTTTTTTTAAATTTGTAAAGCCAATTATAAGTTGTTTCCTAATTAGTTTTCCAGATTGTTGTAATAATTACAATATTTAACAATTGTTTTATGATCTCAAGAGACCTCTTGCTTCAAAATATAAAACTAGACCATTTTGCTGAAATAGAGTAATAAATTAAATAAATATTTTTAAAAATTATCATTTTTCTACATCTATTCATTGAGATATCATACTAATGAAAAAACAAAGGAAATGAGACAAAGGACCTTTATATGTTACAACAGGTGAGGCATTCCGCTTATTGCCTTTCAGAAAAACTTGCAATGTTTTAAAATGTGGCAGCTGGTGAGAGTAAAACTCATAACAAAGCATAACAATTCAGTCTTGTCTTTCTAGAGTGGATGACCTTATCAACTTGTAACCAGAGACAAGCATTTTTAAACCACAACAAACTTGCTAGTTCAATTTGATATTCCAAATTGTATATTCATTCAACAACATAAGCCTCTATTAATAAGTAGATTTATATGCACATTTGTTAGCATTAGTTTTATAAAATAAAACAAAATGAATTCAAATTGTTATGAAATAATCACAATTACATAATATTAAAATCCAGTGCTGAGATGAATAATGAACACGGTTGCCTACAATATCAATAAAATAGGAACAGATAAGTGTGCTTAAGTGATAAGTCAATAAACTATTGAGTTTTAAAGTTCCTAAATGCCACAAGGCAAATCAAAAAATATCCTTGATTCTTTACTAGTTCAACTTCTTGACTACTAAATCATGATGGATAAATATAAGGTAGAGATGAACTGATTTATAATCTAACAGCCCCCTACATGTTCAGAATTCAAGGTTTCAATGCTAACCTTTTCTCTGGTTAGTTCTGGATGGATTTTTGCATAACATATTACAATATGAATGGATTGATTTTCATTTTTCTTTAGGAAGTCTAAAAATGAAAAAAAAATTACAATAGAATTTTTTATTTATAGAAAATTGAAATCATAAATGCACCACAAACATGCCAAAGAAATATACGCTTAATAGTTTGCAAATAAAAAAATTAAGATTTTCTCAACAGTAGAATGCCTATTTTAAGATTTAAGCACATTCAACTTGACCAAATGCATTCTTTATATTTTCTTCAGTATCTTATCCCATTTTTTATACTCCTAGCTGCATCTTACAATGAACTGTTTGTCATAATTTGGCAGCAGTTATGTTTTCAAATTTTTATATATTAGAATATATATCCAAAATAAAGTTAGCCAAATTCATGAATACATTTTATTACTAACACTATTACCAGGTTGGAATGTATTACATTTCATGTCCCATCTCTCATTACTTACATAGCAACTTTAAAAGTTTAATGCATTGTTATCATAAACATTAATTTGCATATTATTATATATAAAACCATATATCTAATGAAGGTAAATTTATATAAAGCCATTGCATCTGACAAAGACAAATCTGCATTTCAATCATGAAACTAAGATAGAATATTTTTTGTTTGTGTGTAAAATGAAAATTAAAAATAAAATCTCAGTTATACTTATTGTGGAGAAAAAAAAAGGCTCAAATATCATTGCTTTAAAGGATCTAGAAAGATGATAAAGAATCTGTAGCATAATATCATGCAACAACACTTATACCATGAGAATTTTTTTTTTTTCCAAAATGAATCTCAAAGAGCAGTTGAAAGGTCCAAATCAGAATTAAGATATGTACTAAAATGTGGAGAAGGATGATTTTACTTAGGTCCATTCCAGAACGGGAAAATTAAAATAAATTTACCAAGTTAATCCAGTTTAGACAATTTTGTGGTATTTCATACATGTTTACATTTTAGACTTTGTTCCAAAGAGAACAGACAATTTAGTGTATAAATTTAATCCTCAAATATAAGTTGCTTTTCTATAGCTTAAGAAAATTCATAAACACCTTTAATTATTTCAGTTCTTTTAATGTTGACAGAAGCTACAGGAATTACTTAGAACTAAGAATGCTGCAGATCAGTTTGTTGTTTTCAGCTTACATGAAACTATTTCAACAAATCCATTTATTTTTTCAAACTTTACTAGAAAATTCTTTAAAGTGCTTGGGAGATATGTGCACAACAATAAAACATGAAATAGCAATGGTCATGGATATGTAATTTGGTATCAATTTATAGTTGGATGTACAAGTTCAGAGGATGAATGAAGAGGTAAACTGATGAGAATGCAGCCTGCAGGGTGCAGAAAGTCTTACCAGGCCGACTTCGAATGGGACTACGAACAGGACTGTTTGTTGCAGACTGACTACCGCCATAACCAAAGCCGACCATCTCTCCCATGGCATCGACTGCAGCCAAGAGTACATATGGTTAAAAACACATTCAGACAGTGTTATTAAGTTTGCGAGAAAAGAAGATGGACAACATTGAAATATATAAGATAAAACTGATCTTTAAGTGACAGCCGATATTTATGAGATCAAGTTCAATGGCTTTCAGTATCTTCAGGTAATTGTTTTATATCAGAAAGTAAATCATTTTGAATGCCAATGAAGTATTTTGCTTGTTAATCATATTATATTTTAGAAAATAGATATCACTTTCTTAAATAAAAGAAACCTAGTAATTATTTTAGGCATAAATCTACTTTTTGTAAAAATCACCAAATCCAGAATCATGCAGTTATATAAGTTTGGAGAAAAAAAAGAAAAAAAAAAAAAAAAGAGAGTAATGATTGGTAGCTACTGAACATTATTACAAGTCCCAAAATCATTAATTCTACTTTTCTAATAGAGGAACTCCTATAGAATTTGCTGATTACCCTCTTTATGTGTATAATATTCATTTCATGTACTCTGGAGAGTTTCTCTCTCTCTCTCTATATATATATATATATATATATATATATATATATATACTGAATGTTACAACATATTTTATTTAACATTCTCATTATGTCATTATGGCTTCAGGGAAAACATGTAAAACTAGTAAATATACTGAAAACATAAACAAGTCAAAATGCTTCCAGAGAGAGAAAAATCAAAAATTAAAATTTCTGAAAAGAAATCAAATTTCTGTATTAATATCAGGAACAAAAGAAAAAAATATTTAAATGAAATATAATTTGGATAGACTTAAAGAAAATGTATGCATTAAAAAAAAGACATCTATAGATACTTTAAGATAACTGAAATGAATAAAAAATATTTTGAATAAGATTTAAGATTAGAGGTGAACATTACTGGGACAATATTCAGCAGAGAAAATTTCTTTTTTAAATATTTAAATTCAGAGATTTTAATAAATGAGAGATTGGTAAGTTATATGCTTAGGTTATCTGTTGTTAATGTTACAGATGAAGTGAAGGCTACTACCATGGGCACACTAACAGACATTGTAATTGAGGAGTTTACATTCAAAATGTAGTTTAACACATGCCTCATATTGAACTTGTTGCATTTCTTGGTGTGGCAAAACTTGAGTAAAAATCTGTATATTTTTTTTTATGTAAGAACAAGGTATTCAGATGCTTCAATGGACAAATTCTTAAGACTACAAGAACAATTAGAATCCCAGTGACAAATGTTGACAAAACACACAAATAAAAATCAATGAAACACAAATAAGCATTCCAATATACAGTTAAAATTATTTTTTAAAAATTAAACTATTCAAATTTTTTAAATGATTGTTTCCTGTATGTGTTTTTTTTTTGTAGGTTATTTAAAATCAAAACCTATTTTGGATTGTAGGAGGTTGCTTACAGTATCTGGTGTTCCCATATATTTTCATATGTGCAGCAATCAAAATGATCAGAGTAAAAATTACCATGAAGTAGAATGTTTGCAAACTGACAAATGCAACAGTTTTTTTTTTAAATGATTTTTTTTTTTTACCAGTAAAGCATTCATATTATTCTATAGTTTTATAAAGGACTTAAAATATTGTCAATAGGATATACAAAAACTAACTTTAAACATATTTCTAACAGATAACCAATGAATTCTCTTTCTTAGGCTTTGAAATCGGCTTTAATGTTCCAAAGACTATAAATTTCATAAATATCATTGTCACAGTAACAATCTTCATTTGATATTAAGTTAATGAATATATCAAGAGATGAAAAGGCAAAAAATAAAAAAAATCAAAAAAAATCAGCACATTATGGAAAAAGTAAACAAAAGACTAGTGAAGAAACATGTCAGAGAGAAACTCTGAAATTACTTGTAATAACTTGATAAATTTTTTTACTCCTCATCAAAATCAAACCATTAATTTTGGTGTGAATTTTTCAGAGAAATATTTAGATTCAAGGCAGAACAGGGATTGGTAATTAATGAAACAAGACATTTTAAGATTTGTTGAGGATATATTGATCTTTCTGTAAGGTTTAAACCCAAAGCCAATCATTTTATCAGATCTGATCAAATGTTCAATTTAAAGTATCAGGTGAATTATTTACAAGTATAATTTCTAAGAAAAATAAAAATTATGATGCTTAATGCAAAACAAAGTAAATAAAGGTTTTCCATGGTAAATACTTCCTGAATACTTTAAATACCAAGTCTTCCTAAAAGTAAAAAAAAGTGATTGTAGAATAGAAAAGAAAGATTAATATGAAAGTTATACAAGAGTTCATTTTCAGAATCTTCAAGCCTTTTAAATGAAAGAAAAAGGATGCAAGAAATCTTATCCAGAATTTTCAACATTTATAAAAATTTGTTCAAATAATGCTGTAAAAGAATTTAAAAATATATTCTATTTTTTTCCAGAATAGGTTATTAACATAAATTGAATTTTGATTTTCAATAAAAATAATTTTTTTTAAAGAAATTTAATAAATATAGAATAGTACACAGCCAGGTAGATAATTTAAAATATACACCTTACAACTTTTTGAGTGCTATAAAAATAGATTTTTAGTCTAATGTTCATTGCATTTTTGTGGAGATTTTTCAATTTACATCCCAATTGATATCCACTTCAATATTCAAAATGTTTTTCAAATTTTCTTTGAAACAAATGACCCCTTACATCCAATATCATTAGTGGTGAAATCCAAAACACACTATAAATATTTCAAACAATTCTATTTTAATCACTGCAAGTTAAAAATTGTAAAATCAGAATTAAAACTAAAATTCATAATTTCAAAAGTTATTGAACAGCAAATTTCTCCAGCATGCTCAATATTGATATGTTTCTTATATTCCAAGGCAACAAGTTGTAAAAACAATTTTATGAAGCACAAAGTCATACCTTAATAACAAATAGAAATAATTTTTAAATATGCATTGATGTAGAACACTAAATAAATAAATATTAGGGATATCTCACTTCAACAAGAAGCACAAAGCAAAATGTTATTTAAAAAAAAAAAAAAATCATAAAAGATCATAGCGAACAATTACATCAAAATACCAAAAAATGATTTGAAAGGAAAATGCAAAACATCTGCACTAGCTAAAAATCATTTTCATGTATATTTATATATATAATGCAATTAGAGAAAAATGCAATTGGTTAAGATACCAGTAAATACTATCTGAAATACTCACCTTTTTCCTTTTTCCGGCGTTTACAATCATAGTCTAACCGCCTCCCCGAGAGCTTTTTTCGATGGTGCTGCAAAAAGAAGACAATCTGGATTACATGTGTATGTCAACCTGGCAAAATAGAAAACTAAATGGTGTGTGTGTGTGTACGCACACACAAGGCTTAAACAAAAAGTATTAGGACTAGTTCTATAAAAAAAAAAAAACACACGCACACATATCAATCCAGCATTTAATCTCCTTCAAAGTAGTCCCCTTCTAAAGCCACACACTTTATCCAGCATTGTTTCCATTGATTCCTGGAACTCCTTTTTAAGGGTACTGAGCAGATAGCTTGGAATTCCTTGACATCCTGAAATCTTGATCCTTTCAAGTGGGATTTGATTTTCAAAAAGAGGAAAAATTCACAAGTGAGTAGATCTGGGAAATATGGTGGTTCTCGGACCTGGGAAATGTTGTGCTTGACCAAAAACTACTGCACAAGCTGTGCTGAATGGGCAGGTGTGTTGTCATGGTGGAGTTGCCACTCAAAGGACGCATGCAATCTTGTCATTTTCTGACAAAAAGCATCCCACAAATGCTGCAACATGTCACAGTAGTACTCCTTGTTTACTATCTGTCTGTACTTCTGAGATGAGGTATTGTAATTATTTACATTATTTACATTGTTCAGACTGTTGTTCTCATCTTTATTGCCATATTCACCTTCAACATCTGTCTATATTTCTGAGAAGAGTTATTTACACTATTTACATTGTTCGGACTGTTGTTCTCATCTTTATTGCCATATTCCCAATGTTTCAGCCACTGTATTTGCCAGTATTTGGAATTTTGAACTGAACTCTTTATTTCATCCATCAGGGTAGATCATTTGAGTTCCATGTGTCATGCCTCTTCAGGATGTCTCAGTTATATCCCTTTAACTGTCCAAGTTTTTGTTCACCACTGCAGTGAAAGACACATGGCCCAGTGGATAAAATCAATGGTTGGATCCAGTGACTTGAGCCAAAGAGTTGTGAGTTCAATACCTGGCTACTGCAGTGGGGAACAAAACCTGGAGAGTTGAGTTAAAGGGAGATAACCGAGACATCCAGAAGAGGCATGGCACATGGAAGTAGAACAATCTATCTCAAGTTCAAAATTCCAATCAGAAGAAGCCGGAGTATACAACAACCTAAACGTTGTGAATATGGCAATAAAGATGAGGACAATAGTTCTTTTTTACTGTCTGAACAGGTAGACCCTCCCATGATAAAAAATACTCTTGTAGTTAAAGAAAACTACCAACAGTGTTTTTATATTGCTTCAACTCACTTGTGCTTTTTTTTCAGTCTAGGAGAGTTTAGGGGTCTTCCAATGCAAAGACTGAACCTTTGTTTTGGAGGTCATAGCTACATACCCACAATAGTCACCTGTTATAACCATTTCCAAAAAGCTTTCTGTGGTGTGGTCACACAGCCACACACTATACACTTTCCTTCAAAGCACTGCAATAAACAAGAAAGATGAGTGAGAATGTTATAATGTTCTCACTCATCTTTGTTGTTTATTCACAGACCACTTGACTATGTGGATGTCTTGAGCCAATCAAGAAGTGACCCATTGTGTCACACTTGGAGTAACAAGCACATCAAAAGCAGCAATGCTGTTTAAATTTGATCACTGTGCTGTTATTTTACAAGCATTATTTTTTCCAGTTTCTTCCTTTGTGTATTGATCGAAAAAACTTAATTTTTATTTTGTATTTAGTAAAATTATGCTTGCTCATATTTTTATCATTACCACTGTGTCTCTGACAGATGAAAGAATTTTGTATTTGACCTTGAACTGTGTAACTCATACACATCAATTTAGATGATATACAACTGACCAAACTGTAATTTAGATGATATACAACTGAACAAATTTAAACTATATCTTTTATACATGATAAAACAAAAAATTGTGGGAAAATTATTTTTAATATATTTGATGTCTATTAAAACATTGTCTCCTATAATTATTCTCTGTAAGGTATCACCATGAAACAGGCAAACTCTAAATAAATAATCTAAAAGAGTAGAGAACATTCATTCTGCTCCTGAGGTCAGGAGGTCTTTTTAGATTACAAGTTAAATGAGGAAAGCTTCATTTGATATTCATAAGATATTTTAATTCCAGACTGATGCCATAATGAGAAACAGATTTATTAGTAGGAATTGGAGATAAGCAATGGTGAATCATATTAGCAAAATGAGCCACCATTTTGTGTAGTAATACAGAAAAGTTCCATCTCACCCCATCATTTTTAGGACAGTATTTTGCCATTATCCACACTTCCAGTTTGACAAAAAGATGGCAAGTATGTATAGCTAGAGGACCCTAACAGCCCCAAGCAAGAAAAAGTCCCTTATTTAATGTGATCATTATAATGATGTATCAATGTGGTATACAAGATAAAGTTCACTCCAGAAATAAATGAATTAAGGTAATAAACTATTATTTACTGAATTACAAAAAAGAAACAAGAAATTGATTTGAGAGATTTTAATAGAAAGAATCAAAAGACAATAACATTTCAGTATGAACAGTAAATTTTATAGACTCATTTATATTTCTTTGACAAAACATTTTCAGATTATTAACGCAACATAAAATGACTGATCAATTTAGTTATAGAATATAAATAAAAAGAATCCACCAAACCTATTGCAAAAATACAGTCCAAACAAAATTGGTGCTTTGTAATGAATAGTAGCAGTTTGTTTTATATAATTTAAGGTGACTTATTTTACTATTTGAGTGATGCCTTAAATTCATGGTCACTTATTTTCTGACTTTTCATATAACAACCTTCATGAGAAAATTTCCAAATATTTAGGCATCAATGTAAATGCTTATACCACATAAATATCACAACTTTCTCAACTAGGTGTCTGATCACATGAAGTAATCTAATACATGGAATGGCATGCTGCTAGAACAGTGAACTGAATTTTGTATATATTTTATTATTATTACACTGACTCTAATAATAATTCATTACATTTTGCTAATTCCTATTTCTCTTTAACAAAATTATTTGTCAGAGACAGGTCATAAAGCAAAACATTAAGACTGGAGGAAAGAAATCTCCAGTTACTGTATTATTATCCTGAATTTTTATTAGATTAAGTATTGTCAACTATGATTAATTGTTAACTAATATTTATTTCATCTTAATTTTACTTGCTTTTTATTACACAAGTAGCATAAATATTTTGAAGTTTTATTAAATGCAACATCGTCAATCATTATTAACTAATATTCTTAATTTTAATTAAAGTTGATTCACCCCACACACACTGATTCATACGATTTACTCATGACTGTATGATGATGATCTGAGCACTTCTGAGAGAGAGTGAAACTAAGTTTAAAAAAATAAACAGAAAAAATAATCAAAAATTAATATTTGTGATGAAATTTAGTAGCTCTGCTTATCAATTTAAATGTTGTGAAAAAAGAAAGGTGGCAAGTAAGAAATTTTAAAAAGATTTCTGGATATTTACACTATTTGCATCGTTGTCCTCATCTTTATTGCCATATTCATAATGTTTCAGCCATTGTACACTCTGTATTTCTTCAGGTGATATACATTGGCCCAGCCAATAAAAGTATTGGTTGAAGTAACCCAAAGAGTTATGAATTTAATACCTGGCCACAAAAACTTGGAGAGTTGTGTTACTAAAGGGAATTAACTGAAACTGAGATATTCAGAAAAGGCATGACATGTGGAATTAGAACAATCTACACCCATGGACTAAAATGGTTTGGTTTGAAATTCCAACATATATCACATTTAAAAAAAGTATACAACAGCTGAAATGTTATGAATATGGCAATAGAGATGAGGAAAACAGTCCAAACGATGTAAATAGCGTAAATAGTTACAATACCTCATCTCAGAAATATAGAAGGATTTTTGAATAGGTTTATCAAGAATATATATTTTTTTTTATAAAACTTACTGATTTTCAAGGAGTGTTGAAAACTTTGCAAAATCTGACCAAACGTTTTTTTTAAAAAAAAGTTTCTTGGTAATACCAATAACTTCTGCACAATCCCTTGTTTTATTTAATGTTCAATTTATCAGATTATCACAGGAAGTATTTGTTACAAAGTATACAGCTTATTAGTTAACCTTGTATGCAGTTGATAATACATTTAACCTTCAATAATTTTAAATGTTACATTTTCCTTTTTAAATCAATATCATTTTCTTTGTGAGCCATAATAATTTTACACATTACAAACCTATGACAGCCTAGTCAGATTTTACATTAAACCTCACTTAGAAGATTGAAAAAAGAAATCATGACTTATCTTACTAAATTTATTTACATTTTTAACATTTATTATTTATAACTGAAATTTAAACTACCATTATTCTTCAACAACATTTTTACATCTCTATACCATAAGAAACACTCAGTATTGGTAGCTTTTACAACATACCTATTTCACTTTAACATGAAATATTTGTAATAAAATAGTTTCTTTGAGTGCCTATAGTAAGATATCTAGAAGCAGATGCCAGTTGTTGCAATGATTCACAAAGAAATTTCACAGTTTTATTAAAGGTTTTATTATATATATATATATATATATATATATATATATATATATAAAGTGGTGACTCTGGGAGTCAGGCTTGTCAGGCTTAGCCCAAGTAAGTCAACATTCAAATATATCTATTTCAAAACAACAAAAATCTTTCATAATGCATCATTTTCATTCTTGACTTCAGCTGGATCCAAAATTAATTGTTTTAACTCCATGCCTCAAAATATTTACCGAAATACATTTTTTCATATTGTTCATAACGAAAGTAAGTAAAAAAAGAATGAAATAAAATTAATGTGGCTAGTTAGGCTGTGTAAATCTGAGCCCTATCAGGCTGGGGACACAAGCAATGTATTTTTTACTTTAATTTTATAAATAATCTTTTAAAAATCTCTAATGATCTGTATTCCATTTTTTTCAAAGTATACATTTATATTTCAACTTATTGCTTTCAAATGCCCATTTTAAATAATTTATTCCTCACAGCATAAGGTTTTTTAGCATAATGTATCAATTGAAAAAAGGTAAATTACATTTAGCCCGACTAAAAGTTTGCAAAAATCAAAGAAATTGGCAGCTTTAACTCATTGACTGGAGGGTTGGGCTAAGGAGTGTGACTGGAGTAGTGTTGAGGAAATATGATATCAGTCAACTATTCTTATCTCTACCATCAGTGACTTGATAACCAGGCTATAAAACAATAAAAATGGAGAGGGGCAATAAACAGACAAGCATATTAAAGACTTTGTCCATACTCTTTTTTCTTACATGTCTGGAAAAAAATTTTAAATAAATGTTTACTTTTATAGAATTATTAACATTAATATTAAAATACCAAAATGTGTTTTTTTTGGGTTTATTTTTTTTTTTTAATTTCATACACAGAGACTTTTTAAAATTATATATTTTAGTTAGAGTAAAGGAATCATTTTAGCCTCTAAGTTATACCGATAGTATATTTTGTTAAAGACCGGAATGAGTCCAACAAACATTGATGACCTAGAGTTGCCACTGATTATATATATAAACACACACATACATACATACGTACACAAGTAAATAAATAAATAGCATTTCTCCATACCATTTCCATTATTTGTATGTATACATATGGTCTGTCTTTTTACACTGAGCATTTTTTTAATAATTATAAATATTTGTACATGTTTAGTTTATAGTAAATTATATATATATATATATATATATATATATATATATATATATATAAATATATAAAAATCAGCATATCAAACATGTGGACCTTTACAAGCACACCTGTGACCCGCACAAAGGATACTAATTTGGTCATTTAATGGCCAAAATTGTAGTTTTTATAATTTAAAAATTAGTATTTAAAAAAATAAATCATGTTTGTTACATTTTCATTTATTTGAATAGAATATCAAATAAGAATACCTTTTACCGCATAAATTTATTTAAAATAATTTTAATATTATCGACAATCTTTATGTTACTATGGTACTAAGCTATTATTCTAAAAATTGTAGCAAATATTCAATATTCATGGTGGCTGAGAAAATAGCATGGGAACAAATTCTCTCATAGTCATGCCATCAGCCATCAAACCCCAAAAACAACATGGCAACTCATTAACAGAAAACTCTTTCAAAATTTCAAAAGTTTTTGCTTTTAAAGATGAAATGTCAGTCAAAACAGTTTTAGAGGCATTATCAAAATTGCTTTATCTCTTTTTACTGTTAGATGTAGTTTCAATGTTCCAGTAATTTTTTAGATTCCACATCATCAAATTTTGGAAATTAGTTTTTTGTTTTTTTCCTACTACTTCAACACTAAAATTGATAGTGCTCCTCCAGCTAAGAGAAAAAGGAAATTGAACGAAGAAGGGCGAATGTTTCAAGAAAAGTGGGAATTACTGTATTTTTGCACAACGGTGAATGAAATTTGTAAAAACTCCATTGCCATGCCAAAAGCATAAAACCTGAAAAAACATTATGAAACAAAGCATCTATCTTATGATAAATATGTGCGTTTCAAAACTCAAGGAAATGAAGGCTAACTTGACACAGCAACATACCTTTTTTATGAAAACTCAGAAATAGAATCTCACTTGCATTACTGCAAGCTATGAAGTCAGCCGAATAATAGCCACAAGTAGGAAATCTTAGAGTGAAGGAGATTTCATAAAGTCTTGCCTTGTAAAAACAGCTGAAATTGTATATACAGAGAAAGTACACTTATTCAAAGACATTTCATTAACCAGGAACACTGTTGCTGAATGGATTGATAAAATTTCAGGTGATTTGAAAAAACAGTTGAAGGCTGTATCATCAAGGTTTGAACATTTTTCTATTGCTATTGATGAGACCATTGACATCACTGGAATGGCACAACTTGCAATCTTCATCAGGGCCTGTGACAGTGAATTTAATATTTATTAAGAACTGATTGAACTGGTCCTCATGCATAACACTACAACAAACCAAGACATCTTTGAGAGAGATGTGCAAGTTCTGCATGAGTATAGTTTTTATTTGAGTAAACTTGCATGCTTATCTACTGATGGCGCTGAGAATATGGTTGAAAAACACAATGGTGTTGTTGCTAAGTTACAAAGAAAACTAGAAAACTCGCATACAGATTCATCATTTGCACATTTTCCTTTCATTTTCATCAGCAAAATTTGTGTTCAGAAATTTTAAACTTGGATCATGTGCTTAGCTTGCTCACAAAGACAGTGAACTATATCAGAGGCCATGATCTCAACCACTGTCAGTTCAGTCAGTTGTTGGAAGATAGGGATAATCAGTTCACTGATGTTCCATTCTACACAGAATTCCACTGATTGTCATGTCACAAAGTGCTGAAAAGATTTTATTTGTTGAGACAAGACAATTATGTTTTTGGAGATGAAAGATCAAAACACAGATGAAATAATAGATGAAAGTTGGTTCCAAGATCTGGCTTTTACTGTGGATATTACTGCACAATTAACTGATCTTAATTTGAAAGTACAAGATAAAAACTTACTTATCACTCAGTTATATGATAACATCAAGTGCTTCATTACAAAACTAAGCTTATGGAAATCATAGTTGTCAAATGAAAATTTAGTTAATTTTCCTACGTGCAAAGAGCTGAAAAACACTGCCTATACCGAGACTGTACTTAGCTTTGACAGTCACTTGGAATTGTTAAAGAAATTTCAGAAAAGATTTAGTGATTTCTCATTTTTTGAACATCAATTTGCATTATTCTCAGCATCATTCACCTTTGATGAAACTATTAGAAATGGAGTTGGATTCTACACTCAGAGCAAAGTATCTTGAAATGAGAATACTTAGGCTCTTTTCATACCTTCCTGAAAAGTTTAAAAACTTCAGAAAATTTGTCACAAAGATTATGTCAATGTTTGGTTCTACCTATCTATGTGAACAGTTATTTGCCTTCATGAAATCAGCAAAAACTTCTCAGAGAACAAGGCTAACAGATCAACATCTGTCATTTTCTGTTCAAAGTCAGAACTGCGCAGACATTTCAGCCAGACATAACAAAATTGTCAGCAAAAAGAGGTGTCAAGTCACAGGATAAAAAATTAAAACTGACTGAATAGTGGAAAATAAATGTTCAGTTTTGAACTGTTGTAATTTTTGTACAATGTATTTGTTGCTGTTGCAAACTGCTAATATATGTTGTTTAATTTTTTTTTTTTTTTTTTTTTTTTTTAAATCAGACTACTTCATTACTTTGTATACATGAATCATGCTAAAACATTTGTATGCACATTGTGTGTTTCTAAATTTAAGTAACAAAAATATTCTACAATAAATTTTATTAAATGACGTCAATTAGCTGTAATGTGCACAATTGGTTGTCATGTGGCCCTCAAGACAATACATGTGACCATTTATCCCTCAGGGGACCCTCGGTTTGACATGCCTGTATAAAATGGCAAGCTGCTCATTTCCAAGCCTATCTGCTAGGATGGTTAGCTAATCCTTGTTCCTCAGGCAAATTTATATTTCTTCAACATACACAGAGACAACCTGTTATTTTTAAAAAAAATAATATTCACTCTGTACAAGGCCCGAGAGTCATTTGCAATAGAGGGTTATGTAAGGAAAAGGCTTTATAAGGAACTTGAAACACAATCCTAAAATGGAAACAAGACATAAACCACTACTCCTGTTCAAAAAAACTGGGGAAATATGTGAATGGGATGATAAGCAAATCTATTTACTTTTATTGAGAAAAGAAAAAGTAATTCCATAGTAAATAAAAGCTTTAGGTGGATACATTAGAAATATAGCATTGAAGTAGACTTTAAAAGGAACCAGAAATCCAACCCTAAACAGCAAACAAGAGATAGACATCTACTCCTGTTCAAAAGACTGGGGAGAAGTGTGAAGTGGATGATATGCAAATATATCCATTCTTATTGAGGAAAGAGAATAGGAGGAGTCAGTTACATGCAGGAGTGTCAGACTTGGTAGTGAGTCACACCTACAGGAGATGTGTGCAAAGATATGATACCAAGTGTATATGTCTTGTCTACTCAGAAATCAGAGCAACAAAACTTCTTGAGTCATAAACATTGTATCAGTGTAAGACCTCAGGTACAAAGACAAGCTCACTCATATATGAGGACTAAAAGACCGACTGGGAGAAGGCGCATGACATAGGTTGCTTGGAGGTACATCAGCATCCCCTATCCCCATTGGATTTAATATTAACTTGAAAGTAAAATTAATTTGACAGGAATTACTTTTAGTGGTCTAGGGTTGGTGGGGGTCTTCATCTAGCACCTGCATTACATGAGTTAAAGTTACTTACAGAAATGACTATGGCATTAACTATATTAAGTTTTAACTTTGTATAAGTCAAAATATCCCTTATCAGAATAAAGGTAAGAGGGGAATTAAGATTGGCCTTATCACACTGAAAAAAAAATTCAAATTAATAAAAGATCACATAGTTTACATGTTGTAACTATACTGAATGGATCTGTTATACCTTCTGGGAGAGGGCACAAAATCTAGGATAATCTGTAACTGAACATCACTCATATTCTCAAACACTGAGTCATAACAACAACATTTTATATATATATATATATATATATATATATATATATATATATATATATATATATATATATACACACACACAGAGTCCCCTCCAAAAGTATTGGAATGGCAAAACCAATTCTTTTGTTTTGGTTGTTCACTGATGACATTGGGTTTAAAATATTTGGTATTTACAGTTCAATCCATTAATAAACATCATATTCTTAAAATATAGGTTTTTTCAAATAGTTGTATCACATACAGAAAGAAGATATGTCATCATTCTCAAGTTCAAATTTTATCAAAATTTGAGTCAGTTAACCAATTATAGAGAACAAAATATTATTTGAGCTAATCATAGAGAACAAAAAAAATCAAATCCAAACAAGCAATGAGTTTTTTCAAGTGCTGTCAGATATATTAAAGTTTTGAAAATGCCAAAAGTCAAAGATGAACAGATGAAAATGATGGCAAGACAAATGTGCTAATACAAAACTGGCTCAAGAAGGTTTTTACATAAATTCAATTTAAACAAAAATATCATTTTGATACTGGTTTATAGATTCAGAAATAAATTAGTAGACTATCTAGGAGGATTAGTATGAATAATCTACAAGAAAAAGTAATATACAGATCTAAATGAAGCTTTAAAATACATTTCCAAGTTGAACCAATGAAGTTTGTAATCAGTGCATGACAATCTATAATTCATATGAAATTGTTCAATTAGAACAGAATTATCAATGCAGAGATTTATTGCTAATAATAAAAGGTAAAATATAAGTTGACTGAAAAGGACAATTTTAGTGGATGTACAGCAATTTCTCAAAGTAACAATAGTTCAATAAAAAAAGAAATTCAGGCCAAAATATATGGTGCTTACTTTCATACATGAATTGGAAAATATAAAGAAAATTAAAAAATCAGTTCACTTACATTGACTTCTTTCAAATCTTTATTGGCCAGCTGAGTCATTGGGTCCAAGAAGTTCTGTTTGACATTATCTTCAAGAGCATATTTTACCTCTGCAAGATCTTTGAATGCTTCTCCAGCCTCCACAAGACAAGCACCTGGAGAGGAAAAATGAATGAATTCTTATGAAATAAAAATGAAATAAAAGTAAACCAATAAAATGCAATTATATGTGTGTATATATATATATATATATATATATATATATATATAAAAACATTGATGGAACCAATGGACAACTTGCCAAAACCTAAAACTCTTATCCAGATAAAGTCTTGAAGAAAAACAATAATAGTGAAAAAAAAAAAGAAAGAAAAAAGGCCTAAGAGTAAACTACTCAGTGTAAAGTGCTCAAAGTTTAGATTGAGCAAGAAATGCTCAACAATGTTAGATCCTATGAAAGGATAGCTCTAGTTTTAACTTAAGTTTCATGATCACACAATCCTCAGATTACTTGAATGGAACTTTAATTTAAATTCATACCAGTTTAGTACAGGTATACTCTTAAGTGAATACCTGAAAAATGTGTGTTTGTATAACTTATTTTTTATGATGAGAAGTAGTCAATAAAATTATACTATTTCCATATTAAGAAGGAGATAAGAAACTGAAAAATTATTTTTCAGTTTTTCACCTAATTTTTCTTCAATATACAAATCAAACATACTGAATGTCATACTACGGATTCATTATGGGTTTTGACCAATCTATATTATAGTAATTTTTCTGCAGAGATGTTGTTCATAAACCAAGAAAGCAAGCAGGTTACATTCTTTATTCATGAGATACTACTAGAAGACCATTTTCCATCAAAACCAACATGCCATTATTCTTTTAATTAAAATCCAATATGACAAATAAAAAAGAATAGTAGACAATAAACATATGAGAAGTGAAATCTCTACTTGTTGCTATCCATCAGTGTACATTCCATTCATATCATGAATCAAGATTCCTTTATATACACTATTACAGGAAATTAATGTAAAAAGCCAGAAATAATTCCCTGTGGATTTTTTTTTAACATTTCACAGAAAATGATTCATTAGTTAATTGATACTAATAAAATTGACCTCTAAACTTTCAAATTCCAAATTTATGATGAAAAATGACACAAATATTGAGTCAGGCATTTTACTTTATTTCCTTTAAATCTGGAATAATCAAGTATTTTATGTCCATCAAAAACTGAATGTAGGAATGTAATGTTAAAGATACTTGACATATGTGGAAGTAAATGGACATGAAATCATAAAATCCTAGAATTGATAGTAATGAGATAATATTTTTTCCCATTAGTTCAGAAATATTTTATCTGCTCAATCCATCACCTAATTACACAGACTGTCAGGCAAAATAAAAAAAAAAAATAAAAAAAAAAATAAAAAAAATCAATGTTATCTCTTGAGTGAACATTTATAATTTCAGGTAAAAATTAATCTAGCCTGGCAGTAGTAAATGAGGTGATAGGTGTCAAATTTATGACTGAAAAGCTAACCTTTTGCCAGCATATCAAGTGGAAGGAGATTCTAATAAAGTTAAACTGTAACAATTATAAACATGGGGGGACAATTATAGTTAATAATACATTTATTCCAAGCCCTCTTTTCTCATTATGTGCCCTGGAAATTTTAACTTCTCTTCCTGATGCTAAGTTTCCTTTCTGTTTCCATTTTTTCTAAAACCTCGTTGTTGCTCACATGTTCAGTCTATGGTAACATCAGCATCCTTCTGTAGAAGCACATTTCTTTTGCTTCAAGTCTCTTCTTCATCTGTAAGGGGGATTGCCCAGGATTTATTGCCATATAGGAGGACTGATATCATGTAACAGTTCAATTCTCTTTTTTTGTTTCTAACAAAATTTTTCTCTTAAAACTCTGCTTAATTTTTGGAAGGCATCTTTGGTTATCCCGATATGCTTTCGGGTTTCAGTGTCACACTTTTTGACCTCTGTTAAAACACTTGCCAGATATTTAAATCTTCGTACTTACTTGATTTTGGTATCTCCAATTTGTAATTTGCATGTTGAACTCTTCCTTTTGTTAACAAACATACATTCTGTCTTCTTGCAATTGATGTTCAGTCCTTTCTTTTTGCTTTCCTTCATTACCTTCTATAGGAGTGTTTGTAGTTTTCTGTGTCTGCTATCAACACTGTCATCTGTATATCTTATGCTGTTAAGATTAACAAATCCTGGTAGGAATTCTAATTCTCTCAGAATTGCCTCACTGTATAAGTTGAATAATTTCAGTGAGAAGACACATCCTTCCTTTCTATTTTTGCATATCTATTGAACTCATTTTCTATCCATATACAGGCAAGAGGGACAGAAAAAAACAATGCATAACTTAGTGAGCTTGAGAAATGATGCAGAACAACGTTTGAGATAACAAAAAAAAAAGACCAAATTTATTAAAAATTACAAAGGACAAGAAACTGTGGAGAGCTATGATCACCTATACCCTGAAGAGACACGGCACAGAGAATTACTATTTGTAAATAATTTTACTGACAAATTTGTAAAATATTTTTTAAATAATTTCATGACAAATGTTTCCTGAGATTGTATGAGTATACACACAACACAGAAACTAATGTATCTAACAAAATTTCGCAATAAAATGGTTTTGCTTTGTTACACGAAACTTTTGTTATTCAGATTTATAAAATATTAGCCTTATTAATAGGTAAATAAAGAGAGTACTAAGATTACAAAGCCATGGACAGCATTGGTAAAAAGGAAGTTAATAGCATTTTGCTTATCATTAGATGATAATGCCCAGATAGATTAAAATTGTATAGCATTTTTCTGAAAATAAATATTCTCAAGTTATACATTATATGCAGTGAAGTAATTAAGCACAAGTTCATTAATATAAAAATCTTTTCTCAATCACACATGTACATCACTAAAGATGTATTTTAGCAAATCTACTTTGATAACATATACTGTCTTGAATTGTAATCTTTGTGGATTCACTGAAATGTAAAAAGAAAAAAAAAGTTTGTAATCAAGAAGCATGGATGATTTTTATGACTGGAATCTTGATAAAGAATTTTTTTTTTTTTTTACAAAAAAGACATGAATTCAGAAAGAACAACTAAATTTACCCCAGGCAAGTTAGTTTGGTGTCTCATAAATACTGAAGATCAGTGTACTCCACCTACCCATGCATTACCTTACACTTCTGCTCACTTTAGTTGAAGTGAAAGATGATGTCCTTCAGTATTTCAGAGATGTTCAATTTGTGTGTAAATCAAGAGATGAGAATCATATTTTACCTGTTATTGATTAATAGCAAGAAAATTTTCTCTTGCCACAAAAAGCCTAACCAGGTAAGCAAACAAAATTAGCATAGTAAATCTAAATTAGCCTCTTATGAATGAGATCTGAACTATATTTATCATCATACAGTTTCAAGCATAGAAACAACTTCATAGGATTAAGGCTAAAAAAATACTTTCATAGAATATAATAAGATTTATTTCTAGCCAAATCTCATCCGTACAAGAAACGTTCAATATGATATATTTTTGACTGGTTCTGCCTTCAGTTTTAGTTGCTTTTAAATATTGTTCTATGACTTAAATAAGCATCAGAGAAAGAAAATAAATGAGTTTCTGGTGAAAGCTAAACCTGGTCTCCCCTCCTTATTAATGAGATAGTCCATTGTTATGCTAACAGAGATTCCAGTTGAAAGATGCTTCATGTTACCCTAACAATGAGACCAGGTTATTGATACATTACTCTTTATTTCTTTTGTTTTGTGTAAGCTTTCTTTGGATATATTTTTTCCTTTTAATAAATGGAGAAAATAAAATAAGTAAAAAAGTTTAAACTACAAAAATATAGTTACATATATGAATAAATTAAAAAAAAAAAAAAAAAAAGTCTCTTACAAGTTCTCATTTTTATTCTCCAGTAATTTGAAAGAATTATAGAGCACCAATGCTCAGGTGTCCTCAATTCACCAACAATTAATATCACTATCTCAAATGGATAAACAAGCTGTCTGCTGAAAATTGTGTTAGACAAAGCTCAATAATTATACAATAGCAAATGGAATGTTATTTAGTTTAATATTAATGAAACATTAAACAAGATAATGCTAAGAAACAAAGTTTTCAGTATTTTATAAGTATTATGCAAATACAAAATTTTATAATATTGTCATCATTTTTTAACAAAGCAAAAGAATCTTGAAACAGTATATCTGTAACATGTCAAGACAGAAAATATAATATGTATCTGGAGGGTGTATAGGTAAATGAAGATGATATATGTAGTACAACAGTACATATCATTGAGCAGAAGAGACTTTTATTGAATTTGGCTTTTCCTGAATTTTAGCACAATCAATGAAATGCTGTAAGATTTCAGATGGATAATAAAAGAAAGAACCGTATTGGGTTGTGACAGTCAGGATCAGTTGACATTCAGCATTTCTATCTGCTCGCTAAATATTCTGATTGGTCAAGCTCATGAATGTAAGAACTTTTACAATATCAAATAACAACTTGAACTCCTCTTTTTCTAGCAAAGATTAAACTTGCTTACATATCAGTCAAGATTTGCAGACAACAAAACAAACATTAAAGCTTACTGTCAACAGGTTTCTTTTTTTTTTTTTTAAGATTTACATTTTAGTCATCATGTTTCTTTTAGCATGAGAGGATGCTGAAAAGTTCTCAGCCTGATCCACTTTCTACAATATAACCAAACATCTTTGTCAGTCTGAGAACTTTTAGGCAGACAATCATACTGACTGAATCCAATAAGTGTAATGACCATTATATAGGAGATCAATTGTACATACAGTGTCTACACAAACATACTTCATATACAAATTTTTTCCTATAAATTCAATCTCATATATATATATATATATATATATATATATATATATATATATATATATATATGTAGATGCATCAATACATGCATAGCCCTAAACATGAAAAAACATTTATTATATACAAAATATATTTTTTTCAATACTCTTACTTGCCAATGTACTTAATCCAAATTTTGTCCATAAAACATATTGATAAACATGACACAGTGGAAATTTCAAATCAAAATTCAGATTTTACTTGAAATTAATTTTTATACTGTATGATTTTATTGAAATTAGTTATTTAAAATATGATGTTACTAAAATAGGTATATTAAAAGGTTAGGTAAAGAATACTACTTATGCTGCATTAGAGTAATGACAAAACACAAAGGCGTGCATGATATGGTGTCAACTTGTAAATATAAATCTTATCTGAAAATATTTTAGTTATTCTACAATATACCATATACACCCATTTTCATATAGGCTGGTCATAGGGTTTTTCAGCATAAGAAATATATTGCCATACCAATCAGATGACAATAATATTGAAGTACTTGAAGTTGCTGGTCCAATCATCAAACTTCAACTTTATCAAGAATTTATAACAAAGGGTCATAAGCCTAGATGGAGATCTCTCCAATAATATTGTAAAATATTGGGGGAAATAGGAATGAAAACAATAAAGAATATATAATACTAGCAGTAGAGCCCAGCATTGCTCGGGGATGTAACAGTAAGAGATAGATCAAGTATTGACCATCATAAAGACTGAAAAATAAAATTGACAAAGATTATTGTTTAAGGTTGACGGACATGCATGTCTTAATTAGTTTTTTTTTTTTTTTTGTTTTTTTACGAATTGGTCAAACCCAAACAAAAACATTGTTTTCAATCGTTATGAGTCTACCAAGTGAATAGAATTTTATTATAAACAATTGTCTTGTAAATGTAATTTTTAAAGCATTCTGAATGTAAAAATAAAGAAAAAAGCATGCAAGACAATAAGAAACACTACCTGCCAAAAAAGGTTGAAAAATGTAGGAAATCTGATCCCATATATAAACGAACACACACACACACACACACAAACCACCTGCGTTTTATAATAAGTATAACTCAATATGAGTTGTCCCCCCTTTCATTCTCATGACAGCGATGCCTCTTAATCATGTTTTCAAATTGATTTTGTGCAAAAACAATGGTGTTTTTCTAATTTTTGGTGCTGTTAGAACCACCGCAAAGTAATTTTACGTAGTTCTGTGAAGTTTTGTTGAAATTGGTTGAAAAATGTAGGAAATCTGATCCAATATATAAACGAACAGACACACACACACACAACCTGGGTTTTATAATAAGTATGATCAATATTTTGTAGATTTTATACTGTACTTTCATTTATATTAATAGATATTAATTTTGTTTGTTTTCCAATTTTCTTCTTTTATTTATTTGTACTTAATACTTAAAATGAAAGTTAACTACAGTCTGCCCAAACTATCAGTAGTATTTCTGACAAATTGACACCATCTTATGTTTATATAACTAAAAGAGTAAAAAATGTGTCTTAATTTTTATATGATCTTGATGAAATAATTTCTCAGTAAGTATATATACATAGAGATAATTTTCTGGCACAAGAACACTTATATCTAGGTATTTCCAAAGAAAAGTGATACCTAATATTTAAAATGAATTTTTTAAAATGAAAAAAATCTTTCTTGAAGTTTTTATTTGAGTTTTAATTTCAAGCTAATAGATTAAATTTAATATATTTCAAATAAGCAAAATACTTTGCTGTATTTCAAAATGAATTTAAATTGATTTGAAGTTTTTTTAAACCACTAGAAATTGCTGATTTTAGCCATATTTACAATTCTCTCAGCACAACATAATTCATTTTATTAAAAAATTTTTCAAAAATAAAATATGCTATTCTGAAACTTTATTTAATGATTAGCTGATTCAAAGTTTAATCAATCTGAGTTGAAACAAATATTATTTTTAGTTTAAAATATTGCAGAAAAGCATTTTTTAACACAGAGGTGGGTGTTTTTATGAGGTGCTGGTAGCTCTATTGACAACCTGATCTTTGAAAAGTTTAATTTATTTTACTGGGGATATATCTGGAAAAATTACTTGACAAATATCATGTGAGCATCTATTTTACATAACTTCTTTTTTTTTTTTTTTCCAACTACCCAGTAATCTTAAAAATTTAGGAAAATATTCTTTATAGTTTAATGTTTTATTGAATTTAAGGTAGTTTGGCTTTAAATTTACTAGTTACTGCTCTTAATGTCATGTATGGATATCATCATTTACAAAACACTGGCATGTTTATACACACACCAAAAAACAAAAACAGAATTCTTTTTAAAATATGTGGGGAGTGCTGAATTGTAGTAAGCTTTTCCATTTAAGATTAGTAAATATAACTTTTACTTAATAACAATATCATCTGCTACAAAATGATACACAATTTTAAAAGATTTGAAACTTTCTAAATTATTCTAATTAAAATTATAAAAATGAAAACAATTCCTTATTCACCAAAACAAAAACAAAAAAATTTTTCTTGACAATAGGGTCCATAATTTTTCTTATTCATAAAAGCAGTTAAAAGCTTTTATAATTAAATAATGTCTTAGTTTTATTGTATTTTTTATTTTAATTCAGAACAGATTTTCAGTAACTTTTCAGTAAAATTGTTTTACAAAAACAAATAAAAAATAAAACTGATGATTTAAATTCTTCAATTATTATAACTAATATAGACATTAAACTTTACAAAAATTAATTTCTCGAAATTTCATAAAATTAAATAAATGGGGGAGTAATAGTTATAAGAAAAAAAATGTTTAACAAGATTTTCTAAAAGAGAAATGTTTCTAAAATAATTTCATTCATTTGTGATTAAGACAAGAAAGTTTCAATAAAAACTGACAATTATTTGATTTGTAAGAATTTCCAAAAAGACACTAAAATATCTTGTATGGTCACCCTCTGACACAAAAAAAAGAAAAAAAAAATTTTTTTTGAAAATTCTATTTAAAAAAATATATATATATATATATATATATATATATATATATATATATATATATATATATATATATAATCAAATATCCTTTTGTCTTTCTTAATAATAACAAGGATTTCAATAAAACTTTGTTTTTATTAAGTTTGGGCATTTTTGTTATCATGTATGGAAGTACCTACTTATACCAAGCAATTTTTCTTTTATTCAAAAAATTATCTTTTAACCATTGCCTTGACATTGATAACCTTAAGCAATATCTTTGATCATTGAAATCCCTATTTGGAACTTGCATCTAAATATAGATACTTTATGAAATTAAAATCCAAATGAGAATTTTAAAAGTTTTCAAATCACAAAATTGTCCTCAAGAATAAAACAGTAAAAAGTCAATACTTTCAAAAATGTAGTAAATAAAGAATCAGATATAAATAAACAGCCATAAATGAAAACAACTTCAAATTTAAGTACAAAAATAGAATAAAAAGTAGAATGGTTGAGAATAGAAAGCAAAGAAAATAAAGAAATGGATAAGGATAAAAGCTGGAGTAGGAAAAGAGAAAAGTCAGAAGGATGTCAAAAGAAAAAAAAATGCAAATAATAAAGAAAAAAAATGGAAAAGTGTGGAAATGGTAGAAAAAATATGAAAAGAGAGGTAAATAAACAATGAGCTGAAGAGGAGATAAATTAAAAATGAAAAATGATGAACAAAAAGAATCCAAAAATTGGATAAAAGAATATATATATATATATATATATATATATATATATATATATATATAAAAAAGCATGACTTATGTGGACAAGGTGCAGGGGAGCTGGAATTTTGGCAGTTTTATCAACAATTAAATAAGCTTCTGAAGGGAAAGAAGGAAACAACATAGTAAACCTCACATCTGGAAAATATTCAAAATTGAATAGGAAAAACAAAAGCATAGCAGAAAATGTATTAATTAAACTCTCTCATATATATATATATATATATATATATCTCCAAAGATGTATATAGCCAGATGCCTTGAAGCATGAAACTGTCAGTATGCAGTGTTGAATTCTATGTCCATACTGTCTACATCTTCAAATATTTTATCTCTAATACACACAAATCAAATTATCAAGGAAAGATTATAGGCACAAGTATTGAAAGTATTCAATAATTCTGGTTTAAACACACACACACGTTTTATTTTGTATGTGCAGTACTTTGATGATTGCAAAAGCGTGAAACCTAGGGTCACAAACTCATATCCATACAATATATATATATATATATATATATATATATATATATATATATATATATATATATATATATGCAAACACATTCAGCAAATCTGTCAGAATGGTTTTTGTTCAAATGAAAATGTCTAGCCAAATGTGTTACTTAAATCATATCTGATAATCCCACTTGTGTGCAAGGCAGAAATTGACCCATGTTTATGGATTAAGATGGAGAATAAAGAGATGGTGAAAGAATGTAAAGTGTGAAGAGAAGAGAAGGGAGAAAGGAAAGTAAAAGTTTGAACTTGTAAGAAAGAGCAATAAAGGAGAGAATAAAAACAAACAAACAAACATAAGGGAAGAATGGAAAGTTAAAGATAGAAAGATGTTAGAAAAGAGAGAAAAAGTACAAAAATTGAAGGGGAAATAAAGAGAAAGGAAATAAAGGAAAGAAAGGGAGGGTAGTTAAGAAAGCGAGGAGGAAATGGAAAAAACAGGAAAAGGAAGAAATTTTAAATGTGTATAGTCGTAAGGGAGAGCAAAATAAAAACAGTGAATAGCAAAAGAGAGTAACAGGCAATGGATAAACTACTTTATCTTGATTTCTTCTGGTCAATGATTATCCACATACAACATCTTTCCAGAATGAACAATTCAACCAATTCTTGTGCAATGCCTGTACTTCAAAAAATGAAATGTGAATTTTACTTATTCCTTAAAAACAAGCTAATCTCACAGCCCTAACTTGCATTATCGCAAACAAAACTCCAATCCCTAAAATGGCAAAAACAATCCAAATCTGAAGATGACATTACATTTGCTTGGATAAATTATGACTCAATCTGCACATCAGCTTTTGACAAATTTCCTAAGACCACTCCACTTGCCAACCATCCTGTGGCTATTTTTGCTTCTAAGGCCATTAAATCTTTCAAGAAATCTATGACCTTCTGACACACAAATTTACCAAACTAGGCCTAATGTGCATATGATAGGCACACTCCAAAAAATAAACCAAATTAACTTTGCTTTGCCCCAAAATGTGATGTATGTATTAAGGCTTTCTATTGCTTTGCTTCTCTGAAATCATTATCAACCTTTGTAAGATAAAACATTATACATGACAATTGATTTATACCCAAATTTGATAATTTTTTATATTTATAAGTCCAATCAGCTCAATGCTATTTTTAGGATTAGTTTGTCTATTATTTAATTCCTTTAAATATCAATATCCTTGCTTTCTTAAAATAATCTCTCACTATTCTCGGTACCTAAAATAATCTCTCACTATTCTCGGTACCTAAAATAAGCTCTCACTATTCTCGGTTTACCTAAAATAAGCTCTCACTCTTCTCGGTACCTAAAATAAGCTCTCACTCTTCTCGGTACCTAAAATAAGCTCTCACTATTCTCGGTACCTAAAATAAGCTCTCACTATTCTCGGTACCTAAAATAAGCTCTCACTATTCTCGGTACCTAAAATAAGCTCTCACTATTCTCGGTACCTAAAATAAGCTCTCACTATTCTCGGTACCTAAAATAAGCTCTCACTATTCTCGGTACCTAAAATAAGCTCTCACTATTCTCGGTACCTAAAATAAGCTCTCACTATTCTCGGTACCTAAAATAAGCTCTCACTATTCTCGGTACCTAAAGAGATTATTAAACTTTACAGATTTCATAAAAACAAAAACTGACATAAAGTAACAATTACTGAGCTAATCTCAAAAGCAACTAATGATGAATTCTTCAGGTGACCATATGACAAATTTAGCTTATTTTAAGTTAGTACCCTGAAGGGTAATCACTAAGGCAGGATATAGATAATATATAACAAAAATAGCTATAAATTTATTTTACTGATCCTATCTAATCAACCAATATATATAACAGCAAATATAAATGTGTCTAAAAGCACCACCCTATAACCATGATCGAGTTTTATACCAAAACTACAATCATCAGACAATTATGATCCTTAACGAATAGCTAAAATTATTTTCCTCCATTGCTGGGTCTCTATAAAGACCCTGAAAAGGAAAAAAAAAAACACATATCATAACAAAAATGAATAGTGCTGAATGCCTATAAAGAAATCCTAAATAAGAAACCAAATCAAGATGGAGCTGTAATAACAACCAGATACATCTATAGTAGGTACCTCCAGCAATTCGCAGAAGAAAAAAAAAAACAGCATAGCATGATGAAAAAAGGCCCCAAACTTAATAAAAACAAAGTATTATCATCAAAATGTTTGTTATTAGTAAGAGGAAAGACTAAAGTATGTTTTATTATTTTATTAAATATTTTTTAATCCTTTCTAACATGCTCAAAATTTTGGTTAAAATCTCGATTTTTTTATGTTAGCAATTTTGCGATTAAAATACACTATTTATGATTAGTGTTTTAGTTTGTTTTGTTTTTTTTTTGTTTTTGTTTTTTTCTTGGAAAAAAACACATTGATTTGGAAATTCTTTCAAAAATCAAATAAATTGTCAGATTTTAATGAAATTTTCAGAACTTATTCACAAATGAATGAAATTAGTTTTGAAATTTTCTTGGTAAAAGAATTTTTTTATTTTTACATATGTTACCCCACAATTACTTAATTTTACGAAATTTTAGAAGTTAAATTTTCATCACAAAATTTGTTTTATTTGTTAAAAGCAGGACTCCTTGGAGAATGTAAATCAATTTTTTCTTTTTTTTTTAAACTGCTATTTATTTCCCCAAAATCTACTCTGAATCATAAAATAAAAACATGCAATAAAACTGACATTACTTAATTAGAAAAGCTTTTAATTGCTTTTACAAATCATTTTGCACCAAGATTTTTATAATAATTTTTAATTTTTTCTTATGTATATAAAATATTATGTAACATACACATTTTGTAAAGTATGATCAACTATACACAACATTATCAGAAAATAAGAGCAATGACTATAATAAATTTGAAGTCAACATTCCTAAAATTACATTACAAGAATATTTTCCAACATTTTAAAGATTACTGAATACTTAAAAATTATATGAAAAAGGCACTCACATCATTTTCTTAAATTATGTTTTAGAGAAAAAGTTTCTGTAGAACAACAATCAATGTCATCACCTGTCATTGCCTCCTCAATCACGTAAAATGTGGCAATGTCAGTTAAAAACAAAGCTACTGTTTGTTTATTTTCATGTTATTTTAAATTTAAAGCAAATAATATTTGTTTCAAATCAGATTAATTATACTTTAAATCAGATAATATTTCACAAATGAATTTTCAGAAAAGTATATTTTATTACTGGAAATTTTTTTAATACAGAGAATTACATTGTGATGAAAGATGACTATTAAAAAAAAAGGGAACTAATCAGCTATTTTAGGGGGGGGAAGAATTGATTCCAAACAACATAATTTCTGTTAAAATACACTAGAGCATTTTGCTTACTGAAAATAGTAATTTTAATCCTTTAACTTTCAATTCAAACTAAAATGAAAGCTTCAAGAATGTTTTTTCATTTATAAAAAAATCATTTTAAATCTTAAGTATCACACCAAAATTGTGAGATATATATATATATATATATATATATATATATATATATATATATATATATATATATGAATAAGAGACACGGAAAACTATACTTCGCCATCTAAGTATAGTTTTTCCATATCTCTTTTTATTCATTTTGTCTCTTCTACTCTTTCTGAGAATATTTACAAGTGTATGTTATGTGTAATAAGACATTAACTAAACATGCAGATTTTATAAATCTGTGCAATGAATAAACATGAATATTGAATTGAGGCATCCAAGCAAAATAACAGCAGTCAAATTTTGTACTCATGAATATAAGTTTCATCTGATTGAATTGGATCAACAAATTCTATTCATTAACTAAGAGAAGTTAAAAATAACTAAGGACAAATACTTAACTATTCTCATAATGCAAAATCAATATTCATTAGCTGTCATCATGTTTAGGTACAATTTATCCAGAATGACAGCCAAAGAAAAGATTTGTCAAGGGATGTGTCCAAGGAATAATCAGTAGAAAACAGTTCTTCATATAAAATTTGTTGCTTTGTAGTAGAATGATATCAGTTTCAAATTCAAGATCTGCAGTGCTATTGAGTTTCTATTATCATTTTGGAAGCCTTGCTCATTCAGGAAGTTCTGCAGAGATTCTAAGTATAGCTGAACTTCCCAAAACCAACTGCAATTGCTTTTCACATGTTATTTACACAACATGTGGCATGGCATTTCTGGGCACAAGGCAAAATCTGTACATCTGTGGACACTTTTCAATGTATAATATAAATACAATACACACTTTTGCAGTAATATTCTTGTTCAGATAAAGTAATTTCTATGAACCAAGCCTCACATATTCTACTAATAAAAAAAATAGAATATTATTTTTTTTACATAATTGGCTTATGCATAGCTATAACACCAGGACTATCTATTCTGTATAATTTGTCCAATGAGTTGATGAAATGAGAACATTTCAACACCTTATCTCTCAATAACAGAATAATCTAAGAATTCACCACTTTAACTGTATTAATAAAATATTCACATTCTTCTATTGATAAGCTGAATTAACAGAATTTGTTTTTATTAAAAAAAAAAATTCAGTAAATAGTTTCATTAAAGAAAGCAACCAAACTCATTTACATGATGATGATTACATAATGATAGAAAAAAAACATCCTGCAGAGGCGTCCTGGGTAAGATGATAAACTATGTCCAACAGCAAGGCCTCTGATCAGGTTTTGAGGAGCGTGGAACCACCTCTTAATTGCTGGTATTCCCAGGTCCACACTGACCTGGAGTGGTAGTACCTGTTAGGGTCTCAGCTATGAGTAAATAGTTAACCTTCAAACTGGGGTCAAAACATTAGGGAAGCACAAAACTAGGTTTTAATAACAGCAATAAATTTTTTGAAGAAAAATTATTACCAGCAATACATTTTTGAGGGAAAAAATATTATCAGCAATACATTTTTGTAAATAATTATTACCAGCAATACATTATTACCAGTAATACATTTTTGAAGAAAAAAGTATTACCAGTAATAAAAATCTTGTAACCATTAAATAACCCATTGAGGTTGATATGCCGTAAAAGAAAACAAACCAAACCATCCTGCAAAGTGAAAGCAAAAATAGTTGAAAGTTCCACGGTAAAAGAAGTTCCCATAATTTTCTGAAACTTATCTAGTAAGTCATCTCTTGAAATCATTAGCCAGAGAAAGTAAACACATTAACCTATTACAAATTTATTGGATAAATGTTCAGTGGTAATGTGTACCCTGTATCCTCCATAAAAATTCAGGATGTGGAATTAGTAAAAAAAAAAAATAAACACTTCAATTACCTTAGGGGTATTATGGATCAGTTACAACAAACTAAATATAGGAGATAAGAAAATTGAACAAAGAATAGACTGTGTTTGGAGTGACTTTGTCCAACACCACAAATTACTACAAAACCAAAATATTAACATAAAATTTCAAGTCATGTAAATAGTCTCATCAGATCAAGACTTTCATATGGATGACACGCATGGTGCCAAACATGTTCAGAAATCTCTAAACTGTTGACTGCATGCAATTGACCAATGGTTAAAAATGGCTTCAAGTGAGTGAAGCATGTAGGGCTCAACAAGGACTATCCTTCCTCAAATAGACTGTTGCTACAGAATCACAAAGAACTGTACCAGATAACAGAAATCACATCACTTGATGACTAGCAACAGCTAAAATGGAAAGAACATGTAGCTCAAATAATGACATAATCAGGATGCTGATATTCCACACTACCACAAACAAAAGGCAAAAGAAGCGTCCAACAATAATGGAAAGAGAATTAACATCTACTGGGCTTGAGAAACCTATTTTCCTGAAATATTGTTTTAAAGGGAAAGATTTTATAAATTTCAATAGACAGCAGATGTGACTGCTCAGTCAATGAATATCAAATGTTTCCTTACAAGGAAATGACTGATATTACCATTATCTTGTGCTAGGATATTAAATGATATTATAATAGTGTTGATTTATAGCTTATTAGTGAACACTATTTACAGAAAGGCTAAAATATTTCCAATTAACCTATCAAAAGTTCAGCTATAATGCCCTGAAGAATGGGAAAGTAAATAAAGTGGAATGAATCAGGTTCATTTTTATCATTTATCTATAACAATATTCTAGTTATAAAGACACTTCATTAAAATAGCAATAATATCCAGAAAAAACAACTTGTTAATCAAATTCAGGTGTACTATTTTTATAGGAAATCATATTACTCTATTTTTTTTATTTAAAAAAAAAAAAAAAAAAAATTTCCATGTCACCTCCTGCTATCCTCTACCATTATCAGAGCCCAAAATAGAGTACAGCTGTCATATATAGGCAGGAGCTGCCCAATTTTCACTCCACATGTGGATGATAAATTATTTTCCATCCTACAAACCCTTTCTCACAAACAAAATGTTGCAAGCTTCTCACTGCTCCATCGCTATTTCCATGGAAAGTGTTCAGATAAACTACATTCCTTAGTTCCAGCAGTTCTTACATTCACAGATAAGAGCCACCATTCCATGCACATTGTAGCAAATCACCCATATTCTCTTCATATTCCATCGGTAAGAAATAAGTTCCACTTGAGCAGCTTCTTCTTATGAAATGCTACTCTGTGGAACCAATTATCAAGAGGATGCTTCAAGTCTAGGGTTAACTATTATCTTCCCCAGATATGCATAAAAATCTGTTCCACTTACTCTATAACCCTCTGCCTCAAGTCATTCCTGAGCCTTGTACAGAGTGAACATTACTGTAAAAAGGGGGGGGGGCATTTCAAGCATAGGGGATCATGGCTCTCCATGGATTCCTTTTCTTTATTATCTTGATGTAGGTCTCCATGTTGAGTCTGAGGCCTTGTGAGAAGAAGAATGGAGGCATAACATTGCCATCACTAGTGGTCACTCCAGACACCTTCATAATCACTATTAGACTCTTCCAACTCTTTCCAAATCCTCTGCACTGCCCTCAGATTGACACCCAAACATTGAAATGTTCATACTGGAGCTTTCAGTGTGAATGCCAAGCAGTACAGCATGTTGTTTCCAAATTTCTGGCCAAGTGAATTGCGTTAGGGTGCTCTTTTTCTCACATATGGTATCCAACTGACCCTTCTATATTGTGCAGTCAAAACAAATCAAAAACAAACACACATGTGTGTAATTAAAAATATAAAATAGCAACAATTTACCCATCACACCCTTAATAGTGAGAACACTGAACCATGTCTGATAGCAATATTCAAAGCCTGGGTAAATGGCAGACTTATAAATATGTAAGATAGATTCAGGAGAGAAAAATTGTCTAGTATGACAAAGTGAACCAACTTTCTTAGCAGCAGACCTAACAATGGATTCAATATAATCTTTCCACTTTGTTAAGGGGTTCACCCCTTTTTTATACAAGTGGACTCGCCCAGTGTGTACTTGTACTGCTGCCGGTGAATACCCGGGGGTGAGAGAGTGAGAGTGTGAGGTAATCGCTTTGTAGGAGTCACAGTTGCGAGCATGTAGACTCAGAAGGAAGTCATACTTCGATACTGAATTTCCCAGACTGTATATATATTATTATTGCTACTAACCGTATTACCAATTGTATTATTACGTCAATACATTTATTTGCTATATTTCATTCCTGCGTTTGTCATTCATTTTGAGACCGGATTTCATCCCGGAATCCACAACACACTTCATGTCAACCAATAAGGTGCAACAAGTCACTCTCAAGGATGTTAGTATCAGTTATGCTGAAGAGAGGTAAGGAGGAATCTCACAAGTGATTGATAAAAAATGTCTCATTTTGGAGCCATTAAAATTAACAAGCCATTCCTTGCCTCAGTTAACAGACTTTAGGTCATTTTTGAGATAGCTGCCAATTTGACTCTAGCTAACTGATCAGACTTACTATTGAGACAGGATTTAAGTAAAATTAAGGATAATACTTCCTATTATTACTAGGTGATAACATGCACTGAATGAACAGCCAGATAATACAAGATAAACTAAAAATTAAGTTTAATTTAGTACAGAAATGGTAACCTACCAATAATCAACAACAAATACTTCTAAGGATGGTGGTTGCTTGCTTAAATTTAAACTCAGTCATTCATTTGAGAGTAATATCTCACTACAATGCACTCAGTAAGCAAACAAGTCCTTATATAGAACCTCATTATGCACTGATGATTTTTCTCTCATAACAGAGTATATCACTGGAATACCATGCTGGGTCCTTGATGGTATTACTGGGAGTAAGGGGCTTATGTGGCAGTATCAGAATGGTATCAACAGTAAAGAGTAATTTGCTATCTAACCCATGTGAAGGTATTTACAGTATATTCAACTGGTTATCCATTTGCTACTAACTAGGCATGACATTGCTTAACATTCAATTATATTATATTGCAAAAAATTGAAATGATATAAAAACTGAAAAGTCCAATAGTAAATTTCTAAATGCAAAACAAATCATTAATTACAAAATAAGAAATAGGAAACAATAGGCAATTATCAAAGTGCAGAATAAATAGATTGTCCTTGAAATTAAACCAATGGCAAAAGAAGAAACTTCAGGAATATTAGGCAAAAATGCCCAGTGAAGACATCTGATATACAATTGAAGGATCAATACAAGTGTATGGAGAATCTGTATGCAGCTTGGAGTGAGGGGAAGGGGAAACAAAATGTAACAGTGCAGGAAGTGAGGGAAAAACAGAGATAAAATTGAAAGAAGACAGTAGGCAGGAGAAGAGATAAAATGCAATAGAGTTGAAGGAGAAAGATAAAATACCAAGAGTGAAGAATAGGAGAAGAAAAGGGCTGCAAAAGTGGAAGAGTTAAAAATGAAGGGAGAAATAAAAAGGAGACAGATGCAAGTAAAAGTACATATAATAATAATAAGCAACTATATTCATGAATAAGTATCTATTTTCAAATGTTTACATATACATGTAAATCAGAAAACATTGCCAAAAAAAGAAACATTATGAGTGAGATTATACATGTGAAATCAAATTTCTATATTTGCTAATACAAATTTAAGGCTACTAAATTTGACCATGTGTGTGTTTTATATATATATATATATATATATATATATACACACACGTATGTATGAAAGAAAACTTTTTATGCCAACACAGAGAAAAATAAAATAACATTTAATTTTCAAATTCTAAAATATTCTAAAAACTTACTGTGTAAGGAAAGGTAAACTATGGAGGATGCTAAGTGATGTAATTGTTCAGCTTATTAAATGAAAGTCAGTTATACATACACATACTTGTGTGCATGTGTGTGTGTGTATGTATATATATATATATATATATGTGTGTGTGTGTGTGTGTGTGTATGAGAGAGAGAGAAACAGATATGAAATGTAGCTTTAGCTGCTCTCAGATAAGCATACAAGTATAAGAAGTATGCATTAAAACAGAATAAATGAATTATTCTTTTCATTGGAATGCAATATGTGCACTGGCAAACAAAAAAATGTGTACATGTGGGTTTATTTATGAAAAAGATATCCATAAACAATTTAAAAATGAATCAACTCTCCAACAATGATAATCTATAACAGACATCTTTCAGAGCATCAAGCTTTGTTCTGTTCTGACAAATACATTTACAAACAACACTATTTTTTTCATAACCTTAAAAATTTGGAGACAAAATAGGATTATGTATTCTTTCTTGCATCACCAAGGACATATAAGACATGTAAAGTATGTAGGATTGACATTTATAGAAAAGATTCTTTAGCAATTCTTATGAAAAGAATCATCTTTACAACCACCAGGATATCAAGTTGAGCCAAGCTCTTCTCAATGACCTAAAGGGATGAATCAGATAATAACATTGAGGACATTGTTGAACAAGAGGGAAATGGTTACATTGAATTTGGACAAAGCAAGACTTCTTCACCAAGGAGAGAACCTGTCCAATTACAAATCATGTTAACCACCTGATATTCTCATCTCTAGCAAAAGCAATACTATTCTCCATTTTTTGTTATTTAAATAATGTATCAAAAAGAGTATTCTGACAAAGAAAACTCTAAACTACATGGTTCAACAATGTTAAGCAGTACTGAGAATAGTAAACTAGAAACTAAATCCTCTACATTGATATGAATTTTAAAAAAAGGTTCATTAGCCATTGCTTAGAAAAAGCATTTCTTACTAAAAGCTAATACAAAAATTGCTTAATGATCCATCTCTAGTCAATAAATACTAGTTATACTTCATATTATAAATTTGACAAATAAAACTAGCTATTCAGAAAGATTTATCTATCAAATGTTTTTCTTCTTTAGAGTACAAGTATTACTGACCGGTAACAAACAGAAGGTTCAGTCTAATGTTGTTCTGAGGTACAATCTGTAGATGCAGCTATATTATACAAATGGTGTTATTTCAAAATCCTGTGCATAAATCTTAAACAGCAATTCAATAGTTACCTACACAACATGGCCATAATGAAATACCCAGTGAGGTTTGAATTCACTACAGCAGTAAATAGTCTGCAAAACTAACTTGCAGACTATTGCATTAAATCAAAGTGTATAGCCAGTTAAGTGTTTAACAATACAAAGCTAAACAACTACTTAGTTTTTTTTTTGTTTTTTTTTTTAAAATTTGGAGAGGTCTCCAAAATGTATATTCTTTCACCATTGACTTTTCTAAAAATCCAAATTGTCAGGCATGATATTTTTCACATTCAAGAGATGATGTCAGATCTTTAACAGCCTGTTGCTAAGCAATCAGTCAGTTTAAATAACTTTAAAACTTTATATACACATTAAATAAACATTAAATGTTATAAAATGTTTAATGATGAATATCAAATAAGAAAATTAAAATGATAATTTTGTTAGAAAAGAAACAGTCCAACATGCAAATTACAAATTGGAGATACCAACATCAAGCAAGTACAACAATTTAAATAACTAGGAAGTGTTTGAACAGAGAATGGAAAATGCAACACCGAAATCTAAAGGCGCATAGGGATATTGAAAGATGCCTTCCAAATCTAAGCAAAATATTAAAAAACAGGAAAATTTCTTTACAAAGTAAAGAGTAGTTAACTGTCATGTAATATCAGTCCTATATGGCAGCAAATGGTTGACAATCTCTGCACAGATGAAGAGACTTGAGGCAATAGAAATGTGGTTCTACAGAAGGATGCTGAGGATAGCTTGGACTGAACATGTGAGCAATGAAGAAGTTTTAGAGAAAATAGAAACAAAAAGGACACTTATATGTAGCCTCAGAAAGAGACAGTTGAGACTGATAGGCACATAATGAGGAAAGAGGGCTTTGAAAATTTGACATTCACAGGACATACAGATTCTAAATGTTTTGTGATATAAGAGGAGGAGGAACAATTGCATTTATAAATGTGTCATAGAAATAGGAGTTGATTTATTAATATTTATCAAAAATAGCATTTATACAGAAACACAAATTACATTTCTCTCTCATATATATATATATATATATATATATATATATATATATATATATATTTTTTTTTCCTCACCAGTAGCACAACGCTCAGTTTTATAAATAAGACAGTTGTCAGGTGCCAATTGAAAACTTATTATTAATATAAATTATAGCTCTGTTTTTTATATATATATACACACACATACATACATACATACATACATACATACGTGTGTATGTACACATATATGTTTTGAACAATAAAAAAATATTACAAAATTGAAATTTTCAGACACAGTGGGTTCTATATTAATGTTTTATTATTTCAGTTAGGTTCCTCAACTAGTTTCAGCCAGCATAGCCATCATTAGGAGAAAAAAATCCCTGCTTGTTAGTAGCAGTGGACTGCAGGAGTGAATGACTGTCTCTGAAGAAAGTAAACTTTAAAATTAACAATAGAAAAAACAAATGAAAACTACTGTTAGTCCTTGTG
The DNA here is from genome assembly GCA_903632075.3 of Acanthosepion pharaonis. Classification (NCBI taxonomy): domain Eukaryota; kingdom Metazoa; phylum Mollusca; class Cephalopoda; order Sepiida; family Sepiidae; genus Acanthosepion; species Acanthosepion pharaonis. The sequence goes on along the minus strand of CAHIKZ030001891.1, from coordinate 423,920 downwards.
TTGGTTAAACGGCCTCTTTCAAGTTGTTTTTAAGATAGGAGCTGGGAGATTCTTGACTTTCATAATTCCCTCCTTGATCATTTTGACAGTTTTATTGGTTGCTGAGAATGGGATGTGCATGTTAAGTGTATGTTATCTTTTAGTTTTTTGAGAGTGTGTGTGATGTGTGTATGTTTATATACTTGTGTGAATGTGTGTATAAGTATGAGACCTTAACACCTCTGCAAGCATGTCTGTCTTGTGTGGGTAAGAAATGTGGATAGGGCTTTATTTATAGGGTTATATATCAATTCTAGCTGTGGAGTTAAATTTGTGGTTAAGCCAGTCTGTCCAAAATGTTTTGGAGGTGCAAAATCCATTTGTCTTTATGTTCCTCTAGTATTTTTTGAAGGTTATCTTTTTTGTCTATTTCTATTTTTGCAGTTACAGTGAATTTTGCATGTCTTTTAAAATCATGTTTTTCTAGGCAGAAATTTTGTCCTACAGGTAATAATCTTTTGTGGGGAGCTGACTTGATCCAATTCTAATAATTATTAATTCTGTAGTGAAGGGCCATTCAGATTTTCCCATATATTGTTTCTGGCATAGCATGCATTCTAATAGGTAAATTATGTTATGACTTCTACAGTTGGAGTTGTAGAAGATTTTGAAAGTAAATTTAGTGACTGAACTAGTGAACGAATCGATGTGTCTAATGTTGTTACAACATAAACTCCTATATATATATATATATATATATATATATATATATATATTTTAAACAGAATATTTAGGTATCTATTCTTCATTTAGATATGTTTTATTAAGTATAATAGACAAGGAGTATAAGGAGGGGATTTTCTCCTGGTGTTGAATAAGTTGTTTGATGTCATATGGGAACTTCTAAGAAGGAAGTTGTCAAAATTGTGTGCAATGTTGTGACTACTTTCAACCATTGTCATTTCCAAGTAAAAAAGATAGAACTTGAGAGATAGCCAGCGGAGCAGGGTTAGGGTTTAAATGAATGTGGGTTCAATCTCCCAATGGACAAGACAGCATTAGTAGTTTGAAAATAAACTTTTTTATGGAGAAATGTTAGTAACTACAAGGTTAAGAGTTTTGTATGTTTTTTGTTTTTTAAATATATGTTGAATCTTTTTACTATCTGCAGAAGTCATATATCTGTAGATTACATTTTTAATGTTTCTTTGTCTTATGTAATTGGAGTGCATCTGGTTATACTAAAACAAGTTAATAGCATTTTTATTGTGGTTTAAATTAGGCTTATTATGTTGCTCTGATTAGTTATACATAAAAATAATTTGCTCATTGACAATATACTTAGAAAGTCATTATAATTAAGTATTTAACAGTGGATAATACTTTATAGAATATTGTTGGAGAAGTGATTAATTTTGTCCAATAGACAAATCATCTATATATTTCCCATACATCAGCAACACATTCCTTCTTGCAAAAGACTGATCACATTAAAAAGAAAAAACAATTAAAGCAAACCTTTGAAAGCAATGCCATACTTAGTTTTACATGGGAATTCAACGTGAAAAAGTAAATCTTGACATTCTCATAAATAATCTGAACTTCATCACATAAAAATCAACCAGTATAAACTCCTGTCTCCTTAACTATCAAAGTGAATGTCCTTACCAAGATAACAGACATGAAAAAAGAAAACTTATCAGTTATGTAAAATTAACCTCTTCCTCTAGAAAAATATTCTTTATTTAAAAATCTATTACACCACTATACAATGAGAACATGCATTCATTTCAAACTCTGGACAACATAAATGCTCCAACATCTATCTCTTGACTTCAACAGTCTTTCCTTAAAAATGACAAACAATATTGGAAAGTAGTTGGGACATTACATACACTTTCATCAAGCTCCTTTACAAGCTTTCACCCAGTAACAAACAACATTCAACACCAGGAGAAACTCACCTAACAACATAGCAGATATTCTTTATCAGTTTTATTTAAAATATATATATGTCTGAAATGATTTTCAAACACATAATGCATATGCTTAATGTACTGATAAAATGAAAAATAAGTGTGGGCTTTCAGTTTGAGTCCTGTTGTTAGAATCACACCAAAATCCACGAATCACAAGGCAAAATGTACAATTGAAAATAGAAAAGCCAGCATTGAAAACTGCCCTGCATCTTTCGTCCTCATCTTCACCAGCTTAGAGACACCCCATCAGTTTCCATTAGGAAACAGTGACAGCAGAATAAAAAAAAAAAAAAAAAGACAATAGAAAAGATCAAGAATGGAGTGGTGCCAAAGCAGCAGGGGTAAAAGCACAGATTATAGTTCATGTAGAGTGTCAAAAACAATTTTGCCATTTGCATCTCAAAAGTTGAAGATGAAGCAGTTGCAGAGATTAGACAAAAGGTGGCAAACAATAAGTACATACTAAGAGGGTAAGACAATGTGATGTCTGGGAAATATTTTATTATATTAGATCAAATCTAGTGTTATAGACTTAAAAAAAAAAAAAAAAAAATGCATATTCATTATCTTTTGAAGATTTTAATTTTCAATTGAGAGCTTTAGAGCTTAAGGACAAAGGATTTGTACAGTTACTGATTAATATAGTTGTTGTGACAATTATTTTTCTTGAAAAATATTTTAGAAACCTTTTATTTCTCTAGAAGATTCATAAAAAAAAGTATCTCTAATTGTGTCACTATGATTAGTGAATGAAGACATGAGATTTTATCTTGATCTTGCATGTTTCATGTTTAATGGCTGGTAGATAAAGTCTTTGAAGTTGGCTTTTCTAAGTAACAACCACTTGACTGAAAGGGAATAAAAGAACAAATAAATTAAAACTTTTGGGGTCAAGTGGCAACAAAACCGGGTGTCAAGGATTTTCATTCACAGGTTTATATTAAAGAGCCATAGTTGGGATTAAAGAAACTAGTTCTGGTCTGCCCATGGCAGGGAGATAGACTGTCTCTCAGGTAGTTACGATGATGTCGGTTTGTTGCCAGCCAGGTGTCATGATGAGCAAATAGTTGATAGGAGTCAAAGGAAATAATTTAGTCTGATATAGCAGATGTTGTACCAAGTGTCACCTACCTACTAAATCAGACCGAGCATGTAAAGCCCTGAATAAACAGTAAATATATTGAAAATATGGTTAGAGTCCTTATTTCTTGCTGTGGCATTTGTTTTTTATCTTTCATTGCCTTTGCACAAACAAGAACAGAAATGCAACATGGAGTAGACATTGGCCAGTCAGTGGAAAGCTGGGTGAGAGCCCCATTGTGGATTTACATAAGAACAAAATTTTGGATATGCAGCAGTGTATCAAACTAGACAAAACTTTGATTGGCACTAGCTTAAAATAAAAGTTGTTCACAGTGTGTAACTCTACCACAGTTTATTAGCTTAATATTTCATAACAGTACTTGCTTTCTAAATTACATTCAGAAATATATTAGATTATTGAAAATATTTGTTTGGTTTTTGTTTGGTTTTTATTAAGATTAATTCAATTCATTTAAAATTACTGAAAAGAAATAAACTAACCACTAAGATAAGGTGGCATTATTTTGCTTAGATTGCTTCAATAATTTTATTTTTAATCTAATGCAGAAAGCAACCTTCTCTTTACTTCTCATCAATGAAAATGAAAAAAATAAAAAAAAATGAAAAGAAATTTGATGAAATGTAACCTTTGCTCCTTTCTCTTATGAGCCAAACTGAATTTCTCAGTGTCTAGGTTATCTGTCAGAAATGTTCAGAAATAGCTTGACAACCAATAAGACAACAAGCCAAAAAATAACACAGTAAAGCCTCACATGTGAAACCTGCATTAACATTTTTATATTGTCTGCAGCATGGCACAAATGAAAAATGAAGGGAAAGAACTAACAAATTCATTGTCGTTCTGATAATATCCTGCCTGATGCATGTTCTTCCTGATAGCATTAATAATAACCAGAATTATTACAATAACATTACAACATACACAAAAATGATCAATTATTTTATCGCAAGAGAAAGTATTTTCAAAAGTGCCAAGATAATACAAAAGCCATGAATACATTTTATCTATTGAATCAAGACTCTGCATTAAGAGTAATAGACCCAAAGCTTACACAGCACATAAATTAATCTCTACAGACATTTAAGTAATGTACCTTACTCTCAATAAAACCCTGTGTGAAAACAAATATCCGCATGGAACGGGGAATGAGTAGTGAAAAAAAAAAAAAAAAAACTTCCAGTCCCTGGATACTTCAAGCAATAATTTAAATAAGACAATCTATTTATATGAAATATTCAATGCTTGTTCTGATGGAAGGAAGAATATCCAAAGTGAAACAAAATAATACACTAAAACTAAGATAATATACTAAACTAGCAGCATGGCCCGGCGTTGCCCGTGCTTGATTCAAAAATCATACGACTCGTACAGCAATCGCTATCACTTGACTTAAAATATTTTTGCCCTTCCTTGCCTTTAAAGGAGTGCCCTTTGCCGTGCTGATGTTGCTACATGCCTTACTTCTTGCCTATCTCACACTGAAGTTTTTCTAAGCTCTATACTAAACATTAAATCTGTTACGAAAAAGAACTAAACACAATGAACACAAAACGATCAGCTCAGTTGGAAAATGCAAAGTTGGTCTTGGCCTTCCCACTAACTTGGAGCATGTGCATGTAAATTTTTGTCGAAAATTGCGTCCATGCATTAGTTACACACACACACACACACACACATCCTGCCTTTTATAAATAGAGATATTTATCCAAGGTTTCTTTTTAGGTTAATTTTTTTTTGTTATTATAAGCAAAAAAACAATTATTTATACTGATGAATGTTAAAGACAGTCATAAGAAATTAAATATTTTTGGGACACCATGCAAAAATAAACAAAACAAAAAAAATAAAAAATAAAAAAATAAAAAAAATAAAAATGAAAACAAAAAGAAAACCACCAATTTTCATTTACCATAATCCAAGCCATATTTAATATTCACTATTTTGGTTATTATAACAATTATTTGAGGACATCATGTCTCATTACATTACTTTGGCATATGAATGACCATGGCTTTCCACAGCTTCCTAACCTTTCCTCAAAGCAATATTTATCTCCTTACTGTTCTTCCCACTCTTTGTTCTGCCATCTATTTATACAATTGTTTCCGTTCTGCTCCTCTTGCTTTCAATACACCTTATAAGTGTCAAATTCTTCAAACCTTCTTTCCTCATTGTCTCCCAGAAATTTCAACTCTGATTATTAGTAAAATTGTTTTTTTGGTCCTCTTATTACTGAAAACTTCTTCGTTGATCAAATGTTCCATTCCTGAAATTCTCAGAACCACATCTTTCTTGCCTCATCTCCTCTTCATCTGTGAGGAAATTGTCCAGCATTCATTGCAATATAGGAAGAATGGTATTATATACCAGTTTAATACACATTTGTTATTTTGTTTCCAATTCTCATATTTCTTAATACTTTATTCAGCCTTTTGGAAAGCTTCTTTTGCTATTCCGATGCACCTTTTGGATTTCAGTGTCACATTTTCTGTTGTATCCTATAAGTCTTCACAAACTGTTAAATTTCTGTACTTACTTTATTTTGAGTTCTCCAATTTGTAACTCACATTTAAGACTGTTCCTCTTGCTAATGACCAGACATTGTTTTCTTACAACTAATGGTTAGTCTTTTTTCTCTCTCGTTTTCCTTTACTACTTTGTCTAAGAATTCTTGCATTGTTCTTTCCATATCTGCCATCAACAGAAAGTCATCAATCTGTGTTATGTTGTTAAGATTGTGTCTACCAATAATAAATCCTGGTAGTACTTCTAATTCTCTTAGGATTACTTTGATGTAGAGGTTAAATAAATCCAGAGAGAAGACACATCCTTGTCTTATACTACTTTCTATTTTGGGGTGCTTGCTAAATTCATTTTCAAATGTGTATGCAGATTGTAAATATTCTGGGTTATGTAGTTTTTAAATTACTGGTAGAATACATTTGATATTTGTTGTAAAAAAAAATTATTTAGGCCACCTTCTTTAAAGTTTTTTTTTTTTTTTTTGGAGGGGGGGAACAAAAATTAAAAAACAAAAATTCTTGAACAATATAAAAGCACCTAAATACTAATTTCCTTTTCAAGTTAACAATGCCAAGTGTACTTCTGGCAATAAATAGTCCGATTTATACAAAGTTGGTTGTGCTTTTAATGTCACTGAATTCAAATCTTAATCTTACTGAAAACTTTAAGGCAACAGTTTTTTATATATTTCCCTTTTTTCTAATTTAATGCATCAATAGAATTATTTCTGGCCAAGTAGCTACATAAATTTTTAAACACAACACATTCAGAATATTTTAAAATTCTTCTATATTATTTATTGTATTTATTTTTCATTTATAGAAAAACAGTGATGTTCTGAAATTATTATGAAATATTCATGCTATAATTAGTTGAAACTGGAAAGAAAAGAGTCACTATGACTATTTTACCAAAAATTATTATACTTAAATCTTAACAAACCTCTAAAATGAATTCCTACTATAAAACAGTCAAATAAAAATCAAAAGAATGCTAACACTTACTTCAAGGTTTACAAATGATAACTTATTGATCAGGAAGCAGTTTTAATTTCTAATCTACAAGATCAAATATAGAAAGCTAATTCAAATGTTGCCAGAAGTCAAGAGTTCTGAGATTTATCACAGCTTAACAGTTCCATCTTTGTACGGTCTTCATTCCACCTGCTGTTTCTTTAGCGGGTAATTGTTTAAATACTTGATGAATATTTGTTGACTGAGAGAATAGAGGAAATCATGATATGATGCCAATGAGGAACATTATAATCCTTTAATTAAATAATTTATTAATATTAGAGGATACAATCCTTGTCTAAAATAATCCCATTTAACTCTTTAAGCAGTATTATACGTTCAGGTTCCAGGACCAAAAGTGTGGTCCTCAAGAGTATCGGATGCAACAGATTAGCCTTTACAGTCTGAATTCATTACTTCATGTCTTTAACTATGTGAAGAACTCTCACAAAAGATGTTTTCAAATTAGATATTTTTTTTCAAATCAGATAATACAACAGAATAAAACTAGCCACAGTAAATACAAACAAAATCCTTATTACTAAGCAGCAATAGCAGACAAGGGTTTGTTTATAGCACCTTGAAATTAAATCTCTAGCAAAAATCAAAACTTAATTAAAGATTAGGTTTTAAAATGTCACAAAACATCATATATAAGCTTAAAAATGGCAATTTTTGATCAAATCTATTTTAAAATTTCAAGGAATGTTTCATGAAAAAAAATTATAATGCCGTTGACAAAATTAATTTCTTGTAAAAAGGTTTAATATTTTATTTCCAATGCTAATTTTCATTTGAACATAAGGAACTAGTTTTTGCATAAATAAATATCTTGACAATGTTATAAAAAAATATTAAACATTTTCACCAAATACTTTACTGATGACTAGTAATCATGCTAATTACAACAGAAAAGGAAATTAGTGCCTATTCATAGTCTATCATTTGTTTGACATGAGTAATCATCCATGAAATGTATGAATGATTAATACATTGAGAAATCTAATGTTAGTATAGTATTACAAAAGAAATCCATGATCAACTACGAAAAAAGTCAAGGAATCTTCCAGTTAGGACTTAAGGTAATAAATTTCACCACACACACATATATATATATATATATATATATATATATATATACACACACAAAAGCTTTGTACTCTCAGTAGTACCTGCATTTTGGTTATCACTCAAAAACAAATGTTTATCTTATGGGTTAACCAGTAATTATAATCTAATTACTTTTTTAATATAAATTTTCTTTTGTGTTTATACTATTAATAGTAGAAAATAAAGGAAAGTTTCTTTTATTAGAATGTTTTGTATAATTCAAGGAGCCATGATGCTACACAGACTGCAACTTTGAATTTAACAATTATAAAATTTATGCCCTACCAACAAAGCAATTCCTTTCTTGGTAATCTTTTCTTTTTTTTTGTATGTGTCTTATTTTATTACTTGATTTGGGATGATCAATACACACTTAATGATGGAAATGATGTGCATTTATTGTCTGCATGTGATGTGGATTGCGTAGGTGGAGGGATTCCAATGACAGATCACAAATGCAAAAGTAGCAGTAGCAGCAGAGGCAGTGGTGTTCATAGTAATAACAGTAGTATAAGTGGTAGAAGCATGAAGAGAAATGAGAAATGTGAAAATAGCAGCTTTATTTAAAATTTATAAAATCAAAAGTTACATGGATTTGACAAGAAAAAGAACTGACAAAGAAAACTATCAAAAATTGGAGATCAACCCCCAAACTGTGAGTGTGTGTGTACACACACAGAATTATAGAGAAAGAGGCCCATTAGAAAATCTAAATGTGTTTATACAAGGTGCAGTAGATATAACACCCACATAATGTTAAGACATTAGTGACAATGGTGTCTTCATCTAACTTATGTTTTACCATTATGTGGGAGATATTTCTGCCCAACTCACTGCCTAAAATCTGACCAAATATCAGATCTTTTTTTGATTTTTTTTTTTTTTTTGAGGAGGAGGAGGAGAAAGGGCAGAGAACTTTTTCACAAAACCAAACAAATGTAGATGTGTAAAATATGTTGTTAAATACAAATACACAAAAAATAAACATACTGGATTTAGAATAGAAGAAAACATGTTTATTGCTTAATACTTATTCCAAGACAAGTAAAATTATAAAGGCATGGTGGAGGAGAAATAATTATTGATGTAGAGGATGACAGATTTTATATGTACTTAAAACAATGGGTTAAAGTTATAAAGGTCAGTCCCCAACAGCTAAAAGATTAATTACAGCTGTATCAGAAAGAGGAGGGTGTTCGCAAGGTTATTTTTCTATTACTTAAATATTATGGATTTTACAAGTTCAAATTCAACTCTAAGTGAAAATGATGCTTCCTTCTCTCAGCTAACCATTTGGTAACAAATATTTCTAGGCCAACAATGAACAAGGAAAGAACTGAAACCCAGCAGCCTTCATTTCTTTGCTCAACCACTCAAGAAGCACAGGGTAAAGGAATGAGTAGTAGGAGTAGTAGCAGTAGTGGTAGGAAGTGAGTTAAAGGAAGAGGAAGAATAAATGCAGAACCTTTCACTGTTGCTATTGCTGATAAAGAAATGCACTTGTGTAGGAGGTGAAAACAGTAGGCGGAATATCTTGCAACCACATTTCCTAGTGGCCTCATTGTGTGCATGAGTCTTCCACAATTCCTCCCCCTCCCTGCAACTGCACACTACAGGTAGACAGCTTATTGATTATTAGCACAAACAGCTATCGAAACAGAAAAGTGATGGGGGATGAAGAAAGGGTAGAAGAAAAAGGAAAAAGAGGAAGAAAAATACTGAATGCATTTTGGTCAAGGGCCTAAAATCCTCTTGATTCTTGATCTGTGTATCTCTATCCAGACCACTTTATTAGATACTCATAGACGGGTTGGGGCAAAAAGATGCACTGGAGGAGTATAGGGTACCATTATAAGGGATGTGTTGTAAGGAAAAAGAAGTAGCAATAGCAGTCAGTTATAGTGTAAGAGTGAAGTCAACATGAGAATTATTGATATTTGATCCGTATACTTGTTACCTTTACACACACCCCATCTTGTTTCTATTTGTTTGTTGTTCATAATGTAATCAATATAGAATATGTGGATCAATCAATTGTAACCCAATTGGATGGTAAGGATCTGGTTGATGAAATAATTATCTAATGCCTGAATACATCAAATCATTTTAGAGAGGTGACAATCGTTTATAAAGTTAATGATAGCTTTCTTCACTGTAATGGGGAAAGTCTAGAAATTTCCAACAATTTGCATATTACCATCAAAATTTAAAATCCTGAATTATTTTCTTAAATTGGTGTTTCAAAATTGTTTAAAGATATATAGACTAAATGTGAATGACAGTATAAATTTTCTTCATTTTAAGAAAATTGCAACATAAAAAAGTAGAAAATACAACGTTCTGAATTCACTACTCAAAAATTAATCCTCAAAAATCACACTGAACAATAAAATCTAGGACATGATTGTAAAATAATGGCTTAATCTAAAGTTCATTGTAAAGCAAGAACACATCCAGTCATGCAAGAGTTAGGTTAGACCAAGAATTGGGTACTGCTGCCAAATCTGGGTTGGTGCTGCCTATTCCTCACTGTCTAGCCAGAGTATGAAAGTTATAATGCAACCCTGTGGGTGATCAATTATTTTCTCCCTTACAACCCATTTCCTACAAATAAAACATTGCTAGCCTTTCACTACTCTATCGCTATTTCTATGGCAAATGTTCAGACAAGCTACGTTCCTTATTTCCACAAATTCAAACCTTCAAAGTTACAACCTTCCATGCCATGTACATGACATCAAATCATCCCGATTACCTTCATATTCTTTACATGAGAAGGAAATTCCTTTCAGATAGATTCTTCCCCAGAATTGTCACTTTATGGAATAAACTCCCAAGAGGATGCTTCTTTGATCATTACAATCTTAACATCTTCAAATCTAAAGTCATTCAATATCTATCCTACATATCCTCATTATATGCACCTTTCTCCTCTCTTTATGCCTTTATTCCAGTTTTTATTTTATTTTTTAAAAAAACCCATCAAAATATTCTCAAATAATTAAGAATAGAAATTGACTAATTATATCTTTTCAAGGTAAGTTTGAATCTTGCATGTTTTTGTTTTGTTTGTTTTTTTTTTTTTGTTTTTTGATAGATTTGGTCAGAAGAAGTTTATCTGCCTTTCCCTAATCACAAACACTATCCAGATAATTAAAAAGCTGTGACAGCAAATTTAAGAAAGAAAACAAAATACCTCTTAATGTTGAATTGAAAATATATCAGCTACAATCAAATTAACTTGGTACACTGTCTAAAGTAAACTAAGCAATGAAAAAGTAATTGAAATGCCTGTAAGATAACACCCATGATCATATAGACAAAAATAATTCAGGTTGTAAACCAAGACAAAAATTCCATTATCCCTGTAAAAATCAGTTTTGTTGCCATAGAAACAATAGTTTACAATAAAGTTAAAAATAACCATTTCTGTTCAGAAATATAACTATATTAGATATATTCTATGGAACAAAATTCTTATCATTACAAAATTTCAAAATTATGTCAAAGTAAAAGCTTTGTCATTTTTTGTTGGATAAATGAATCTCATTTTAAAAGCAAATATCAAATCTAACTAAAATTATTTCCCTTATTCCCAAATATTAATCAAGCAATATTGTGGGAATGTTACAAACCTGATTTAGCTATAGGTAGTTAAATAAAAATCATTTTTACTCAGATTATTAGATAAAATGTCAGAATATTTTTTGTGACCAACTCAAAAAGTCAGTGACTAGTTTTAGGAAAGATTTTCTTAAATAGAATTGAACACACAGACATATTTATAGAAAAAGACAATTACCAAAAACAGGATATTATCTTACAAAGTATCGAGGAAACACTTAGTTTAAAATGAAGATCTTTTGTTTCTATTAATAAAAATAATTAATCAAAGATGGATAATTTTATATAACCTCCAAATTAAATCTAAACAAGCAACTATTTATACTTCAGATTCAGAAATGATTCTGTTTCTACCAACAATCATATATTTCCCTAACTACATTCTTGTTTGTAATATTAGTGACTTATTAATGATTACCAAAGATGTGAGTTAAAAAAAAAAAATAGTTTGTGTTGCATCAACTAGCACAGAAAACTGAAACACAGAATAGCCATTTTCCTATGTTCACTGTGTTCAATTTTGCAAGGGGAAAAAGGTAAATAAAAATAGCCGATTTAATCTGCTTAACTTTATATCTAATATAACATTAATTACATCCACAGGAATATATTGCTGGAAAAATGGTTGACACCTTGTAATGGTCCAGAAAATACCTGACTCTTGTCATGCCTTATCTTTACAAAAGTCAGATCACACCAAATATAAGAGTATTTCTGCAATATCTAGGCTAAAGCTTCCCAGTCCTCTCTTTCCAGCCTTGACAGACTTCCAAATTTTTTTTACGTGGTCTTGTAATGACTTACTTTCTACCCTACAGTCCCTTTCCCATAGATGCAACACCACAAGCCTATCACTGCTCAGTTGCTGCTTCCATGACAGATTTTCAAACAAACTCCATCCTTTCAAATGTCCATCCAGATCAAACCTTTACAGCCAAGGCTTACTACAGGGTTGAATCACCTGATTCCCAACATATTCCATCAATAAGAAAGATTTTCTACTCAGACAGCTTCTTCACAAGAATCACTACTTTGTGGAAGAGACATGTCACCTCATCTTCACTTCATACTACCCCACCTCTGACATCCGTATCAGACACCTCATTCAATAAAACTGTACTTTGAGTTGCTCTTGGACCTTATATTAAGTGAATATTTAAATTTAAAAGAAAGTAAAATATATGGATACATTTAATTTGTGCTCGTTCTACATTGGTGATGATAAAATATTAGTAATGGGCATGTTGAAAATATATTTGTTTTTGTATTGAGTGCAAAATGAATGAGGTAGAAAATTCATGAAATGTTCTATTGCACAATTTTAAATGAAAGAAAGTACTTGCTTTTGCATGAGAACCAAAATGCAGTGTATGTAGGTATAAATAGGATTCAAGGAGATGAATCCAGGTTCATAGAGGAAGAAGAGACAAATGAGAAAGACAAAGAAAATATACCATTCAAATTAAATTGAAACTTTAACACACTTTGGAGACTCTTATAAAATTCTCTGTTCCCAATACATATGTATGAACACATTATGTACAGAACCTACCTTTCCTAAATATTATTAAATCTCTGACTTGAAAAAGTCCCAAATAAATAAAGAAGATTGCCAAATATACCATTCATATTCAAAACAAATGCTGGGACCTGTCAATTGCCTATGGACAAACCTTTATATCTATCCTGCATGCAATATACATATCCCACCAATTCTAGTGTCCTTTATAGTCTCTCACACACACAAAAACACATCTCACTAAAATGAAAATCTATGGACACTAAGAACTGCAAACAGTTATAGTTAATCCATTACATTGGGTTAGGTGAGACCTCAGAATAACCACAACACAGGAAAACTATGTGATCAATAAACAGAATACAAACTCAAGATCTTTGTGCTCCTTTAATGGCCTCCAGAAGGAACCCAGTTATCATCCTGTAACTGTCAGCCATACTTCCAGCTTGAATTATCTTAATGGCCTACAGAAAGAACACCATCATTCTCAAGAGACAAATAGAAGATGAAAAGTTAGTTATTTACAGTTACCTTAAAAGTAAATTATCCAATAGAGGCTATAGATAATGAATGATTACAATATGGAAAAATAAAACTTATAGAAGCTTCAAGGCAATGGCTTGCTGATCAAACAAAACAAATTTTGAAAGAAACTGCTTATCACATCAGCAGTTACAGAAAATCCACAATAGACAATGAAGAAAATTACTTAATTACAGAGAAATATATTGAAACAACAAGCTGTGTAAAGAATAAAATAAAAACCAAGAAAATCTATACCAAGAAACAAATTAGAGACAACAGGCAAGAACAGCTACCTTAACTGATAATATTTAAGAATCAATGAGAAAAGAGAAACCCCTCACAACTCCAAGGGACCACTGGAAAAATAATAGCAGCAAGCATGTCAATGGACTATTGCAACATAATGATTAAAGAAATGCTAATAACATCAAAAACAAACTCAAGAAGCAAAAGGTAACAAACCTGCTTGGGAAATAAGATATATTTCCAAACTACAAAGGGAAACAAGGTATGACTAGAAATATCAGATGATAAACCAAATTATAAGACACCAATAAAGTAAGACAAAAAATACCCACAGCATGGAGGAAATATACTAGAAAAAGACTGGCATGCAAGACTAAAAAGGTACAAACAAATGATTGGTCAATGCACTCAAAACCACACATTCTAAAACAACAAAAGTAAATTTTACAAAGATATGAATGGGGAAGGGGAAAAAGCAAATAATTTCTGAAATGGATTGTAGGCATAATCAAAAGAAATACTGTGAAGCAACAAAATGGTTAATGAAAGTGAAGAAAAATATTTGGAAATCGAAGAAAGCAAAAGCATTGAAATGAATATCCTTAAAAAATGAGAGACTATTATAGAAGTTTCAAAACAAAAGAGGTCCCAGAATGGATGGCCAGAAGCAGAACAAACCTCATCCAAAGAAAAGAAACTCAATGAGTAACTACATACTAATCACATGCCTACTCCTGATGTAGAAAACCTTCACTAAACAAACAGCAAAGACATACAGATACATCGACTTATCAGAAGAAAAGAAAACAAGCAGGAAATGACTCAAAGTGTCAATGACATGCTATACACTAAACAGGACTAAAATCAAGAAAGTAAAAAAATCTTGCAATAAGACATTAACTATACAAAAGTATACAATATGGACCCTCATAGCTAGATACTCAAATGCCTCAGATTATTCAAGATTCATAAATCAGCAGTCAAACTCTCAGTTAAAAACACATAGTTAAATGAATCTAATTGACAGAGGAGAATCTTTGGCAGAAGGTATCAAATTAGGGATTTAATTTGGTAAAAAGTTAGTCTATAAATATATGAATGACAATTATTTACCAAAAATAAGAAAGAACTGAAAATACTGTATAACAAAGCTAAAAGATTCAGCAACAATAACGGAATGAAATCTGAGATAGACAAATGTGCAACATTAGTAATGCATAGGGGAATACCTGCAACAAGCGGAATTGATATATTAGATAACAAGACATTAAGAGCATTAACAGTACAAGATCTTTATAAATAACTCAAATGTCACTCAGTAAAGAAGGAAGAAGAAAATAAGAAAGGAATATATTCAGAGGTTAAGAAGAATATTTGAAACCAAATTAAATGGAGCATGAAGATCAGTATGGTGCCTATAATAATTGATGCATTTGGAATCATGCCAAAAATACTTGAATCAATATTGGATAAGTTTGAAATTTAAAGAAGGATTGAGGCTGTAGAGACCAAAATGCAGTTTGACTGTCCAAGGATACTAAGAAAGGTGCTGGAAATTTGAGGAAACTTACTGCCACTCAATCTCCAGTGATCACTATCAGACAACTTTTGTGAACATGGAAATGCATTAAAAATATTACTATTATATGATTAATACATAATTTCTTTTTATAAAACATAACCTATCAACAGTATGGTCAGATTTTTTTTAAGAAAACTCATTATTTACTTAATTTATATCAAATACATATACCAAAGATAAAGACAGTGAACCAATATTAGAATGTTGATAAGGAAAGAAAAATGAAAGAAATCCTTTCAGTGCATGACATCTGACTGGTCATCATAATTTGACAGCAGTTACAGATACATAACACTAGACAACATTGAAATCTCTGCATTCCCAAAATAACAACCAGCATTTAACTCTTTGCCTACACAAGTGTTCAGTGTCATTGGTGTAATAATTTTAAAACTTTTACAAAACCCATATTTGTGTAACTTTTGTTTTCTTTTTTACATCATAATGATAATAGCACCTTTAACTTTAAGTACATATAGAAATATTTCCATACTAAACTATTTGTCTTTCAGTCTTAAGTATCTACTGTTTTCATTTATAATTGAACTATAAACATTAACATGTTGTTTAAGCAGATGTTAAAAGAAAGAATAAAGAGGTTCCACTAGAAGTCCAATTGATTTCTTAATGTTTTTATTTTTCAAGTGTTTTCATTCTTTATAAGTAATCTCTTCAGCATTCTGAATTGATGTAAATAGGATTGAATATATTGTGAATGAATTGATAAATTGTCTCTACAAAAGGCATAAAAGTAAAATCTGTCAATTTTCTCTTGATCATTAAATTCATCAAACTTGCTGTATTGAAAAGAAAGAGGAAAAAAAAAAACTATTCAAGTGAGTATAAAATTTAAAAAAAATGAAAAGTTTGTTATATGATGTCTATCAATCATTTAATATTAATGAAAAAATAATTTATCTATAGTGCCTTAAAAGCATTACTTTCACTTTTCAAAATAGTCTGCAAGGTTCTCTTTTAGGATCAGCATCATCTGTCTCATCACATTCTCCTTAATCTTATTCACAGTCTCCTTTTAAATGGTGATTTTAGTTTTGGGAAATGTGAGAAGTTGCAGGTATCCAAATCCAGGCTGGAGGGGATCTGACAATCTTTTTTAGAGAAGTGATGGCTGGGTACCATCCAGATAAAAGAGATTTCATAGGAAAATTTTCACACTCTTAATAGCTAATTTCCTATTATTGCAGCTGGCATATGTTCAAACATGTTCAGGTGTTCTGCTTATTAAAAGTGTTCCAGAATGCATCGGCTGTGTGCCACAATTAAGCCACGTTGAATAAATCACTATACTTTATATCCATTTGTGTTTTACAAATGGCTGTAGAATGAGGTTTTGTGCAGTTGCAATGAAAAACAACTAAAATTTTCATGAAAGTAACAGTCAAAAATTTATAATGGTTGACATCTAGAAAAGATTCACATTAATATGAGTGCATCTTTTCAAGATTGACTTCAAAACTGTTATAGACTTCTGAAATGTGATACTTTGCTGATTAATGTTACTATGCTTTCCTTCAAGCTAATTACCTCAATTTGGACTACTATTAGTATACTAAATTTTGTAACCCACTACAATTATCTTGAACTATTTGAATAGATGAACAAATGTCAGAGGTATTTTAGAAGCCATTTTATAAATCATATATGTATTCTAAGAAATATGTTTAAATCAGAAGTAAATTTTTCTTATTAGTTTGATAGAACATCAGTTACAATTTTGAACAAACTGTGAATCCATTCACTGAGACCAGTATTTCCCAACATCAGTTCTGCATGATAAAATTGAAATGTTTATTTTATTAAAAAAAATGGTATTTTTTTTTAAAGTTAGATGTGAAATATGAATACGGTTTTTTAGCACAAAAATTAAATATTGCAACAGACTTGATATATTATCACATTCACAAATTCCAATATTAAAACTCATTTTAAGAGGAAAAGACTTAAATCTGAAAATGAAAGTCTACACATAAGAGTGATAAAATCTGTTTGATAATATGTGATTGAATCACCAAATTCTTCAGGAAATGACACTGACATTGGTCTGTAAGAAAAGACTGGGTTTATTATGATTCAATTTGGTTCCTATTTAACCTCAGCTTAATCCTGCTGAAATGCTGTGATCAAAAATGAAAAATATTTTGAATCCAAACATGTAAATACCGACAATCAAGTCACCTGCCATTGGCAAACAAAGAATGGCTTTTCTGGAGTCTGATACTAACCAAGCTTTCCCTGACATTAGATCACTGAATTGTGTCAATGCTTATCAACAGTTTATTTCATTCTTCCCTGCCATTCTGAATGGTGAGAACTTGAGCCTGGGAACATGACTTAATTTGTAATGAATGTTATCTTCATGAATCTTCAAAGTTTTTTCTAGATTCTATTATGTTGCGTTTATAAGCAATGTCTTATACACAGATTTGTATTTATTTTAATATATCTAAATGGGCCAATTTCTTTTATTTGAGTCACTTAGGAAGAGATTGAGGAAATGACTGTAAACAGAAAATAATAAATTAACTATTTACAAAGCTTTGCTTAGACTAGAAAGAACAAGTGGAATTTAATGTTGGGTAAGAAGGTTTCACTTATGCAAGTAGAGAAGCTTCTTCTATCTTAGTTAACATTCAAAATTCAGTTTTTTTATTTTGTTTTTTTTTAACAATAAGGAAAATAGATGTCTATATTTCTGAGATGAGGTATTGTAATTATTATTTGTTTGTTATCATCTTTATTGGCATATTCACAACATTTCGGCCATTATACGCACCAGTCTTCTTCAGGTGATTGGAATTTCAAACTGAACCCAGAGGTAGGTTGTTCTAGTTCCAAATGCCATGCCTCTTCCGGATGTCTCAGTTAACTTCCTTTAACTTAACTCTCCAAGTTTTTGTTCATCACTGCAGTAGCTAGGTATTGAAATCACAACTCTCTGGGTCAAGTCACTTTTATCCACTGGGCCATGTGTCCTTGAGGACATCAGTGCATAACTTTTTGGGACTCATAATGTATCAGCTACCATTTTTACCAGAGCTCATATTGCAATTTTGTTGTTATTGCTTTTCTCTAACACTCTGTATTACTGGTTCCCATATTGCATTCATTTCTATGGTTGGTCAGCTCAGGAAATTTTTATGGCCTAGCATACGTGTTGATTCCTTAAGTCTTCATATTTTCTGGTGATATTCTCTGTCTATTATTTCGACCGCATCCCACATGATCGAAAATAGAATACAATGATTTTATATATTTTTTTTTTAATTCTACACACTGCACATGCAAGTATTCAATGGTAATTGATATTTAATGCTGTTAATATGAAAGTTGATTAAAGGAAATTTATTTCAGTTATAATATAGCATTCTTGTCAAAAGTGCTATTATATCTGATTTGATTAACTGATAAAATACTTATCAAATTATATTTTCAAATTGTGTTCTCTTTAAATATATTAGAATGATATTTAATTAGTATCTCATAATATATTAAATGAAAATACTATTTGTTATTTAAGGTGGCACAGGTGTGCAATACACAGCTAGAATTCAAATCTAAATGAATACCATATTTCATACAAACATTTTAAAATTTGCTATATTTATAGGAGAAAAATTACAATATTGTGGAATAGATATATATGCTAGCAGAGTACCTGTAAAAAATAACAGGATTAGTTATGTCTGGATCATAATATTGTTTGAATACAATATATTTTCTTACAAAAACTTCCTTTGTAGCAGCCAATAGGTTTAAATTGTATTCCTGCACAAATTACAATAATCTCCTAAATTACAAGAGAATACTTTTGATGAAAGATAGCTGCATATGGCTTTGACAAAAGTTAATATCAAATATATCTGATTAATTTTTTTTTTTAAACCAGAACATATTGGACAAAATGAATTTATATAACACTAGCTTTATTCACAATTGTTGTGCCATTTTTTCTTTTTTTTTTTTTTTTTTTAAATTTCTTCAATTTTTACATCAGGTAATTACTCCCACCTTTTCCCAAAAGGGGAAAGAATTAAACAATAAATAACACCATCAGTTTCAGATGCAGACATTCCTATAAAACTCTTTCCCACAACCATGAAACAAAGATTTTTTTTTCTATTCTTTCTTGACTGCTGCAATAGAACTATTATAAATCTGCACTTGCCCTTTGTCAACTTTTATATCAAAGTTAATCTCTGGAATTTGGGTATAAACCATCTTATTTTGGTCGAGGGTTATTGAAAAAATATACATTTCAAAATCTGATAAACAGATATCTTCTGAAAATGTCTAAATTCTGAAGAAATTGATCATTACCAACTTTTCCATGAATAACCACTGTGCAAAAAAAAAAAAAAAAAAATAACAACAATAATAATAATTAAGTTAGTGTATATAGTTGCATATCATGTGACTTTTGAAGACCCAATTTTGAAGCTAATTTTAAGGGGGTTGCATTATACATGATATATAAAATTAGTATATATACTGCTGGCCCTGGCTATGCCACTGACCAAATTACATATCCATTTACTATAGTCAAATTAGCTTCAAAATTAGGTCTTCAAATATCGCATGATACACAAATATATACGGTAATTACTGCAGTAAGTACTATGGTAACTGTTGACTTAAACAATCATTTATTCTCATTCCAGCAAACATTAATTTTTTTAACAACTAAATAAGTTTAACAGAGGTAAATAATGTAGGACAAATGTGAGTGTGTATATTTTTCCCCATATTCAAAGAACATTCATCTGAAAAATGATTTTTTATATAAACACTTTTAAACCAAACTAGTGATGAGTCAAGAAAAGTCTGACTAACAATATATAAAATGATATTTCACTGGTTGAACAGGTTAAAAATAAAAAAAATAAAAAAGGATTTAGCAAAAAAAAGGTTTGTTTCAGTTTTTTTTTCTTAACTCTGGCTTAGACAAAATCAATAATTATGTTGAAAGTTTAGAAATCTAAAAATACAAAAAGAGTAAACATTTACAAGGAACATTACTAGCCGAAAACATGTACACTAAGCTTAATTTAGATTCTAATTCAAAAGGTGAAAATATTTTATTAGAAATGTTAAAGAATTTGCAGTTGGTGAGCAAAACAGTTCTTTTTAGCTCTTAATAAATATTGCCTTTTTATTATCTCTCCTCTTCTGCCATCCATTTAATCAAGCTTGCTAGGTAGCTTATATGTTGATTTCCTCTTATATTCTTATGCCTTCAATATGCCCTGTGAGTATCAAATTTTTCAAGCCCTCTTTCCTCATTATGTGCCCAAGAAATTTCAACTACCTCTTTCTGATGTCAAGTTTAAGTGCCATTTTCGTTTCTATTTTCTCTAAAACTTTATTACCCACATGGTCAGTCCATGGTAGTCTCAGCATCCTTCTATAGAACATTTCTGTTGCTTGAAGTCTCTTCTTCATCTGTGAAGAGATTGTCCTGCATTCACACTGCCATATTCCTCTTTGTTTTTAAAGAAATTTTTCCATTTCTTGCTTATCTTTTGGAAAGCATCTTTCAATATCCTAATGTTCCTTCAGATTTCAGTATCACACTCTGTTAAAACAATACCTAGATATATAAATTTTTGTACTTGTTTGATTTTGGTATATCCAAATTGTAATTTGCATGTTTTGCTAACAACTATGCATTCTATCTTCTTGCCATTGATGTTTAGTCCTTTTTTCGATTACCTTCACTAACTTTGGTCAGAGTTCTCACAGGTTCCTTTCTGTATATATTATGATGTCAAGATTGTGGCCATCAATGAATCCCAGTAGGATTTTCTAAATCTCTCAGAACAGCTTCACCATATAGGTTGAATAAGTCCAGTGAGAAGACACATCCTTGTCTTACACAACTTTCTATTTTTGTATGTTTACTGAATTCATTTTCTATCCATATGCAGGCGGTTTACTGCCAGTATAGGCTCTTGATTATTCTAATATCCTTCTCAAATATTTCAAGGTTACTGTTGTGGAGTAAATAATACACCCCGGTGACTATATGAACTAGACCAAAACTATAAACAATGAGCTCCAGATTAGAGGTAGGGAAAAAAGAAGCAGTTTGGAATCAGTCTTCAGACTAATTAATACAACCGTCACGGCAAGCAGCATAAGCATTACTTATATTATAAGCACTACAAGGCATGTTATAATAGTGGGGATGAGGGATTCGAAACTCAGGCAATTTATAGCCATTGAGATGAGGATTTGGAACTCTTGTGACTTATAACAGTAATGAGAATTCAAGAACTCATAAAAGTTGTAACTGGAGTTACAAGGATTTTGGAAACTCATATTCAGTGAACAAATACAGAAGAAAATACTTGTTGCTTTGGGAACAAGGATACAAGTGGTAAGAATTTTAACCACATTGGTTTAAATTTTTTTTTTTTTTCTTGTTGTAAAAGAAAAAAAAATTTTTCTCTTGGGTGTAGGAAAAAAAATCATTCTTGTGAATATGGAGCAAACTTTGGTTTTAATAGTTGAAATTCAACAACAGAAACAAGAACAAAATCAACAGTTGCTAAAACTACAAAAACAGCAACAGGAATTGTTGGTTATACTTCTGAAGAAAAAATGAAATTCTTCAACATCTCTTATACCAGACGCTGTCCAAAACACCATATCAGAATTTGTATACAATCCTGAGTCTTTCAACATCTACAGTGGGATCAAACAGGGCTGCATCCTTGCTCCCACTCTCTTTGGGATTTTCTTTGCTCTGCTTCTGAAGCATGCATTCGGCACATCAAGAGAAGGGATTTACCTGTGTATGAGATCAGATAGCACGCTGTTCAATCTCGCCCACCTCAGAGCCGGGACCAAAGTATGTGAGGCCTTTGTCAGAGACATACTTTTTACTGACGATGCAGTGGTAGTGACACAAATCCAGTGTGAACTGCAGTCTCTGATGAAACATTTCTCTCAGGCCTGCAGAGACTTGAGGCTGACCATCAGCCTGAAAAAGACAAATGTACTGGAACAAGGTACTGAAACACCACCAGCCATCACCATTGATGACTATGAGCTCAATGCAGTGCATCAGTTCACGTACTTCAGTTCAACCATCACTGACAACTTCTCCTTAGATGCAAAGATTGACAAGAGAATCCTGAAGGCAGTCACAACCCTTGCACACCTCACAACATGTGTGTGGACCAATCCTAAGCTGTCGGTGAAGTCCAAGATGGCAGTGTACAATGCCTACATTATCAGCACCATGTACGCTAAGCAAGAAAGGCATCTGAACACCTTTCACATGAGAAGCATCCACTGCATCCTGACAAGACAAGGTGCCTGTCTTAAGCAGGTCTGCCCACCATGTTCACACTGCTCAGACAGTATAGGCTCCATTGGTTAGGCCATGTCCATTGCATGCCAGATGGCCGCATCTCCAAAGACTTCCTGTATGGCGAGCTTGCTTCTGGAAGGAGAGTCACAGCTGGACAGTCACAGCTGTGGTACAGCAATGTTGTGAAGCACAACATGGAAGCTGTGGACATCAAAACAGAGTTCTGAGAGAGCCTGGCAGCCATATGATCCAAATGGAGAGCCACCCTGACTAAACACCTCAAGTCAAGGGAGAAAAAGCTGACAAGTCGCCACAGAAAAGCGGGCCTACAGAAAGCAAAGTGAGAGCTCCAACAGACCAGAGACAGAACACACATGACCTCTGCAAGAGAGATTGTCACTCCTGCATCAGCCTCTACATTCACAGACGTCAATGCTCCAGCTAAGCAGACAACTAGGATGCTACCCATGATCAACCCTGACCAACAGAGGCCTACCAACTTATAAGATGTTCTCCATTGAGCATATTACGACCCTGCCATATCATCCAAGGTCAAACAGACAACATTCAAAAGAGCATTGAAGAAAGTAAGTCTTGAGAAAGTAAATGAGGAAGCACTTCAAAATTCTCTGAGAGTTTACTGTGTAACACCCAACGCCAATGTCACCATCAGGCATGTTACCAGTGGAATTAATGTTTGCTAGAAAAGTAAAATCAGTGTTCAACAAGTTATTACAAAGTTGAAAAACACAAACAAATAACAAAAACAACACCAAAAAGTTTCAAGCTTGGTGATAAAGTATTTTTTAGAGCATATAAGGGTGGCAAAAAATGTGGGAAACAGCATAATATCAGTGAGAATCAGGAAGTTGATTTACACAGTAAAAGGGAAAAATTTGAACATAAAAGACACTATAGTCAGCTGAAAAGAAGGTTCATCAATGAAAGACCTAAAACAAGATGTGTAACCTACAAGGACAAGTTCCAGAAAAGAAAGTGTACTGAAGAACTGGAAGCAGATCCAAGACAAATACTATAAAGTCAAATACATTGGTGAATTCTCCAGAAAGAGGAGGAGGAGATACTAATAAAATATTTATAAAAAGTATTAATCTCAAAGGTTTGGGGGGGGGGAGTAAATATCCCTGATGACTATATGAACTAATCCATAACTATAAATAAAGAGCTCCAGCTTAGAAGTAGGAAAAAAGAAGCCATTTGGAGTCAGTCTTCAGACCAATTAATACAGGTGTCACAACAAGTAGCTGAAGCATTACTTATATTATAAGAGCTACGAAGCACATAACAGTTAACTAGCATTTCCAACGGTTCTTACATACTTTATCAAATGCATATTGGAAAACAATATTGGATCAAAATTTTAAAACATAGGACAAATCACAAACAGAATCAAAATCAGAGCTCAGATAGATTTGAAAAACTTTTTATCTGAGCTGTAAGAAAAACAAATTCTAAGAGTTGTTTTCTGTATCTGGTTTTTACATATTTTATCTGGCTTAATAATGGGTATTTTGGTGTAAAACATAGAAATCAATAGATTACACTGACAAATAGTTTTAATATCAAATAACTCCTTTTTTTTCATGAGCTGTATATTTATTAATCTATTTATCTCAAATAGTAAAAAAAAGTACCTGAAAATAAAATTATGATCCAGACATTTAACTGGTTGACCAAGTGAAACCCTTGAAAATCATAAGTTTTTTTTGTTTCTTTTTTAAAACACCAAAAGTAGTATATTTATAAAAAATAACTAAATACAAATATATTCTTACCAAACCGGTCTTCACCGAGATCCTTTCCATATTTGACCATAGTTTCACCCAATGTGCCCTCCGGTTGTGGATAGGCTGAACTCTTTGCTTGACCACGAATTTTCGATAAGGAGTTAAAAGCCATCAGTTTTGCTCTAGAAGCTGAAATATATAAAAATTGGAAATAAGAATAGCTGAAACAAGCATTAATCTTCAAGTTAAACTACTTTTTGATTTTTCTAAAATGACATCTTCAAAAACATATATTTCACTTATATCAAATTCCATTCATCCTGTTATTTTAGTCATATTTTGCAGTCATGTAGAAGTGACCTGTCCAGAAAGACCAATATGTGTAATCCAAATTTAAAATCTTTTTTAAATGTGATAGTTTCCTGAAGTAAAATTTTATTTTAGGAGTAAGACCAATGATGTTCATAAACCAAAACCAAAAAAAAAGAATTTTTTTTCCCCCATTTTCTTCTTAAAATATCTTCAGGCTTGATTCAATATATAGTATCCCTCATTTTGGATGGGAGAAATCTACCCTGCAGTAGCACCTTCCTCATTGCACTAAAAGAGGTGGGACTAGTGTAATATCGATGCCAGCATGACAGTGGTCATAGAGACTTGGAAATTTTTGTCTTTGCTCCATATGTACCCCAGATAAAAAAAAAGGCCTTGCATTATATCCTACCTTAGTGGAGAGGTCAGGTAAATAAAATCAATATCTCTATTGGGTCATTCATTTGTTCTTTCTTTTTTTTTTTTTTTTTTTTTTTAACTTATCAACTTTTTTCAGGTTATTTAAAGCAAACATATATTTTTTGGGGATTGTAAGAATTTATTTTGGAGATAGTAATGATTTTCTGACACAAGTACTACTACTTAACTCATAGCTGAGGAAGGGAGGGAAGAGGTAAATTCATATATTTTCTGAGAATATTTATGCATAAGTTAATATAACGAACCTAACTGAAATTGGAACTTGGCTCTCTGATTTCTTATTCTGAGTCATTATCCATTCAACCAACATACATCTGAATTTACAGTATCTGGTATTCTACAATCACAAGCTTCAACTATTATGATGTTAATTCTAATAATTTTATTCTATGCATGGCTCTTTAAAAAGTCTTTCACAATCTTACTAGCCTTTATTGCCTATGTCCTGAAGGACACATGGCACATAGATGAATATGTGTGGGCATATGAAATCTACAAATCTACATATATGAGAGAGTGCTAAAAAGTTCCTAGTACAATTAAGAAATTTTTTTTTTAATGCTAATGTTCAGCCATTTGTTCAGATTCTGGAAAGTGGGTGAGGCCCAAAAAAATTTTCAGCTCCTCCCTGTATTATTTCTAAAGCAAAAACAATGAACAGATTTTTCACAATGAGCTCAATAATGTTCCTGCGAAAAGTCTGGATACAAAATAACTGTCTTCCTACTTGAAAAACAATCCTTAGTTTTAAATAATCTGTTTCAATCATTCTAACTTTTTTTCCTGTCTCATATTCATTAATATTGCATCAGTGAATGAGTGGACAGAATTGGACTAAAAGCATTAAGTTGACCTAAGAGATAGAAGAAAATCCCAACAGAGCAGATTATATACTGATGTGCATGTGAGTGAGAGAAAAAAGATCATGTTCACAGACACACACTTAAGGTACATACAAGCATAATACTGAATGAATATTCATTTCATTTCCATTGTTGTAGGTTTGATATGTACAAAGGAAAAAAGTGTTCTTGAAGTATAAATTGTAGTCCAAGTATGTCTTGAAGCTAAAACTTTTTCTAATACATGAATCAGAGATAAAATTAACTTATTCCTAACACATTAGATCTCAATCAACTGCTAAATGAGTTACAGTTACATTAGGTAGGAAAAAAAAAACAAGAGAAAGAAATATTAGTTGGTGAGGAAACTTGCTAAAAAGAAAAAAAATAATTATACTCTACTTTTCTTACATGGCAAGCAGGTTCAAATCTTTGTATTAAGTAATTGTCCTAAGCTCTGATTAACCAATGCATGGACCTATGAACAAGCCAACCACTTTAAACAACAAATGACTAAAATGTAAAAACAGTAGCGATACAAAAGATGAATCCTGTGAAATGCCAGTTATGGACACTGATACTTGTAGAAAGTCTTTGATCTGACCATACTCACTTTCCACTAAACAACAAAAATGTTTCTTTTCAATGCTTAGTAACAGCAGGAAGACATCGAAGTGAAGAGTAGTCAAAGCAAAAAAAAAAAAAAAAAAAAAAAAAGGAAACCAACACAACTGAGACAGGCCTAAGGCAGGACAAAGAGGTGTTGTCCACTCTCAACACTGATGCAGACTTTACAAAGGAGAGAAATTGATATTCAGCAATCATATGACCCAGACAACAGAAGAAATGATAGAATAATGGCTGGGCAAAGTAATGCAGTTTCGCAAGGTAAGATTGTGTGATGTGGTTTAGAACTATTTCTGAGCTTCACAAGAATTTATGAAAAAAAAAAAATGACAAATATGAGATAATATCACAGGTCTCACAAACAAGCAAGACAAATTAATCATTGGACATTCACAAGTCAAAAAGTTTTCATAACCTTATTATGATTTGAGAACTGCAGATATAGTAACACTCACACATCTGAAAAATATATACAAAGGCAACTACAACAGATATTTTTTATGAATAAATATAAAAAGTTTGCATATTATTATAAAAAAGACAAGTCTTAATCATAATTATTACAGATTTTACAAGGTGTGATTTGTAATGGTGTTCAGTAGTTTCCAATCTTCAGTCTTTTGTATTGCCAACTGATGTAAACTCACAGTACTGCATTGATTTCTGCTTCTTGCTCACTTGATGTCAGTGTTTATAATAGGTGAAGCAATTTGCATATGTAACAAAGTGATTTGCTAATGCATGCAAATTAGATGTGCCACTCATGCTTGCATTCTCTCTTGTGCTAATATGGCATCCAGACAAAAAAATACAAGTAACATGTGGCTGCTTGAACTTTTACTGACAAAGTAGGTCACTACTCTATTCTTTGCTATACACATGCTCTGATCTCTTAATCACAGCAAATATAGCCTAGGGGCAGAGAGCCTGTCATGTTGGGTGCTTCTTGTAGTAGGGGACTTGCTTCTGCTTTCACTATATTTCCAGTTGAATCATCTGTCAAAATTTAGCTTAGTAACAGCCAAACTCGGCGCAAAAAAGGTTGGGAAACTTTGTCATTATGTCCAATGATGGGAATCCCGCGTAACACAGTTAACAGAGACCTGAAAACCATGAATATACAACCATAACAAGCGAGATAAAGAAGAAGGAAAAACCACTTGAAATAGCTATAAAATTTATTGTGGGAAAAGAAAAAAAAGAAAATGAGAGGGGGGGAAATATAGTCTGATGTTAAAGTTCACTGGTACAACTTGAAAATAACTGCCAAAAACGTCCCTTTGGCGAGCCCTTAAAAAGGACTCCAACAACAGTTCAGAGAGAGTGAAAGAGGTAGAGAGATAGCAGAAAGAGGGGAAAAATTAGACTTACAGTTCAAAAAAAAGCTTTAGTAATTTTTTTTTTAGTAGCTGGGCAGAAAGGTTTTTTTTTAGACATTTTAAGTTGCTCTCCTTGGAAGATAAGCAAGATTCCTTTTAAAAATAAATGCAGACTTGTTTTTTCAAACTTTCTCTGCGACACAAATTCAACTTCTTAGAAGATCTTTTTTTTTTTCATATACTTTTTTTACATCAGGATTTCGTCCTCCAATAGGACAAAATAACTCCTCGAAGGAAGGTAGCTTTTCAGCCGCTTGACTGACTTGTTTCTCTCTTCAACCCGATTGTCGAAAGAAGACTTCCTTGCGAATGTTCTATTGTAAAATTCTCTTTACAATAATTACTTTAACTGATTTTTTGATAAGTCTTTACTGACTTGTCCTTGGTAGCTGAACAATAATCCACTTGATTACTGGAACAGAATCTTCAAGCAAGTTTTCTTTTCATTGCAAGAAAAGACGACTTATCGTCTTCACACTGCGGCGCCCTTTTCCTTGTCAGAGCAACAAGTGATCTTCAAGCAAGTTTCTTTTCGTCGCAAGACAAGACGACTTATCTCCACACTGCGGCGCCCTTTTCTGCTACTACTGACTAGATTCCTCTAATCTAGTCGAAAACAAGCAGGAAAATCACGTACGACCAATTGTTAGACATGATTTCGCCACATGACACAGCAGCAGCAGTTCTTACACTGCACACTGGGGGAAAAGAAGAGGAAGAAGGAAAGTAAGAGCGATAGAAAGATAGATACAGAAATTAAATTTCTGACACATCCACTTCTAGAGGATTGTCTAGTTTGCTTGAATTTGTTACAATCCCCCACTTGCTCTCAGATGGTGTGCAATTATTGTCATTTGCTGGTGTATTCAATGCTAGGAAGTAGCCAAAAAACCTTTTGCATATCAAGACGTTCCATTTATAAGGATTGCATGTTAACTGATAATCCAAGTTAGTTGTCCTATCTTGAACTTGCTTGTGCACCAACTTTGTAGAGTTTTTACCTAGACAAGGACACCTACTTAATGACTGCATTCTTTGTCTTGAATGCTGATCTTATATTAGTCCCCTTCAGCTGAACTTTGTAGGAATGGACCATGTTTACAGGTGCTGTTGGATGCTACATGTTGTATTTTGGAGTCATGTTATACCTGTATACACCTTCCTGGATGAGGTATCATATTCTGGAGACAACTTTTTCATATTTCTATAAGAGTATTCTATTCCATTTTCTGCAGGTACATGTGTGGATTTGAAATACAGGTGCATGCCTCACCCTTCTACAAAGATCCTGAAATCCTTGTTGTAGAAGACTGTGTTTTTGACCATGAGAAATTTAAGTGGCAGAATTTACTTGGAGAACATATACTTCAGCTAGAACATAATGTTTGATAAGTTTTGGGGAGTTAGTTGCCACCTTTATGATGGTGTGTTGACAACTAACTATTGTTAAGTAATGGCTATTTCCATCGTGGATTATGTCCCTCACCAATTTTTGTCAAGTGTTGTCCACTGTCAAAATTCCCTTCAATGCTATTGTCTGGTACTGTTTGCACATTCTTAGTGCTAACTTGATAGCTGCCTTAAATATAAAAGGCAGGTACTCCATATGATGTCTGTGGTACATCTTACTCCTGAAACTTTACTACAATTAGTTGACTTGTTTGGCTGGAGTCAAACTTGTTCACAGAAGTGGCATACACCAATGACAGAGATTCAGCCTTCTTCCTCACTGTCAATCTCTGCAGCATCCTGGTTAATCTGTCTACCAGGTTTGGGTCTGACATGACTAATATCCCATTCTCATATTTTTGGACTAGCCTCTTGAATGTACCCAGCTACCTCTGTATCAGCATCTTTTTAGCAGCCTTTGTTCATATCCTTGCTTTACCTGTTAGAATATCTGAATCCAATAGTATACACAAGACATCAGTCTGCAAATGTAACACTTTGGTCTGCCACTAAAGGACTATGTTAATGACTTTCAGCATGGTTTCCAGCTCAGCCAGGTTGATGCATCATGTGTCATGAGCCAACACTCATCTTCCAGTACATTCCTACTTTTCTCCACTAGAACCCCCACTTTGACATTTTGTTCAATGAAAGGGACAGCATCTCAATTATTTAGCCGGTGCACTTTGAGTAGAGGAATGTCAAGCAGTGTCTTCTTAATGTGGATTTCAATGACAGTATATCATTCACAACTTAGCTGGTGAAGTGACTGGCACTGGTGTCTTGTTCACTGCCTCTTTTCCAGACATGAGACATGTGGCTGACACTTTTGTAGTACAAGCATCACATACACTTTCCTTGTATTTTACTTCACTGGCTCAAACAATCCATTGCAATAAGATTTAGATCATTGAATATGTAGCAGATTATATTACATTATGGATCAGAGGTGGGAGAGAACCTCCATATAATCTTATATTGATTTTGGAGCTGTTACAACAGGTCCCTCCACTATGGTCTCATCTTCATGCAGCCAAGAAGTTCTGCTACAAGCATTCATACTAGACTATCTTCAAACATTTAATTTTCGACAGTTCTGTCAAGCATACATCCATAGATTTCCCTGGGCACAAGCACCATGTTACAAATTGTTTGTACACCAAAAACAAATCTATTGCAAATAACAGGATCTCCTCATTCACAACATTCAAAACCGTATATAAAGCACTGTTTATCCAATTTGCATCAAACCTCTCAATAAATTTTCTCCCCACCAGGCACAGAAGGAGAACCTGCTCAATTCCTTTTATCTGCACAGGTTACACAATAACCCCATGTTTTTGAACTCATTTAATACTGAACGGACCAGACATTGAGCTATCAAACTAAAAAAAAAAAGATTAACTTTATGTTGAATTTGCTGTCTGTTAATTTTAACAGAAATATCTTGTACCATATAATGGTTTTTCAGTAGCTTTCAATCTTTCTTTCTACCTCACGGTATAAAGCCAATTTATGCCTCTTGTTCATGCGATATCAGCATTTTTATTGGGTAAAGTGATTTGCAAATCAGCCATTCCACCAGTGCCAACATTTTTACTTCCACTAACATGATGCCCAGCAAAAAAAAAAGTACAAAAAACACATGGCAGTTTCTTTTTTTGTTTTTTAGATTATTCCCTATAAGAATCAGAATTTAATTTTCTGAATTCTAAAAAAGAAATAACATCCGCCTTTCCCTAAGTGATTTCAGAAAAATGTGTCTTTCCAAGTGGTTAGGAAAATAAGTCAACCGAATGTGAGTGTGTGCTGTAATGCAGTATACTGTGAGGATACCTACTGTAGTTCAGATGATGTAAAGTTCATTTTCACCAATCAATTCATTAATGTAATTTTCAATCTCCCTCGATGTTCAACTACTGTGACTTTGTGTCTGACTAATGTCACAATGAGAGAAAGAGAATCACCCTGAATTTCCAGAATTTGAGAAAATGCATCAGTTATATAACTGAGTGTACTTGGATGTCTAACAATCATCATTAGTGGTTTCTTCATCCTATTATTATCCTATCATCTTTTATGCACAGTGACCCTTCAAGACATGAGCAATCAATAGCTTTCAAAAGTTTCATATCCTTTGTAGCTCTAAGCAATGTTTATCCCCTTATTTTTCCTAGTCCCTGTTCTAGCATCCATTTATACAAGCTCATAAGATAGGTTACTTTATGATTCTCTTTGACCCTCTTGACTTCAATATGTTATATGAATGTCAAATTCTCTAAGGATTCTTTCCTCATTAAATGTTCCCAAAATTTCAACTATTTCTCATGCTAAGTACAAGTTTCCTTTGTGTTCCTATTTTCCTTAAAATTTCTCCATTGTTCAAATGTTCTGCTCATGATATTGTCAGCATCCTTCTGTAAAACATCTGTTGCCTCGTCGCTTCATCTGTGGGGAAATTGTTGAGCAGTCAGTCATATAAGAGGAATGATATTACACAGCAGTTCAGCACTATTTGAATAAGGTTTGCCAGTTGTTTTTTTATTAAAATCCTCACTGTCACTATCTAGAAACAAATTTTTCCTACTTCTGGATAATGAAATTCACCAGCCTGGCACTAGAAACTGGACTATTAAATTCAGGATATACAATTCAACATTCTAAATAAGTTATAACATAAACCCTAAAAGCAATATCAAGTACAAACAGATGTCCCTGAATTAGACCTTAAATTTCCTGTCCAATAAGTCAAAGACAACATTTGCATGGCTTTCAGAGCAGAAAACTAGAAACACGATCTGTCCTTAGGGAGAAAAAGTCTACAGCACAAACCGGATGATGAAAAAAAAAAAATAAAGAACAAGTCCACACCCAATAGGAATAATCTACAATCCACAGGAAATATGATCCTTTCTATTACTTTAAATAATCTAAAAGTTTCTTTCAGCACTCTAAAATTCCATAAATATATATATATATATATATATATATATATATATATATATATATATATATATATACACACTTAAGTACTGTTTGTCTGATAACCAAGATACACACAGCACATGCATATATTGAAAAAATCTTTTTTAATTATAAAGTACATACATAATCAAATTTCTAACAAAAATTTCTAAAAGTTTTATTTTAATTTTGTGAACACATGATATATTTTTAAAACTTACAAGATATTATACCAAATTATCAAAATTCTTTAGTATGCTTAATGACAACAAAAATGTCAATAGTAGAAGAGATCTTTTACAAGAAGCAAAATATTCATTTGAAGCTTTTAAAATGCTTGTACATATTACTTTTGTAATGACATGTTATTTATAAAATTGGAGATATATGGCACTTTCTTTCCCTTAAACAGGCTAAAAGTTCCAAATACAAATAATTAAAAGTCGCAGATAAATACTATGCTATATTTATAGGTCAATATTTAAATGTAAAATTCTATTGGGGGATTTGTGTTTAGGATTTCCACATTTAGTTGGTCAAAAGAGTATGCCTTCAGCTTTAGAGAAAGCAATTCACTGAAGATACAAATGCAAGAGCAAAAAGAACTGGAATATATAAGCTTAGAGTAATTTCAATTCAACCAGTTATCTTTCAAGTAATAGTGTCATTGTAAAAAAATTCAATTCAGAGAGGGTTTTAAGCAGGGTCACTATTGGAAAAGACATCAGCATAACTTCATACATTTTATTATGACACTAACCTGCTATTATGTAAACACACTGTCTGACCTGAAGGAAAAGTAAATGCTGAATAGTAGGGAAAATGACATTCCACTTCAGAGTTAACTGTATTAGCAGAAAGGGTAGCAAGTATTCAAATCAACAGATAACAAAAGCTAAAAGAAAGTTTGTGTTTGAATGTGTGTGTTATCAATACAGAAAGCAACATCAGCAAACCATGTTTAAGTTCTGACAGAATCTGTTGCATTTACTTTCGCACTAATACTCTATGGAAAAGCATGGATTTCTTCTACTAAAAACTATCAATTAAAAAGCAGAATAATAATGGGCTTTCTTGCTGTGGGTGGCAACCAGTCTAAAAGGGAAACTGAATTCAATACCAGCTTGAAAAGGAGGAGATTCTGTCATGCCTTATACATAGCCACTGTTGTTATAGCTTCAGTACATGTGGTGAACCAATGGGTCATAGGACATGTAATCATGACTGAGGTGTTTAGGCATATAACATTTTTAATAACTAAAAAGTAAGTAAATTACGAATGTGCATGTAGTTGAACAGATATTTAATTAGCAAGCCAAGTTTAGATCCCAGCCTTGTCCCATGCTCACTTTCATACAAATGTCCTTGGGAAAGTCAAATATGTCTCTCCTATTCTAGCTAGAGAATTGAAAGTGTTCTCTAGCATTGGGTTTCAATAAATCATTAAAAAATGAAACTAAAATAAAAGGAATCTCTGAATTCCAAACTGTGAAAAAGGTAACAGGAAACCTCTCCACTATTTCCCATGAATGGGTAAATATAATAGAGAATCATACAAGCCACTACTAGAGAAAATTTTAATGGAGCAACTTTTAACAAATATCCATATAACTTTAAGATGCACTTACTGCCTTGATTGTTTTTTTAATTTATAGAATCTATTAGAAGATTCCTGTTTTCCCTCTTTTAATAAAACCTACACAATATAATTTTCACACAAATCTGAATTATGAGAAATAAATAAAGACCTTTTATATATACAACAACCTATGTTAAAAATGTTATATTTTTTAGTATCTACTATTCCCAACTAATAATACTGACATGTTATTATTTACCCTTAAAGATAATTGACAAAGTGTCAATCAAAATAAAAATAAAAAACAAGATCTCACTTAACATAAAAAAGAAACAGGCAATGATGCATCAATAGTCAAATAGAGAATAATTGAAGTCCAAGTGTAATTAAAAAAAAAACACTTAACAAGTTAATGCTAAGCATACAAGGCATTCATCCAAGTATAGAGCTAATGTTTACCCATGGGAGTGTGGTCATATTAGATTATTGCCATTATTCTTTTGAGTTGCATTTGTATTGAATGATTGCCACACACATGGATGCACATTACCAGGCTCCATTTCATTCAGCAGACAATAGGAACCTCGTGATTCAATAGAACCATTATGATCTAGTTGATTTCTATTAATGCAACACTAAAGCAATGTATACCCAATTCTGATATCTTTGGACTATTCAACTAGGAATAAATAAAATAGAAAATAAAGAAAGTTTTATTCTTCCATATAGAAAAAAAAAAGATTAAGTTATACTTCTTATGCAAATGCTTACATTTTTGTATCATCATTGATGATGCTAATCCCACATTTGTTAGATACAGAAGGTAGAGACCAGAGAAACATTTGCACAAACACCATTAGATCAGGGAGGTAAAAGAAGCTATTATTATATCTAATACAATTCGGTTAAGGTAGTTTATCTATTTTAAATATGCACTTTCAGCTTTATGCGAGATTTGATCTCAAATATTTTTCAGCTCATCAGCATAATTAGAGTAAAAATTTGAAATTATAGACGGAAAGTCATTTTTTTTTTATTGATCAGTCTAGTAATTAGGAGGGGGGAAAGCAGGTGGGGAGAGGAAGAGAGGGAGGGAAAGAGGGGGAGAGGGAGATAAAAGAGGGAGAAGAGGAAAAGGGAGGGGAGAAGAGGAAAAGGGAGGGAGAGGGAGAAGAGGAAAAGGAGGAGAAGAGGAAAAGGGAGGGAGAAGAGGAAAAGGGAGGAGAGGGAGAAGAGGAAAGGGAGGGAGAAGAGGAAAAGGGAGGGAGAGGAGAAGAGGAAAAGGGAGGGAGAAGAGGAAAAGGAGGGAGAGGGAGAAGAGGAAAAGGAGGGAGAGGGAGAAGAGGAAAAGGAGGGAGAAGAGGAAAAGAGGGAGAAGAGGAAAAGGAGGGAGAAGAGGAAAAGGAGGGAGAAGAGGAAAAGGGGAGGGAGAAGAGGAAAAGGAGGAGAAGAGGAAAAGGGAGGGAGAAGAGAAAAGGAGGGAGAAGAGGAAAAGGGAGGGAGAAGAGGAAAAGGGAGGGAGAAGAGGAAAAGGGAGGGAGAAGAGGAAAAGGGAGGGAGAAGAGGAAAAGGAGGAGAAGAGGAAAAGGAGGGAGAAGAGGAAAAGGGAGGGAGAAGAGGAAAAGGAGGGAGAAGAGGGAGAGGGGGGAGAAGAGGGAGAGGGAGAAGAGGAAAAGGGAGGGAGAGGGAGAAGAGGAAAAGGGAGGGAGAGGGAGAAGAGGAAAGAAGGGAAAGAGGAAACGGGTAGAGAAAGAGAGAGAGATCTTAAAAATGTTGATGAAATCTCTATCCACTGGTTAAATATATACTTTAGACAAGTTTGTCATGTTGATAGCTCAACATGTGAGAGGCAGGTATGTTGCTTTTTGGAAAAGGATATTATTTTTTACATACCATACAGCTAGACAGGTAAAGGAAAAATAAACACCCAAATTCAGACTTGCATAAAGAATATCTTTTTGAGCAGTTGTGTGACTATTCCACAATCAATATCAAATGTTTTATTTAAATAAAATTCCTTTTATTTTTAATATAGGACATTTTTAATAGACTGATATTTTTATATTTTGCATAACACAGGAAAAATAAGTAAAGGCATCTTAACATGGTTATTCTCATCAAAGAAATTTGTGGTTATCTATATTTTCGATAATATTCAAAGCAAACTTCTCTGCTGCTAACCAATAAAATATTTTTAATGGTTTAGTCCAGCTTTGTGGCAGTAAATCTCCAATATTTAACAGTATAAATATTTCTTCTGCTGCTACCACTGGTTTTATATGTGACACATTTCATATTTGATAGGATTCAAACGACCTCTATTTTCATTAGCACAATCAGAAGAAGAATATATGAAGGCATGCTGAAAAGTTCTTGATCCGACCCACTTCCTCCAGAACTGACCAAATTATCAAACATCAGATTTTCCTTTGGAAAGGTTTTGTGGTTGCCTCTGCACCTCATATAACCACATTTATTATTAAATCCTATTCATCTTTACAGCTTTTCAACCAGTAGAAAAAGAGATTCACAAAAATGTTGAAGCTTATTCCTAAAATGTTTGAAGCTGAACAGTCAGCTTCTGATCAAAGGTTTTTTTTCTCTTTTCCATAATAATCATGCTATTCATCAATTTTCTTTTTCATATTGGTTTGCAAGATATTAGTTTGGAATTCCCGAAGTATTAAAACAAAAATATCTACTTCCTGATACAAGGAAAATGCCTCTTTTCTAATATATCAAAATATATTGCATAATGAAAATCTATTCAGTTAGTATTTATATTCATAACCAAAATTGTCCAAATTTTCATTCAAAGGGTTATTTAAGAAAACACATGGTAGCACATTCAACTAAATCTCAAGTTGTGTCATATTCTCAATGTTAT
Organism: Acanthosepion pharaonis; assembly: GCA_903632075.3. Classification (NCBI taxonomy): domain Eukaryota; kingdom Metazoa; phylum Mollusca; class Cephalopoda; order Sepiida; family Sepiidae; genus Acanthosepion; species Acanthosepion pharaonis. The sequence continues at coordinate 387,151 of CAHIKZ030001891.1, read as the reverse complement.
CTTCAAAATATGATAATGACTACTTTTATATGATCCAGGCATTAATTTCTCAAAAGCCCAACTTAAATTTTGCTGATACTATATACAGAATGTCCCTAAAGTCTGGACACAGGAAATCCCATTAACTATATATTTTTTTTACCTCCACAGATTAAACATGGTTCTATAGAAAGAAAAAAGAGGTGAATTCTTTTTCTGGGGTATGCTGAAGGAGAAGATGTACTCAATGAAAATCACAGATGCAACATGCTTGATTGAACACAAAGAGTGAATGTGCTAAAATTGATGGCAATGTGGAGTTATTGCATCAAGTTCACATTAATCCTGCAAAGTGCATCAGCCTTTGCATCACAAATGATGGAGATCATATTGAAGATGCTATTTGTTAATATTCCAATTCAATAAAATGTTGCTGAAAATGTCATTTCTTGAAAATATTCATTTTTGCCTATGTGCCATGATTTTAGGGATACCCTCTATTATAAAAGATTTCTAATCCTTCTAAAAATGCTTAAAAATGTGTAGATTACAATCGATTTTTAATTAAAATATAAGCAGTATGCAGATGCATAAAATATTAAACAAATAATTATCATTTAATTCAAATTTGAAAAACAAGCATAGGGGTTAAAAATAATTCTTCTAATTCATACAAATTAATCTATATTACATAGCTTTAGACATTACACTACCTTTATCTCATCGACATCTTCACATACTTACAGAATCAGAGCCCCAAATCTCGCAACACAATTTGTTTCAGTTTACTTTCTCCATATGATTGGTATCTAAAATCCTCATTCTTATGCCAAAATTTTAAAACATATCCTTTTCTTTAGAAAACTGAAAAGCATAAATCGACAAAGAAAAAAACCCAAAAGAAATAATGTAGAGGAATCAAGTACTATAATGAGGATTATTTTTTCAAAAATTTTTACATTCGTAAAACAAATATTCAACACGACTAATGTTGACTGTAGTTAATGTCTGTCTCTTAATTTTTATTTAGCTAAAGTTTTTCTTTTCTTTTCAAATGCAGATATAACTTGAAATTTAAATATAAATTGCTTTTCAAAACTAAATTCTCAATGTATCTTGCTTCTACATTTTCAAAATAGTTAGTAATTAATATTTAAAAGTAAAACTTTATTTACTTAAAAAAAAATTTAAATTCCCCTCCAAAATAAATAGGAAATAATTATTTTTTGAAGATGTAAGACTCATAGTTTTTGCTTGAAAAAAATGATTAAATATGTTCATTTTCATTTAATAAAGGTTAAGAATTGAGAATTAAAACATTTTGTGAATATATTCATATACAAAATGTGTGTGCTCGCATATGCATGTTTTGACATCACAGTCTAATAGAAAGTCCCAGAAACAAAAATTCTTCCAATCTATGAATAAAGAAATTCAAAGCTGACCTTGGTGGTCATTTAAGGTCAACAAAGAGCACAGCATGACATTTCTAGCCAAATGAAGCAATTTCAAACAAAATGTACAGAAATATTGAGTCTGCTATAGAATACAAAAAATGTGAGGTCAGATAAGGTCAAATTTGACTTCCAAGGTTACTTGAGGTAGAATTAGTTGGAGCTTTTATGATCTGTATTGCAGTCCAACAATTTCATTCTTGGAGGTCAATTCGTATGTGGGGGTAACTTGGTTAATAGATGAGAGGTTAAGTGGCACTGATCTCCAAGGTCATTGAACATTACCAAAGTTTCATTCTGGATTAAACAACTGAAGAAATAAACTCAGAGCTGTTACATCCAGAGTTTTACCTGTAAAAATCAAGTAACACAGTTCAAGGCAAATTTGGGAGCTGTTTAGAATACCATTGAGCTGCATGCAGTTTCTCCTCACTAAAAAACAGGATATCCATCAAGCTTCTTAGAAATTTCAACTCTCCAAAGTTGTGCAATAGAACACACATAGCTGTTTAGCAAATAGGCAGAAACGAGGACATGTCCATTCCCAGTAACCACATAATTCCAACAGACTGATGTTTTGAATTAAAGAATTTTCAATTCCTAATGATAATTGAGTAGCAACAATCTCTCAAGATCTCTGACCTCAACCTCACTTCTACATACATTTCCTATGGTCAGCTCTATCTTGGTTCTTCAAAGGATGGAACCCATACAAACTTTTCAACCTAGGGCAATACATTTTTATTTTGGTCATCAGAATATTTTTTCAGTAACAGCTTTTTTTATATGTAAATAATATATTTTTCACTTATCTAGGGAGAAATATATTCAAAAATATATTTTTCCTGCAACATATTTGAACTTACATTTCCCCAGACAATGCCAGGTATCCATGCTAGAATATATTACAGTACAAGAGTAATGACATATTGCATGTTTCTATTGATCTTCATATTTCTTTTATCCTTTTCTGGATGACAATACTTTTATAATCAGAGTTTTATAAAGTAACCATAACTATATTCACAGGTCATCTTTGGCTTTTACATCTTAAATTTCACAAAGATTATTAAAAAACTTATTAAATACATTTTTTTTGTGTGTGTGTGTGTGTGTGTGTGTGTGTGTGTGTGTATGGAGGTATTTATAGAGGTACCTCCAGTTTTTTGCTATAAATGAGCATAGCACAATGAAAAAGGCCCCAAGCTTGATGAAAACAATGTTTAAGCTACTATTAAGAGGAAAAACCAAAGTACTTTTCAATTATTTTATTAACTTTTTTATATGCTTTCTAGAATGCTCAAAATTTTGGTTAAAAAACTTGTTTTTCTTGCATTAACAGTGGGCCAAAGATTACTATTGAAGTTTAGTGCTTTTTCATGGTAAAAACACATTGTTTCGGAAATTCTTGCAAAAATCAAATTATTGTCAGATTTTAATGACATTTTCAGGACTTATTCACAAATGAATGAAATAATTTTTTTATTTTTTTTAACATCTGTTACTGCCACTCCTTACTTAATGAAATTTCCAGAAATTCAAATTTCAACCTCTTCATATTTATATTAATTAAAAGCAAGAGTCCTTGGAGAATTTAAATCATCATTTTTATTTATTTATTTTTTTTTGTCAAACAGAAACACCATTTACCAAAAATCTGCTCGGAATCATAAAATAAAAATGATATTAAATTAGAAGAGTTTTTTAATTGCTTTTATAAATAAGATATATTAAGGAGACTATTGTCTTAAGAAAAATTTATTAAATTTTAAATCTTAAAATTCTGTATTAATTTCAGCCTTTTAGATTATACTATTAAGTGAAAACCATATTTACTAATCATAAACGGAAAACCTTAACACAAATCATCACACACCACTATTTTTAAAAGAATTTTGAATTTTTCTTATTAGTGTATAAACATGTCAATTTTTGTAAGTACCATAAACCATACGCAACATTATCAGTAAATAAGAACAAAATTTAAAGCCAAAATTTCTAAACTTCAATAAACATTAGATTACAGAGAATATTTCCCTAAATTTTTAAGATAACGTAGTACTTAAAAATTACATAAACAAAGGCACTCAAGTCATTTTCTTAAATTATGTTTTACAGATAAAGTCTCCATAAAACAACATTAGATCTGTTGCCAGTTTGTCAACAAGTCAAAACAGCTACTGTTGGGTTAAAAACACAGCTACTGTTGAGTTAAAAAAATCCTTTCTACGATATTTTAAACTTAAAATAAATAATCTGTTTCAAATCAGCTAATATTCATCAAATAAAGTTCCAGAAAAGTATATTCTATTTTTACAAGATTTTAAAAACCAACTTGTGTTTACAAATGTCTCAAGAAAAAAAAAAAAGAAAGTGGATGACGATGTTACTGAAAGAAAAAGAAAAAATTGAAAGATATCAATATAATTCTTGTTTGAAATATACCAGAGCATTTTGCTTAGTGGAAATAGTAAATTTAATCCTTTAGCATTCAATTAAAGCTAAAATTAAAACTTTAAACCTTAGCCATAAGGATTTGTGTGGAGGTAAATGAAGACTGAAAACATTTTGCTAGATTTGATGGCAAAATAAACAAAACCTCAATATTATCAGCAGTAGTACCTACAACATTGTCAGTTGTAATATTCACAGTGATAGCAGTAGAGCAAGTTATCACCAGTGTACATTGACAGAAATTATATTGTCTGGTCACCTTTGGATAATAGAACATTAGTTTGGTATGATCGATTAGGTTCTTAGGAATAATACAATTTTTTATAATATTATTTGTATTTATTCTAAAAGCAACAAATCTCTTAAAATAAATTTAAAAATCTCACTTCTCCCAATAGTGGTGAGCTTTTAATCAATGGAATATGCATACAACAGAAAAATGAAGAAAATTTTAGCATTTTTTAAACTTGTGAATGAAAAATGAAGGTTGAAAGACTCAATCTTGAAGGACTTAAATTAAACTTATCTTATAAATTTAGATATTTGTATTATTTATTTCTAAAAATGAAAAACATTAGGATCTAATTGTAAGAATTCATTTTGCTTAAATAAACAGAGCAAGAAAATTATATTTTTCTATCATTTTTGGTTGTAAAACTTGAACCATTAACAATATTATATTGTGTTTTACTTATCATAAACCAAATTGAAAATACAAGGGCGAATTTAAAAATTATAAACACAGAAAATTTAGCAGGTAATTATAAAAAAAAACAAAAAACTTTTTGATGACTAAAAATTTATTGTGAATTGTTGGAATGCATGCACTAATAGTCTTGATATAAAAAACAAATGAGTAAAGAAGAATTCTTAAATTATAATAAAAGTTATGGAGTATGAAATTTAATTGTGAACATTTCCATGTAAAATTAATAAAGGTGATTTAGCCAAAAAACTTACATAAAAATAAAGTTGTGATTTCTATAAAAATAAAATTACATTTTGGAGATCAGATTTTCATAATGATATTGATGAACATCTTCAGCTTAACTCCAGTTAAAAGTTTGATATTCAAAAAACTGTTACATTTTTCTTAAATGGAATATATGCTAAATTCTATAACAGCTTTCTGCACTTCAGACTTAATGAAGTGGTATTTTATATTGATTGTTTGATCTTTGATGCGACACAGGATTTTTCACAAGAGTTAAAGTGCCCTGATGCAAGTGATACAGTTGAACAAATCTAAACTCATCATATTACTCTAATTAAAAAATCAAACTTGTATTGTGTTTGCTAAAGCTATGTATTCCACCTTTCAAGTGGATAATGCAGCAGTTTTCCACTTTTGCAAGACATTAATGAACAATTTGGCAGCATCATGAAGGCAATAACACTATGATAGGCTTTATAATTAACCCAGTCTGTGTCACTGAAAGAAATTAAACTCAGGGGTTGAAATGACTTTTTGAACATTAGATTTTAATTGTAAGTTTAAGATTGCACCTATGTTACACTTTTTTTTAAGGGACAGTAGTAGACATCATCAACTATTGTGACAACTCTATTACAATAGAATATAGATCCAGTCAAGTGAGCATTATAACAGATTAAACCTCCAACTGTTTCTCTGTACAATTTGTCATCTATCAATTTAGTCCTATCCTCATCTACCTTATTATATCAAAGAATGGATCTGGGTCTACAAATTTTACATAACAAAATTTGGTTATCAATTTTTCTATAGATCTGGACTGGTTAATTCTAATTAGTAATCACTTTCATATATAAATTATCTACCAAAGAATCAAGCAATTTCTCTATGGTTCTTCATTTTGAATTTGTGAGTCAAAACACTTCTTCAAATCAGTGTAAAACTATTTTGTTGCAACAATATTACCAAACCCAAATAAGAATTATAATTTTATCTCTAACAAGTTTAGAAGAGATACAAAAGGTTGACAAGTGATTGGATAAAGTCTTGATTAATCAAATATGAATCCTATACAATATTTCAATTATGTCCACATATAATTTTTTTCTTTTGGTTACAAACAAGTTTTCTAGCATTTTTGCCATTAACTGCAAAAGCTTCTGGTTGTTCAACATACAGTTCACAATTGATTAGAGCATTCAAATAAACAACTTTAACATCCATCTAGTGAACAATTCAACTATATTAACACCAGAATAGATATAATACCTGCTGTAGATGAAATGTCTCATGATAATGTGAGGTATTTATGAATATCACTTTGAAATAAAACATAGCTTGTAGTATTTCTCACCATTTTTGTTAGATTTAATCATACCATTCTGCTTTCTGGTAAACAGACTAATTCATATCTACTGTTTTCCCTTAGAGTATTCATTTTATCCTCCATGGTGTTTTGCCAACAGATTGAATTAACAGAAGTGATGGTTTCTTCATGTGTCTTGGGTATATTAACTAATGAGTCTGTGGTGCATTTCAAACTCTCATCAATGATAGTTTCAACATGATCTTCAGGATGCTTTGGTTTATCATGATTCCTATTTGGAAATAAACCAAATCTGTCTTCCTCAATAAGATCACTTTCAGTACACTCAGATCCAGCATCCTGATCAACAATTTCACTTCCTTTTTGACATTCCAGAGATCTTGATTTTGATCAGCATCGGTTTCTATTTTTTGTGGGTGGGGAGCTAGACTATAAACTAAAACATGATCTGTACCAAGGTGGTGATCTGCTACTAGATCTTGAACGGAAATGAGGCTTTCATTGTTTCTTGTCCACAACATTCTTGATCTTTATTTTTCTGTTCAAGTAGATCAATCTTAATTTACTCAGATCTTCTTACAATTATTTTGTCGAGTGGCACAAGTGTCAGATTAGTGGGTTTGCCACTAATTTTTAATTTCTTTCCTTTTGTTGGAAAATATATCACGGACTATCTTTTGTGCCAGAGTTCATGAAAACGTTTTTTTTTTCTTTTTCACTTCCAGTGTCTAGCTTCATTTTATTCTGCGCATGCACATAACATTTTGTATGAAAAACATATAGTAAGATTTGGTTTAGTATAAATGAACAATTCAAAAAATATTTTTCCTGTTCTTAGATTTTAATACCTATTCCAAATATATGCAACAGACATGATAATGTGTATATCAACAAGATTTTTGGTAATCTCAACCTGTCACAGACATCTTGTCATTTCAGAAAGAAATTGTCAGGCTCTTTCTATGGTGCCATCTTGGTATAATGAATAGGGATCAAACACTTTGTATACTAAGTGATTAAATTATTTACACATGAATTTTGTATAATTGTCATTTCTAATACATTTCACTGATCTATATGGTACAATTTCAGCTAAATATTTCTCATTGGCTTGTAAGATATTATTCTTTTGTCTTAAACAAATCATGATCAAAGTTAAATACTGACCCATGAAATTCAGAGCATATCTGAAATCATCTCTAGAAATAGGATGAATTAGAACCAACTAAATCACAATTCTCACCCTCATCTGGCTTTCTATTCTTTTATGGTAACAGTTTTCATTTTTTACAAATTTCACAGACAATATTAATTTTCACTACAATTTTCATTGCTTCACTGATACTTAAAAGCTTGATCATATCTTTTAAATTACAATTTACTGTTTTAACTTGCATGATAGAGATACTGATAAAATTATAGAGAAAATACAAACATTTTTCTTTTTAATATATCTTGTACCATCAGCAAAATTCTAACAAAATTTAACAGATGCATCTTTGTTAGTGGCTGCTTGTACAGAAAAAAACATCCCATCTGGATGGATGATTGGATAAAAAGTGTATTTATTTATTTTTATAACAAAATTCTGTCTATTCTCATTCAAATCTATAAAAGGCATACAAGCATTACCGTTTTTCAAAGTGATGCTATTTGTTCGACCACAGTCTATCAACTTGATGTGGCTAGTTTTGGGGTTTAAATTATTGTTGAAACTTACAAATTTGGACTTGTTCATTATGATGTGCTGTCATAACACAGTCAACCAACATACAATTTATATTATCTACAGCATCCATTCTGACAGAAAATAGAAAAGAATCTTTCATTTTAGAATACTGGTTGACAGTTTTTACAAAACCATTTTGCTTCAGCAATTCAGTTTTATGATTCTTTTGTTACTTATTTTCAAATTATGCCATTTTGTTTCCATTCTCATTGCACTGTTAACTCCATGCCTTTTGGGAGGCATTTTTCCATCTAAAGACTTCCTAGTGCTTAAAATAATCATTGCTTGCAGAATAAGTTTGGTACCGGACTATATGTTGTAGGTGCATATAGTTGGAATATCATTGTTCAGTTATTCATATTTTTTAACACAATCTCAGAAAATGTAATATCTTGGATGGTTTTGTTTTGTTAAAAAGGTCTTTCAAATTGTTCTCTTGATAATGTTTTGCTTCAGTTAAGTCAAAATCTACACAGTCCAACAATATACGTTTTACCATAAATCTGTCTTGGCATGTACTGCATGTTGGGGCTTCTGCACCCTCTAGTTAATGGTGATGGGTGTAGATGTGGCCTATGGAAAAGCAGGTTAGCTCTTGTGATTGTATTTTGTGTTCCATTCTCCAATGACGGGTTTAATGTTCTGAAGTTTGTTATTAGTGAGGGTATCTCATTGGTTTTGTCATTTATTTGTGATCATTTTATTGACAACAGTCCTATAATGAGTGTGTGGTATTTTTTGTGTTTTGTTATTCTCTCTTTCATTGCTCTCTCTGCTTCTGAGTGCCTTGTCATTTCCATGTATGCCAAGATGGCTTGGTATCCAACAAAAGATTATTTCTTTTTTTTCTGGACAGCTGATGAATTCTATCTAGCACCTGGGTGGTTAAAGGGTCACAAACTTTTTTTATTTTTCAGTGCAGTTAGTGCAGATAAAGTGTCTGAAAATTATGAATTCATTGCAAAGGTTTGTGGTTATTATGTCACATGCCAAATTAATAGCAATTGTTTCAGCAATATATATTGAGGCTATTTTTATAATTCTTTTCCATTGTTCATTATCTTTTAGTATGGCAGCACATCCAACTTTATTTTCATTTTTATTTTTTTCATATATATATATATATATATATATACACACACAAAGGTGGTCTGAGCGCTTATTTTTTATACTAAGTATTTCAGCTTGGTAGACGTTTGGGTTTGTTTTGGATTTAGGATATCTAGTAAGTTCTAGGTATTATTTTAGGTTGGCTGATCATCCAGAGAGGCATAATTGATAGAATTGATGCATGGATCTGCATTATGTCTATTTGGTTCTCTAGTATAATATCTTTCATATGTAGACTGAATGGTTTGATAGAATTTTCACTTTGCTGGAAAAATTCAGTGTACTGTGGTTGGAAAGTATCATTGTAAGCTGGGTTTAGAGGGTAGGAAGATAGTTTAGGTAGTATTGTTTTTCACATCTTGGTCTTAGAGATTGTTTGATTCTGTATATAAGCTTTCAGCAGAAGGTGTTATAGGTTCCAAGGGTTAATCTAAATTCTTAGTAGTATATGGTATCTAGTTCTTTCAAGTCCAATTTTGATATGGCTAGAGAGCAATATAGTTTTAATCACGTTTCCCTATCTGCTCCCCAGTCAGTGTGCACTATGGCTGAGTAATTGCATGGTTTTATTACATTTAGACCTTTGGTACCTGATACGTGAAATAAAGTTGAGTTTACAGTCAAAAATGATTCCTATATTCATCTACAACTGAATTTCAGTGTGGTCAAGTTTCAGTACCAGATCAATGTGGAGTTTGCATTGGTTGCAAAAGTGAACAGATTTTGTTTTTTTCTTTGGAAAATTTTAGTCTGTGGTCCATTTGTTTAATTTATGGAGTCATATTTTGTGCTGTCTTTCCATACGATTCATGTTTCTTGATCTATAGCAAATTAGGAAGTCATCCACATACAATGCACAATCTGTTCCACTGTTAATGTTTTTGACCATGTCATTTATATTTATGTTAAAGAGCATGACATAATATACTGCCCTGGGGCAGTATATTTCTTGATCTTTTTCCTCAGGGAATATATCACCTTTTGAACTTTTGAAATCTATCTTGGAGGAAGTTATTGATACACACTGGCATTCTACCTTCTAGATGAAATTTTTTAAAGGTCTTTTATTATGCCATATTTCCACATCGTGTCATATGACTTTTTGAGATCAAAAAAATACTACCATTAGATGCTCTTTTTTAATAGAAGCCTCTCTGATAAATGTTTCTAATTGGATTAGGTGGTCTATAGGGCTTCTTTGGCTTCTAAATAAAGATTGATACCTGCTGATCAGTTTGTTGGTTTTCAGATACCAGTTCAATCTGGCATTGAGCATTCTTTCTAGTGTTTTACAGATACAACTGGTAAGAGTAATGGGTTGGTAGTTTTTGGCATTCAAATTATCTTTTGAAGTTTTTCGTATTGGTATAACCATGGTTTCTTTCCATATATTAAGGATATTACCACTGATCCATATGTTATAAATTTGTAGTAGGCAATTACTTGATGCCTCAGGTAATTCTTTTAAGAATTGGTAACGTATTTTGTCTTGTTCAACATCTGTATTGTGGGCCTTGTTGAGGGATTCTTATAGTTCACGTTTAGAGAAAGGGTGATTATAATTTTCCATATTTTTGCTTTGAAATTTGATTTTTACTTTTTCTGCTTTTGCTTTGTTTGAAACTTTTTGGGTTTGGTTTTTGGAGGATGAATTTGTGAGAAAGCGTCAGTTAGATGATTTACTATATATTTCTTGTCAGTAATCTTCACATTATTGTGGATAAGATGTTTAGTAGGGGTATGGTTATTTTTCATATCACCTGCCATACCTTCTTTGGTTTAGTGTTACTTTGTTAGTGTTATTTTGGTAACATAATTCTTCCATGTAGTTCTTTTGGATTCTTTAATGATTTCTCTGGTTTTGGCTCTACTATTTTTATAGAAGTTGAGATTTTCTCCTGTTGGATTTATTTTAAACTTTTTAGTGTTGCTCTGCATAATCTCACAGCTTGCATTCCTTGTTGAACCATGGCTTGTTGGAGCCATAGAAAGTTGGAGCTTTTTGGTATATTTCTTTCAGCTATCTTAAGTAGTGCATTTGTAAAATGTAACATGTCATCCTCATCATTTTTATTGGTTTCTGGGATCAATTTGATAAGGCATGAAGTTTTAAATCCTTCCCAGTTAGCTCTTTCCATATTCCAACTTGGAGTTCTTTTATTTAACTAATCTGATATATCTTCTAAGAGAATTGTGAAATGGTCACTCCCACGTGTTGTCATGAATTTTCCAGTTATCATCTAAAAACGGGTTAGGGTCACATATTATTAAGTCTATTGTAGAATGTGTGTCTGTTGCTGGATGCAGATATGTGTTTGATTTGTTGTTGTTGTACATGTATAACTGATATTTATTCAATATTGATTCTATTATTTTCCCCTCTTTTTCAGTTGTCTTGCTTCCTCATATCTCATTATGGCTGTTAAAGTCCTCCATTATAATGAAGGGTCTTGGCAGTTCTATTAATTTGCTAAACTCCAATTCTTTTTCTTCATTTGGTATATATAATGAACACACTGGTACAGTTTTGTGGAGGGTTGCTGATATGTCTGCTTGCATATTTGTATTTAGCTTGATTTCGCTGTATGGAATATTTTTAATGATTACTGATGATCTACCACAAGCCCTATCAGTGTGCTGTTTAATATAATTATATGATTGGTAATTTCTAATGTTGATTCTATTGTTGTCTTTGAGGTGAGTTTCTTGAAGAGACTGCCGGACAGTAGTATGTAAGCAGTAGCATCAAATCGCAATAGTTGACCCTTGTTCCTCTAATATTCCATTGGATTATTTTATTGTCTGTGGGCATTTTGTTTTTTGTTCTGTAGTCTGTGGGACTTATTTTATGTTTTGCTGGTTTGTGAAGCTTTATTTTCAATCTCCATTTCTTTGAATTCTTTAAGTTTGTTTGATGTAGTTATCAGGGTTGGTTGCATTTGTGTAGTTCTTTTAATGAGGTTTTGTTTTCTAATAGAAGTATCTTTTTCATTACCTGGAGGCCAGTTTGGTGGTTTTTGTCGCCTTTCTTTTGTTAAAACTGTTTGTTCAGTAGTTTTAGAATCTCTTTCTATGGTTATTTCCATATTGTCATGTGTGCTAGTATCTAATTGTTTTGTTTTTGTATAGGGCTCAGTTTAGTTTACTTCTGCTGAATACAATTTTGAAAAATTTTCTTGAAATTTTGGCCATTCATATGAGTTTAAATTTATCAGTTTTTTAATAAGTTTTTGGTATTTATTAGTTTGAGTGTTGTCTTCTGTACTATGCTGACATAGGTTTTAGTTCCCATATCGGTTTCTATAATTTTTCTTGTTTCGGGAAAGGATACATTTTCGGTATGTTTTAGATACATAAGTTTTTTTGTTTTTTTTCTCTTTTAAAGGTATCAAAGGTTTTGGAATAAGCAGGTTGTTCTTTGTGGCAGTTTGCACATTTAAGTTTTCTGCACTCATTCTCTGTATAGTTTGGATCACGTTCACCACACTACCTGCACACTTGTCACCCCCTGCAAATGCCTTCATGATGTTCAAATTTTTGTCATTTAAAGCACTGCAAGGGAGTTGGTATGTAATTTTCTACCTTTTCTATAGTGTATCCAATTCTGATTTCCTTTGGTCTTATTGGTTTATCAAATTTCAAGATATATGTATTGGTTTCTAGGATTTCATCATTTCTTCTAATACTTATTCTTTTGTACTTTTTTACTCCCTGACTTTGCAAAGCAGTCTCCATTTCTTCTGAAGTTGCTAGTGAAAGATCTTGACTTCTTATAATGCCTTTAGATGTATTTAATTTTTCATATGGATAGGCATCACAGTTCAACTTATGAAATTTATTTATTATCAATAAATTCTCTGCATATTTTTTATTTTTAACTTCTACTAGTAGGTTACCATTTCAAAGTTTTTTTTCACATTTTAAGGGTCTGACTGACTAGAAATTACCTTTTCTATCAAAAAAAGGTGAAAGATGGTCTAGTTGCTTTATGTCTAGAGATTTGAATTATAATGAATCTTGGGAATTCAGCTGTAGGTTCTGGTTCAGACTCAGAAACAGAGAGGTTCTTTTTGGGTTCTTTTGGTTTTACCTTTCCATAATTTAAATAGAACTATTCATTGGTTCTGTGCTCCACCCCATCCCCACCATGGAATCCAATTTCTGTTGGGAATATATCAAGAGGGGATCCTAATCACCTTGGTTGGGTGGGGATACACAACCAGTATACTCACACTAAGTACTGTTTTAACTTACTGCCAGTTTCAGATTTTGGTACCCAAAAACTAATATTTGGTAACATGAAGCAGTGATGAAACTCTGGTTTCCTTGGCACGATTGACCCTTCTAGTGTTTAAAAGTTACAGCGGATATCTGATTAAAGAAAGATCAAGTTGAATAATACAGTTGGGATTAACTTTTGTTTCTAGGGCATGTCATGACCAGCAACTTGGTCAGATCAGGTCACTCCGACCTATCTAGCCCAAGTAAAAGCCAAAGTGGCGTGTTACAAATCACATGACTACTTTTACCTGGGTCATGGAATGCTCAACCACCAGGATCCCATCCTCAGACATCATGGGTTGCACCCCACAGCAAACAGGTAGCCTCATTGAGAGACTTCTACCCACTGTAGAGATGCAGTCAGCGTATTCTGAAGCCCCACTAACAGTGTGGGATGCAGTTTAACTTCTTACCCAGGACAAGAATTAATTGAATACTAAACTAGTTCCTTTTAATGTGATGACAGTAATAAAAGGTTTTAATTGCAGCAGAAATATGTTTAAAATATTGACAATTAAAAGGGGTGCCACTATTTCTCCTGTTATTTTTTAAAGAAATGATAACTTCTGTCCTTCTCATAAAAAGAATGATGCTTTCTACTGTCGATTTCCTTAAAGTTAATTCCATGTAAAGAGAAATAATCTTGTCCTTTTCATTTTGATACCTAGTGCTCCATCAAGATTTCCAATTCTTTTTTACCCTTGTCCTTAGCCTCATGAATAAGTAAGACTTCACCATACTTTTCACTGTAATTTTCAAATTCTAAAAGACTTTCCACAGGTGATATAGGATCATGCAACTTTTGAAGTTGTATATAACCAAAGAATTTAACTTACATACAAGGGTCAGATAGAAAGTTCATAGGCTGACCAAGATATAAATGGTACACTTGCATGTCTTTTAGTCTACCAAATGGTGTGTCTTCTTACATTTATATCTTAGTCAGCCTATGAACATTTCTGATAATCTTCATATATAAGTTGTTTTTGCTTTCATCACTATTAAATAATAGACAGGATCAAGTGAGCTGATACCTAGTTGGGACTTGAGATATTTTGTTTGACTCAGCAGCAGAGTAAATGAAATACCAATATTATCAGTAGTAATATCCAAAAGGTTATCAGTTGTAATATTCATATTGGTGACAGGACAACAGACATGCTCCATCATGCAATATTTATTCTTGTATAAAGAATATAAAAAATTTAGAGCAAAACCAAAAAACTGGAAGAAAAAGAAAGCAAGCATTGGTCTTCACACTTATTAACATGCAACATTCACAAAACTTTCATGTTCTCTTCATGAAAAGTAAAAAAAAGAAAAAAAAAAAAATCATTTATAAAAATCAGTGAGGAATAAAAAATAAATTGATTCATATATGACAATTTAAGAAATTTACTCAATAATCTAATTTATATATATATATATATATATATATATATATATATATATATATATATATATATATATATATATATACACACACACACACTACAGTTAAAAAGTTTGAAGCCACCCACAAAATTAGCATGGGATGAATTTGACATAAAAGTGAAAAAAAAAAAAAAAAACAATGAAAAAGGGCTTGTAGAGTAATTGAAAAAAAGAATGGAGTCAATTATTAAACTTTGAGAAATTTTTGCAATCAATGCCAACAATTTGTGCTGCCGTAATCAAGACTAAAGGAGGATATTTTGATGAGAGCAAAATTTAATCATTAAAGGTTTTTTTTTTTGTTTTTGTCATAATAAAATTTCTAATAAAAAAATAATGTCTCACTTTTTTTTTAACCATGTATATAATACTTTTCTCTTATTTAAAATACAAAACAACTACTTTTTGGGCCAATTTAAAAAATTATCAGTGGTGGCCTCAAACTTTTGAACTGTAGTGTGTATATACAAACATACACACACATATATATATATATATATAATCCATCATTATCATCACTGTGTGAACTTATCTAGCCTAAAAAAAACATAACCATAAGGTATGCCACAGGATCTCAATATTTTGCATTCCTAAACTGCATTTAGAAAGATGGAAGCAACAGATATCACAATGCAGCATGTGAACACTCTTGAGCTCAATTAGTTTGATACACAAGTATGGAAGTATCGATAATCTGTAAAGGATGATTGGATAGTTGTTAGAAATGCACAACTTAAACCTACACTTCAAGGGTAAATTAACTGTGGCCTCAATCTTTTCCAGTGCCTCAAATTCTATGCTATTTGGAGTTTGGGACTGACTCAGATGCCAAGTATTTTGTACAACCCACCCATTCAACTGAAGTAGACAGACAGAGGACACTCTCCACAAGCATAACTACAAGTCAATAGTTAATTCTAGCTCCTATCAACATCTTATACAATGTGATTTTGTGCCAACCTTTTCAATCTGGGCATTCTTGGCAGCATGAAGACATTATCAGCATAAGGAAATTATTTTCTCATGATAGTAGCACGTGTTAAAATAATCCATGCAAGACCAGGTTCACTCTCAATGTGTACAGGCAAAGATTGAAATGCAAGGATGTACAGCCTGAGCCAAAGAAAACAATAAGGAGATCTGGATAACATGAAAGGCATTGATGATACCATTTTCAGTTCAACCACAGATCTGTGAATTACATACATCTATTAAATCCAGAAGTGGAAATCTAGTTTAAAGCTGGCCAATGACAAGACAACCTCAAAGAAATGATGGCCAACTCTGTAGAATGAATTGGACGGTTTTAAATTGATTGGCATGGCTTGATCATTGACTTAGTATAAGATTATACACAACAAATGCAGGTTATTTCTAATTAACCTAATCTTCACAACATAAATATGTTCAAAGACTATCATCACTGCCTGCAATTAGTCTGCTAAGATCTTAGCTAAGCACTTTAAGGTTTAAAAAAATTAAAAATCATATTCCCACCATATTAGTTCTTTATAATTTTGTTTGATTTTTGATATAAGGAATTATCAATATACTTTGACAATTTGATTTATTCAAGTTACTGTTCATATCTTTGAGCCTTACTTATAGACACAAGATTTCAGCCAAGCACCATCAGGTTATCTTTAGGTATCAATTATAACATCTATAACAATCAAAAATGAGAATGAGCTTACAGACATGACACTGAAACACTAGTTCCCATACAATCAACAAAATTAAGCAACAATGAACCTGGTACTTAAATGGGCAATTGCTTGAGAATACAAGGTGCTGTAAGCTTTAATAGTGTAAAGGATAATGACTTGAAACAGTTAATCAAAGAGTCGAGTTCCAATTCAGCTCAGGTTCATTATATTCACTTACACACAAATACCTTTGGGAAAAGTATGAATCCACTTATTCTTCTTTTAGATATTGGTTAATTAGTAGGAATTGTAACAGTAAATCATTATTATAACCCAAAAAACATTTTTACAATGTAAAAATATTTTCTGACTTTAAATAACCAGTATAAATTTGATAAGCCATAAAAAACAAATCAATCAATCAAAAATGAGAACAAAATTTTGAATAAATTGAATATGTCAAAGCATATTGAAAATTCCTCATCTCAAAAATCAAACAAAATTATTTCAAAAAGCAGTACAAACCAGTGATAATTAAATGCCAAAACTATTAAATATCTGGATCAAGTTGTGAAATCCATATATACTCTGGTATAACAGAACAAGAAACAACATCACAGGAGCAAAAATCACAATAATCAACACATATGAGATAGTATATCAGCCCAAAAAATAGACACATGATTATGACCAGAGAATATTTGTCCAAAAGATTTTATCTGGAATAACATTTGTAAACTGAATAATATGTTTATTCTTGTGTAGCAACTTCACTAACCTTTGGCAAAATATTGCAAATATTCCCTTGTTTCATTCAATAGCTGAAGATCAGTGCAAACCAATGAACAAACATTTATGACAACTTCAAGTACAATTTGAAAAAGAAGCCATCAATCCTTCAAATCTTGTCTGTCGTAATTTTCTTCAACACTTTCTGAATCTCATCTTCAATTATAGGGCCCTTGCACCAAGATGCTTCAGTCACCTTGAGGCGAAGAGAGTCTGCTATACAGGTGTTAAACTGAGCAAATATTAGACTGCTGAAAAAGCATCAAGTGGGAATCATGAAATTTCTCACATATGCTTTTGCTTATAGTCAAACATTGTCGATATGGCAATGTGACACTGGCAAAATGCCAGTCTGTAGCACTCTGAAATTCTTTTGCAAACAAATCTGCAGTCATATTTGTTGCTTCAGAAGATATCCTTTTTAATCTAACTACCAGAGATTGACGCTACTTGTTAAGTGAGGAAACAAGCTCTTCCTTAGTCATAGCTACTTCACCTACATTTCCTGATTTAACAGTCTTGTCTACTCTAGATTTTGTCATCTGCACTGTTAATCTATCTAGGTTGAGTCAGTAAGTATAATTGGCAGTAAACAACCTAGTTCTACTTTTCAAATTGTCCCACCACTTATCCCCCAAAATAGAATCCCATCAATTCCTGGTTTAATGTTAGTATTAGGTGGTCATGAAAATCCTACACATAAAATAAGGATGTATTAAATTTCTACTATCCTAACAACCAAGGTTTAGTCTTATTTAAGTTTATTAGTACCTGGACTAGCCTATGTCAGAATAAAGTATACTATTAAAACTTGGAAAATCTAAGAATTATAAGTCAACTATCCTAAGTAAATCTTAGTCAATTTAGCTAGAATGTCACATCATACCCAAGCTACCCATATCTGTTCAAGTCCATCCTACTCTCTACAGATGATAATTTTGAAATTTACCAACAAGTCTGCCAATAAATTCATGAAAAATTTTGCATCCATGTTAGAATATGCAGTCTAAATTGGGATCAAGTATGGCATTCCAATCACCTGCTGATATAATCAGCCATAACATCACAATGGAGCTGCTCCATGAAAAAAAAAAAAAAAAAAATAGCAGCCCATTTTATGTTGTCAATAAAATGCTTTCTCTTTCAAGGTAAAAGCATCAAACCTGCCAGATCTGCAATGACAAGCAAACATCACACTCAAAGAACAGTTTACCAGTCAAAATACTCCTCTCTATTATCAAAATATACAAACAGTGAAAAATCATCAATAGAATCTTCTCATAGTAACTTGCAATAAAATGGGTCTCTTGCAAACAACATATATCAACACCAAGGTTCTGAAGATTGTGAAGAAGTCTTGCCCTTCTAAAATCAACCATTCAAAGTAGCAAACCAGAAATCCATAATTGGTTTACTGGCCTTCTACAACTGAGAAAAATATACTATGGATGAGAACACCAATGTGTCTTTCTTCAATAGCCTTCATTGTTGATGTTCTCCACTTTGAGGCTCAATATTGGAAATATCAAGAGAAATCCATTTGCTTTGGCATGACAGTGATATACAGCCAGTATACACATATTCAAGGGAAATTTCAAGCACTTGCAAACTGTTAGCTACTCTAACAAAGTTTTAGCGTAATGCTGAAGTTTCAAGTCTTTCAAATCAATTACCCCCCCACACACACACACCATGCTACTACCTTCTGCTATTTATATATAGAAATAAATCTGGTGTCGATCCCAATGTTTTTGGATTAGGAACAACTAAAAAGTTCAATATATATATTTTAAACATAGTATATTCAGGTAACAATCCTACATTTAAACATTTTATTAAATAGAATAGATAAGGAATGTTTGTTAAACTTTCTGGTGAGTTTCTCTTGTTGTTAGACAGGTTGTTTTATGTTGGATGGAAACCTCTAAAGAGACTTGTTGGAACTGTTTGTAATGTTCTGAGCATTTTTAACTATTCCTAGTCATTAGTAAGAAAAAATGGTACAAGAGAGAGCTGGTGGAACATTTATGCTGTTAACTGTCTAGGGTTTGAAATGAATGCATGTTCACATATAGTAATGAAATAGCTTTTAGCATCATGTAACATGTGTGCTAGGCTTGGCATTACTAGCTGATTGATCAGATATTTCTAAATGCCCAGATTTTCTCTCTAGTATATCTGGATTGACATGGTAGATATTTTCTCATTAACTTGTACGTTTTTTGCTATGTTTATAGTAGATGAGCTGCTATATTTTTTTTTTTTAAATTTGTTGATGTTCTTGGCAGTATGAGTGGAAGAGAAGGCAGGCAGGAAATCATGAAGAAATGGAAGATTGTGAGACAAATGAGTGAAGCTGGGGTTATGAGTTCAAACTATGTAGTAATTTTTTCTTTTGTTGAGTGGGGAGGAATTTGTTAGTGTCTTTTTTAGGAAGATGGGATAATGACAGAAACAGTACCCCACACTAGCCTGTTCTTTGCTGCATCTGATTTTTTTCATCATCATCATAAGTGATACTTCCTTTCTGCCCAATTCCCAGTATTGAGCTGCAACAATCACAACATTCCTGTCCTTTCCTATTACCTGCTATTCTATCTCAAACTTCTTCAAGTTTGTTACAAATTTTTTTGACAAAGAAGTACAGAGAAAAAGGTGGGTAATGCATACCAATGTATAATCTAGCTACAAGTGGTAGACAACATTATTACAAAATGTATAGAAAATGACCTCAGCTTTCAATTGCTAGTACTACAGAGGCATCTTCCTTTGAGCAAGCTGTGAACAGGTGACCAAAATTCCCCACAGAACCAGCTGGGCTTCTTCCAGAGATGATGTCAAACAGTTTCCAGTCATTGATGCCCAAATAGTAATGAAGCTGAACTCTTAAAACAATCATGTGCCCAAAACTCTACTCCCTATATTTACAGTCAGTATTCACAACCATAATTTCCATGAATTGAAAGAAATACGTGACCAACTGAGTCCTTAATATGTATCTAGGAATCTTATATATCAAGCCCTGTTTAGTCTATGCTGGAATATGCATTCTTTTGCTACTAGATCTGCTATGATTAGGACCAGACTGTTCAACATTGGGCAACAGTATACTTCACATGGAAGAGTCCAAATCTTTTTTAACCTGTAAAACTTTCAACTCCACCTAAATTCAACAGCAATGTTATTGCATGGTACTTTGAGAACTTGATAACCTTATTTTTCTGTCAACCATAAAAACAATATTTTTTTCTTAATAGTACTCAATTAAGGTAGATCAACAAGCAATAAACTTACTTTTACCAGGGGTGCATATAGCTTGGCCTATTGCACAAATTCTATGACAGTAATAATACATTGGGGTTAGCATATTCCAGGCATTATGTTGAGAGTTTCCGCTTGTCTATTTTTTTTTAGCAAGTTCATTTATATTTTTGTTTTCTTTTAAATTATTTTCATTCCCCCCTCCCCACTTTCTATTTTTTCTTCTAAAACACTTTTTGTGATGGGGGATTTAAAACAAAGCCTTCATGGACTTGCCAACTACTTTGTCAGCCTTAAAATAAAGTTACAAAAACAAAAATAGTTTTCAGTTCGTACAGCAAAGCCATGCAACTCTGTCAGTTCAAGTTAATCCATATTTTACTTGGCATAGCCTCTAACAAAAGTGTGATTGTAGTCTTATAATCAAAACTAACACCAGCATTCATTTCAATATCGTTTTGCCCAATACACAATTTTGTGTTATCACATGTTAGTTTTTTTTGGTTTGTTGTGAAGTAGAGTTTGGCACTAATCAGTCGCTAGACTCGTACTACTGGTGGTTATTCTCCGAGACCACCTATAAGAGTGTTCACTTATACCTATGCAAATTATGCATACTAATTTGCTAGTATCACTACATCTCCCTGAACCTTAAGGGCTTTATTCCTCTCATAGATCTTGTACTCCTTCTCCTGCTATTTTCCTCACTCTGCTCTATTTCTCTCTCTCCTGTATTTCTTTCCCTGGGAGACCTCGATCTGTCCCGGGCTAGGCTGTTGTCATATGTGTTTTCTTGCATAATCTGGTCTTCGTCCGAACTTTCAGACTCCTTTTGGCCCTCTTCCTCCTGCATTGTTTCCTCTTCCGACGTTTCCTTCTGTAATGGTTGTTCTACCAACTCATTATCAGATGGAATTGAAGACATTTCTTCATTTCGCTCTTCCTCTTCACCCTGGGTCCTTATTTGGTCAGCATGGGCCAACACACTATCGCCATTCTCTCTATTTATTATGGCTGTATTATGGCCTTTTTGCATTATAAACTCGGCTCCTTCTGGATCTGCATCTTTGCTCTTTTTGTACCACATCTTTTCATTTGTAGAGTACGACATTGTTAGCGGACTCTAATCTGTCTTCCCATTAAAGCTGATGGGCTTTTCGAGTCTTCCATATGTGGTATCGTCCGATAACTTAAAAGTAGCCTCGGTATAAAAACTTCTACTTTTTCTTTTTGCTGAGAGCATGCTTTTAACCCCTTTTTTACAGTCTGAACCATTCTTTCTGCTACTCCGTTTGATTGAGGGTGATATGGAGGAGTTTTATATGGTTTACACCCTATTTTTTCTAACCATACGTTAAGTTCTTCCTCACAAAATTCTGGTACATTATCTGATACCAAGGCTTTTGGTACGCAATTTCTAGAAAATATGACTCTTAGAATTTGCTTTATAGTAGAACTTTTCTTGTTTGTAACCCGTATTATTTCAGGCCAACCTGAAAAGAGTCTACTAATATTAATAAGAGTCCCACCATTAACATTATGCATGATCCATATGGACCCGACTCCTTGGCTCCACTTCTTTGGGCCACGAATGTAACTTGTTTGTGTAAAGTTTCTTAATTCTTTACATTTTTTACACTTCTTTACATATTCCTCAATGTCTCTTGAATAACCCGGCCACAAGCTTCTAGTTTTATCCTTTTTTTGTGGCCGCTTACTCCGAGTGTATATCATTATGTACACTTTCTATTATCGGTTTTTCTTTGTGTTTCTGGGGAAACTACCAGGTCCCCATTGCAAATCACTCATGTTTTATTGTTAATTTGTGCCTTATTTCTTTATAAGGTCTTTCCGCCCTAGAACAATTTCCCCACAAATTTTTCCTTATTCTCGATACTATTCTACTTAGCACCAGATCATGTCTCGTTTCCGCAGCCATTCTGTCTAAAGACAAAACATCAGTCTATCAAGTGTAGGAATGAATCTTCAAATTCTTCCTCCGTTTTGTCTTTTGACTCCTTGTAAAACCTCAATCTTGATAGTTCGTCCACATGTGGAATTGAATTTCCTTTGACATACTCTATATCAAAGTCAAATGCCATCAATCTTATCACCCATCGTAGAATTCTTGATGTCATAATTCTTTCCTTGGGTTAAATATAAACTCTAATGGTCTATGATCACTGCTTAATAGAAATTTTTTTCCAATTAAAAATTGTCGGGCTCTGGTAGTTGTCCACACGATAGCCAATGCTTCTTTCTCTATGTTTGAGTAATTAAATTCAGTGTTTGTTAACCTTCTCGACAAATACATTATCGGATGTCCTTCTTGTGATAATATTCCCGATATTGAATGTTCACTTGCATCTGTAGTGAGTGTTATGTCCTTTTTTTGGATCAAACATTTTCACTACAGGTTTCTTTGACATAATTTCTTTCAATCTTTCAAAAGCTTTTTTCTGTTCGTCTGACCACATAAATTCCAGTCTTTTTTCTTAAATTTGCAAACGGTTCCGTCAAGTCCATGTATTTCAGTAAGTATCGCCTGTAAAAATTTACCAATCCCAAAAAAGACTCCAATTCTTTTTTATTTGTAGGTGTAGCTACTTTTAGTATTTTTTCTATCAATGCTTGGTCTGGTGATATACCTTCTTTTGAAATGGAATAACCTAAAAAAGATATTTTGTTAGAATTCCTTACGCATTTTTTTTCGATTACCGTCATTCCAGCATTTCTTAATCTATTCAAGACTAAATCAGTTTTTTCTTTTAATTCCTTTTCATTAGTAGCTTCTATGCATATGTCGTCTTGTTAACAAACCATATTTTGTACATTTCCTAAAACCTGCTCAATGGCCCTTTGAAATATGGCGCTTGCAGTTTTTATACCATATGGCATTCTTTTCTATCTTAGTAACCCTATTGGCGTATTTATCGTGGTTACTTCTTTGAAGTTTTTGTCTATTGGTATTTGGTGGTATGCTGTTTTTAAATCTATTTTTGAAAAAACAGACATCCCTGCCAGTGCATGTAATGCAAGTTCAACATTGGGTATGGGATACGAATCCGAGCATATTTTGTGATTTACTCCTATTTTGTAATCTCCACAAATACATAAATCACCATCTGTTTTCCTCAAAACTACAATCGATGATGCCCACTTGCTACCTCCAGGCGGAACATGTTCAAGAAGGTCTTGTTCTACTAATTTGCATAGTTTTGTCACTACTAATGTCAATAAATGTACTGGTAATTTTCGTGCCTCATAATAAGAGGGGAAACATTTTCTTTTACTTTTAAACTTGCTTCATAGTTTTTTAACTTCCCAGTTTTTCCATTTTTATTTCATTAATCAACTTAGTAGAGTTTATATTAAGCACATCATTTCCAATAAGCCCAGGGTTTTTTTTACAACTTGTAACAATTATAGGTATTACTTCAAATTTTTCTTTTAACTCTAATGAACCTTCAAAGTATCCTAATGTTTTTATAACCGACCCATCAAATTGGCGGAGTTGTAAACTGCTTTTTCGTAAAGGTGGCTTACCAATGTGTTCCCAAAAATTTTTTGGTATCAGTGTTACTTCACTCCCAGTATCAATTTGCATATCTAAATTGCAGTTATTAATTTTGACCTTTACTATAATGTCTTTTTTCTTCTGTTCCAAAGTCTTATTTTTCAATACAAAAACTTCCCTATCGGTGTCGTTTTCTTGAATTCTTTCAATATTTTTCTTTTTTAATTTACACACTGCTTGAAAGTGGTTCTTTTTTAAGCAATTATTACAAGTTTTCCCAAATGCTGGACACTTCCTTTTTCACTTCGTGTTCACGTCCACAATACGAACACCTTATCTTCTTTAACATGTACGTATCAGCGAAATTTAGTTCGCTGGGTTGACTTTTATGATGGTGGTATTTCTGCATTAATTTTTGTTGCTGCATAAAGTCAATACATGTATTTAAAGACATATTTCCTATTTGTAATTGTTCCATTATTTTATATTGGTGTGACGCATTGGACATACCTTCAATTAGTCTTAAATGAATCAAGTCCTCTTCAATAGTCTGTTCGTCTTGTCCAAGTTTTTCAAATTCACAATATCTACTTGCATTTCGTAGATGGTGTAAAAATTTTATAATTGGTTCCTCAATTTCTTGTTTCATCGACATGAATTTTGTTCTTTCTGCCACTACCAGCCTTTTCTTAGGTCTCATATTTCTTCTTATAATCTGACTTATTTTTTCGAAAGTCAGGTCTTCCAAATCTAAGGGATATGCCATGGTGGAGACTTTCATTACCCCCTCGCATCCAGCTGTAGCCAAAAATAAATCCGTGATTTCATTTTCGCCTCCCTTTTCCTTTTTGTCTTTCAACTTTTTTGTTCTTGCAGTGGCAGAGAAACAACGAATCCAAGTATCCACAAATTCTGGATTTTCCAGAGATAATTGGTATCCTATTGGCGACGCCATTGCTGTTAAGTAGAGGTTAGCACTAATCAGTCGCTAGACTCGTACTACTGGTGGTTATTCTCCGAGACCACCTATAAGAGTGTTCACTTATACCTATGCAAATTATGCATACTAATTTGCTAGTATCACTACAGGGTAGTTTTTGTTTTTTTTAACTCCATTAAAAATGAATAATTACATATACCATGTATCTTATGAGTACTTTTAGATGGTTTGTATAAAGAAATAGGATTATGTGCCAGGTTCAAAAAAAATGGTAATTGAAAATAAAGTCAGAAACAAAAGAAAGATAAAATTTTTGATTTTGATTACTTTCTACTCAGAAGTTGTTTTAAACATAATTTGGAAACTTTATCAAAAATTTAGAAGCCTTTTCTTCTAATGACATGATAGTGAACTTATCAAGTATTGAATATAGAAAATCTTTTGAAATAAAGACAATGACATTTATGTACAGGGGAGAATTCAAAGTTGACTTGAGAGTCTAATACAGGAATGGCAAATACATCCACAGTGAAAACAGGAAAACTGACCTGGAGTTTTAGGTGCTTCTACTACTGCCTTCCTTTTTGCACCGGGCCTCATTGATGTTCTCACATCAGGTTGCCTCAAATGTATGTTACTTCAAGGTATGCCATCCAGTTCAATCCTGCACACACTCCTCAAGCTGCTTAAGGGCTATTACAGTGTGAGCATTGTTGACTTTGATGCAATCTTTAAAACATTTTAAATGGCCTATCATGCTTTCTCTTTCCCTTAAAGAGCTTGCCATAAAGAAGTTGCTTTAGGATTCCATCAGTGTCCATCCAGATAACATGCCCTGTCTGTCTGAGTTGGGATTTCAGGATCATGGCTTCAATGTTAGTGGTTTCTGGGTAGACCAGGGCCTGAATGTTTGTGATCCTATCCTGCCATTTCATGCCCAGGATAGAGCACAAGCTTCACATGCAAAAGAGTGCCAACAGTTTGATGTGCCTTCTACACAGGGTCTAGGTCTCATATCTATAAAGAAGGCTGGTGAAAACTGGCTTGTAGACTTTGATTTTGGAGGACTGCTGAATGTTGTGCTGATTCAGCACATGCAAACACAGTCTGCCCTGATCTTGACTTGCTTTTCAAATCCTAGCATTGAGCTCTTTGTCAAAGGAGCTATTGTTGGAAATGACACTTCCAAGATAAATGAATTCCTCCACAATCTTCTGTTCTGTTCCATTGATGGAGATGGTTGGATGGATAGTTTTGAATTAATCACTAATAATATAACATCTAAACTTAAGGATAAACATGTAGTAATTGCCAATCTTTCATATCTGGTACATAATTATATTTTTTCATTCATATATATATATATATATATATATATATATATATATTTTATTGCAATAAAAAACAATAAGCATAATGTTTTGAAATGCTAACATATTTTGAGTGACATTTTTGCTACATGTAATGAATGCTTATATTATACATTACTTATTGAATAACACTTGCCTTCTGCAAGATTAATACAAAGTAATACCTGCATCATTTCGCCAAACATTCTTCAGATACAGTGTCACACCACAGGACCAGGAGCATTGTTACTGTTTTTCATAAATATATTAAATTCATTCTTGCACTTTTTCACCTCATCTAAAAAGACTTCAAAAGAACAACCTCTTCTCTGAATATAACCATATTTTCCCCAACCATTACATTACCTTTTTTTTCCCTTTTCATTATAAAATAATCTTATTTATAATTTATTAAAAAAAAAAGTTATACTAAGCAAATATAACATGGTATCAACTTTGCACCTTAAGAATTAATATTTTGATTAGAATTAACTGTAGATCAGTTAAAAAATGCTCTGAAAGTCTTATTTTTACTAACATTTGATCCCTTCTTCTACTGTTGTAATATCAGAAGGAAAAAAAAATAGGCATGGAAGGAAATTACATTTTTGATATTATCCAGATGAATAAAACATAAAACTAAACATTTATTGAAAAAAAATACTCAAAAAAACCTTTGCTCACAACACATTTGTTTTTCTTAAAAAGTATTTATAGATTGTGAGCAAAGGAGTTAGGCTGTAAATTCCAAAAAATAGAAGATATTTTTAAATAGTTATCCAGAAAGTATTTAACTATAAGAATAATCATTAAATTTTGCCAATCAAGTCTAAGATAATGTTACCAACATAACAGGTGTCAGCTGATGAATTTGGGAATAGTGATTCTTCTTTCCCTTGAACCATTAGAGTTCAGCAGCAAACTTAAATACCAGATTCAGGTCAATTAAACAGATTAATCATTGTTGGTAAACTATTCAACACCAAACGAGGAGTTATAAACTATAATATGGACATCAGGTTATTGAGTAGTCAAATTTAAAATATTAATGTCCTGAATTGCAATTCCCTTGTATATAACAATGAAAGAAGTAATGGGTTTAAGTACTGATATAACTTGATCTAAATTATTAAATATATGCTCGTTACACACACAGATGGAAAAAAACTTCTAAATTAAATTGCTCTATAGATTAAAAGAGAAAAAAAAAGCTGATGTGTTTCATCATTCATCTTATAATTTATGGCTATTTTGAATTTGAAAAATATGTATATACCAAGTTACTTCTACTCTAACCCTTATGACTAGAACTTAAGGCATATATTTAAAACCTTAGGTTCTGTAAATAGTTCTTTTACTCTCCACATAATTTTTCTTTCAATAAGAATTCATGAGAGAAGTAAATGAATGTGGACACAGATTGATATTAACTATTGAGAAATTACATTTAAATTTTCTACTTGTATATAAACATGTGGTTCAGCAAGAGAAATTTGACATGACCTATAGCAGTATATTTACAAAAAAAAAGTTAAAGAGAAATCAGGAAAATGTAGTATTTAAATACAAAATTAAAATAAAAATAACGAAAAATTGAATACCGATATGATAACCTCAATCTAAGATTAATGAATTTGGAAATTAGGGAGATTCCTATAAAAATAAAATGAACTGCCTTCATTTTAGAATAAAGTGTTTAGTTTTTTACTAACTCCTAATAAAAAGGTCTATTCGAAGATTGTGGTCATTTTTACAAGACACATATTACAAAAAATACATATAGAGGAATCGGTAGAAAATATACAAATATATGAAATACTGCTATAAATAGATGAGTAACTATCCCAAATTGTATTTAACTCCTTTACAGAATCAAATAAATGCTCCCTAATTTTTTTTTTTTTTTTTATAAGCCCTAGTCATAGATGTATACAGATATTACTGGGTGATGTTTACCATGTTCTGTAAAAACTGAACAATGATGAATAAAGAAATATGGTATAAAAAAAAAAAAAAAAAAAAATTATGAAATTAATCTGAAAACTAACAGTTGAGACTTTCCATCTTTACCATAAAATGAAGTTCATTTATTTTATTTAATAATTCTTTCATTTTTCTAAGGTGATACAAGACACAACTGATGTAAACAAATATAAATAGGTAGCAATATCGAAGAATTTATTATTTTAATCATGTGCTCTTCAGATATCCTACATGAACACTGAGTTTCAAAGTAATCTATTATTAAAACATAGCTGCTTTTCAAATGCATCTAAAATAAATCATAATATCTCTAACATCAATTTCTCTTTATTCAACTAAAGATCTATCAATATTCTCCCATGGACTTCAAACTTATATCTTAACTCCAGATAAATAAATTAAACTGTTATTAGATATTATCCTGTAATTTACAAACAAAAAAATATAAAACCCTGGACAAAATTATGGGGCAGATGTAGAAAATTTAGAAATAGGATTTAAACTCATACATATGTTAGCTGAAAACACTATAATAAGCATTCTTGAATTGATGTTTCACTGGCATTTATGGTAACCAATAATGATTTGTGTTAATTTTTACTTAATTAGCATAAGTGGCAAAATCATTTATTTGAAATTTAATCTGTAGTGCTAAATCTTATCTAATTTTTTTAGTAACAAGTTTAGTATCAATTTATAAGTGCTACTTTTTTGTTGAAAATATCTCCAAAGAAAAACATTCCTGAAACTAAAAGGACTGAAATCATTGCATTGTTCAATGAAGGGTTATCCCAAGTCAAAATTGCAAGAAAAGTGAAATGTTCAAGAAATGGTGTACAAACAACCATTAAAAGATATAACAAAAACAATTCTTTCAAAAATCATGATGGTCAAAGCCAGAAATGCTGTACAAACTCAAGGGAAAACAGACTGCTAAAGAGGGTATCTCTAGATGATAGGAAAAAAACTTCTAATGTGACTGCTGAATTTTGAGAGGCAACAAAGTTATATCAACTTGCACAGTGAGAAGGAGGTTAGTAGAAGCAGGCCTCAGAAGATGTAAGGTTAGAAAAAAAAAAAAAAACATTGCTGTTTGAGGTTAAAAAGAAAAGAGATTTCTTTTGCAAAAGAGCATGAAAATTGGACAACTGAGGATTAGGCCAAAGCTACTTTGAAGTAAGTTCCTTTATTAGTTGAAACTAATTTATTGAGCATAATTGATTTTATTACACCTATTAATACTCTATTTATATTGAATAGAAAATTATCCCTAAAATTTTTATTTTTATCAGATTTTTGCAGCCCCCGGAGCTGTTCATTGAAGAGTTGGGGAAACATGATACTTAATGTATTGCCCTAACTGTAAAATTTGGAGGTGGGAGTATAATGGTTTGGAGCTTCATGTCATCGTCCAGGACAGAAATATTATTCACATGTGAGGGTAGAATGAATTCAAACACATACACAAGCATGTAAGGCCAATATTACCAACCTTCATTAGAGAAAATTTTCAACAATAACATACCAGATGGAGTAATCTTCTAACAAGACAGTGCACCATGCCATACATCCAGAATTTCGAAGGGTTGGTTTGAAAAAAAAAAAAATGAGGGTAATGAAGTGGCCTCCTCACTCCCCTGACCTGAATCCTATTGAACATTTGTAGTCATGCTTAGGTAAAAGAGTGAGGGTGCACAAATATTCTTTAAAACATGAATTAGAAGCCAAACTTCATGAAGAACAACTTGTGCTAAGCTGGATTCCAATATGCAAAAGAAGCCCACACCAAGTATTAAATATAGGTTAAATTTACTTTAAAAGCTTTGTTATTTTTCTTTAAATGATAAAAGAAATTGCTTTAACTTGTGTTGTGGTACGATCCACCTAATTTACATAGTGGAGTACCGCTCATATAAATATGATTGGTACCGGGAAGACGGGGGAGGAAGAAGAGATCCAATCCAGAGACTCTGCCCGACTGCGACTAGTCAACCCATTCTACAGCAACGGTCTTCCCAAGAATATACCAAACTATCTGTAAATATTGTGTACACGTTCTTGTGTCAATACATTTTGTTTAAGTACATTTTGTGTTGTATCATTATTATTATTCCATACTTTATTCAAGTTTCAACAACTTGTTTTTAAATGATTTTTCAAATTTATATATATATATATATATATATATATATATATATATATATATATGAGAGTAACATTAAAACATGTTGGCAATAACAAAATGTTGACATTAGAGCATATATATATATATATATATATATATATATATATATATATATATATATATATACACACACACCTCCACAAAATTGCTAAAAAAAAAAAATCAGCGCATACTGTAATTAAAATAGTTTTGTCAAAATCTTTGTTATTATTAAGAGGAAGGATCAAAGTATTTTTTAATTATTTAATTTTTTTTTTTTTTACTCCTTTTTAGAACATTTTGATTAAAAAATTTTATTTTTTTTTAGTCAGCAGTTGTACTAACTTTAAGCATAGCAAATTTCAGCCTCCTTTATTTGTGGTAACAGACACATTTGGAAATTTTTACAAAAATCAAATGTCTGATTTTGATTAAATTTTCAGGACTTATTCACAAATAAATGAAATTATATTTTTATTATAAAATCTTGGTAAAAATATTTTTTTAACATGCATTTCACCCACATATTTAATTTTATGAAAACTTGAGAAATTCAACATAATTTTTAGTGACTTATTTAAAAGCAGAATTCTTTTTTGCAAAATCAGACCCCATCTTAAACAATATCTGAATTAAAAAATAAAACTAAGGCATTATTAGAGAAGCTCTTAATTATTTTGATGAATATATATTAAAAACAATATTATCTGAAGATAAAAATTTTTTTTTTAATGAAAAATGAATTTTTACAAGATTTGTTTTCATTTTTTACAATTTTAAATTGAATAATTTATAAGTTTTTAAATCTTTTAGAATTCAGTTTCAATGTGATCATTCTTAGGAAATATTGTTATTAAGTAAAACTATATTTACTAATCATATATTGTAAAACTTATTACAATTTGATGACCCTGAATATTTTTAAAAGAATTTCAATTTGTTTTTATGTGTGTAATAAATGTGCAGAATTTCTAAGTATGGATGTACAAACCAATAAATCTATCATTAAAAGGTCACATGTTTTAAGGGTTGTCCTCCTTTACAAGAAAGAAAAATAACAAAAAAACATGTGAACTTTTGCTCCACCAATCTTAACTATGATCACATTTGGTGGTCAATAAATCAGTTAACATATCAGAAAAACAAGACCCCATGATTAAGAAATGCTTGTATACAACATTTTATGCTCTAAATAAGTAATATTTGCTTCAAATCAGATTAATTTAACATTAAATTTGCTAATTTTCCTCAAATAATATTTCAGAAATATATATTTTATTTTTGCAAGGTTCTTAAAACTGATAATTAACTTTTGTTTACAAATGTGTCAAAAATGACTGTTTTTATGGATTTTACTGGGGGGAAAAAAATCAATTCCAATTAATAATTTCTGTTTAAAATACACAGGGTATTTTGCTGACTGGAAATAGTAAATTTTAAATCCTTTAGCTTAATTAAAGCTGAAATGAAAGCTTCAAGAAAGTTTTTTATTTTTTAAAAATTCATATATATATATATATATATATATATATTTTAAGCAGAGTAAACAGAAATATCTTTTCACACTGATTTTCAAAGATATTCTTTGTTTAAACTTTCTTTTTTGGCCAAAAATTTTTCACAATTATAGATGTGAAATTGATGTTATGATTCTTATTTTCTTTTTCAAGCAATGAATTGAGTTAAAATATTTTTCTGTGCATATCTTATGAACATTTATATAAATCATTTAGTAGTAAATTAATGACAAAATGTAAAACATTTTACTGATGGGTTTTGCTCCAAAAATGCACTTCTTCAGGCTAATAACTGTTTTATCATTGAAATCAGTCTTATATATAAAAATTGGTAAAAAAAATGAGAAGATGGTCAAGGGAGAAATACAACAAATGCCAGTTACAGTAGATCACATGAAAATGTTAAAGAAACAGATACTCAATCAGAATTTGTAGTATTTCATCCCTCAACATTTTCTTCCTATTTTTGTATGTAAAACTGATTCCATCAACAAAACTGCTATTAGTCTGAAGTTCTTTCTTGTACTGAAACATGCCACTAATATGTTTTTTTTTTCCATCTCATCATTCATTTACTCACTATGTGTGAGTGTGTGTGTGTGCATGGTAAAAATTTAGATTGAGTGTTTACAAATATAGACAGTGTGAACATAGGAATCAACACTGCATGGTGACTGTCAGTTTCTTACTTCAGTATAAAATTAAAACTCTGAAGACAACATTGAAACATAAAACTGATAGTCTCTATGCAGTGTTGTTTCCTGTATCCTGTGTCTTTCATAGAAAATAAACATATATATAACTTTTAACATATTTTTAAGTTTAATGAATATATTCATCTTTGTCAGTATTATACATACTTTTTGTTTTATTTGATGTTAATTAGCACTTACAAGTTTATGATTGACTAATGAGGCAGCCATAAGTTAAAAGCAAGAGAAAAATATGCCAAATAAAATGTGCATAAAAAACTGAAAACTTGCCAAAAATCCTAGATGATTGCATATAGGCTCAAGAAGTTTTTTCTTATGTAAGCATAATATAGTAAAAATATCAAACACTTTAAACAATAAACTAGGAGTATTAATTGACTATAATTATGCAATGTGATACAACAGAAAAATCATAAAAACATATCTGCAGTACTTTAAATGCTAGAAATTACATAATAGCCACAACACACACCCCAAAAATCCTGGTTTGTTTTAACAGTGTTCACAAATTTATTAATCCCATTCCAGCCAATTTCTACAAATAACTAACTAGACTATTAATGCAAGTATGTGTATGCAAAAATAATTGTTAATAAAAGCAAATACATTTTCTAATATAGCATTAGATTCAGAGTATCAAAAATAAAATTTCAACACCTTGAAGAATGATATTGATCTTAATATAGTATATGCATGCTAGGGGATGGTAGATATTCTGATAAAATTTCCAAAGTTTTTGACCATCTTGTGATATAGTGACACTCATACCAGTGTACTGTGTCCTGAACTTTAGATATTATAGAGCACCACACATTGCAACACTTGCTCACTTTTGGTATTTGTGGAGGGAATGCTGAACAGTTCTATGTATGTCCACAAGCTTGTTTAAGTTTTTCTGCTGCTACAGAATACAATTAGAAGTTGATATACAATTCTAGCAGGATAATACCCACTTACATGAAGCTCATACTACAACTTCCCTTTTTCAGCATCATCAACAGACCTGTCTCCATAAAATATTTATGGGATATGATAGGACAATGCCCAACTTTTTCACAATTAGCCTACATACAGTTCTTGTTGCATTACATTAACAGGTACATGAGGCATGGAACTATATATTGCTGTATGGTATTCCCCATATGTATGATTGTATGATGTAAAAGTACAAACACATACTGAGAATAAACAGTGTATTAATATGGAGGTTTGAGTACTCTTGATACAATCCTTATTTTGGAACATATGCACATATTAAGCTGTATATGTGATCATTTTTCTATAATCCATTTACATTACCTATATCTTGAGTAAATTGCAACATACGTATTCAAGACGTGTGTTTGCATAATGGTTATCAGCAAAGAAAGTAGAATTGCTATGCCAAATTCAAATGTCTATGTAGTTTGTTGAATTAACTTTTAAACTAATATCTTCAGGAAAGGTATGAATCTATCACTTATCCTTTCCAGCTATGGATTAAAAAGCATAATAGACTGGAATGTCTAGCTTTGAGTAGCAGCCAGACTAGGAAAAGGATAATTGAGAAGTTGAAACTGTGGAGAAAGCAACAGAAAACCACTTCACTATATTTCACAAAAAATCACAAATGACAAAGAAAAGGAACCTGTAGAGAGTCATGATTTCCTATGTCCTAAAGGACAGAACATTTTTTAAAAAAATGAAAAGTGAGAAAAAAATTCAGGATGTTGCAATTTTATTTTCTGTCAGTTAATATACCTCTTATATAAATGCTTTTTTCACAAAGACATCAATCTAACTCTTTTCACATTCTCCTATTTCCAGTCTTTTGGATCATGGTTTTGTTACTAGCACCATAACAAAAGGTCGGCAGGGGAGGAGAAAGAAACGGTGATGCTGCACAAGTGATCTCATCTAAAATCAAAAGAAAATTCATGCTTACAAAAAATAAGGAAAAAAAAAAATCATACATATTTCAAGCATGCATTCTTATATACATTGCTATAGAATAACCAGAGTAATAAGTAGCAACTGAGCTTCAGTAGTCTCATCAGATCTAGACTCTCATATGGATGCCATGCATAGTGCCCAATTCATTCTGAAATATCTAAACTATCAGCTATATACAACAGTTTTCTCAGATCACTGATTAAAAATATTTTCCAACAAATGAATCCTCTACGACAACAATCCTTCATCAGATCTACAGATTGGCACCACCAACTCAAAGAATTTTACCAAATAAAAATCACATCACACTAAGATTTCCAATAAGAGCAACAATTAAAATGGATAACACATAACAGGAAGAGAAACTCATCATATAATCAAGATGTTGACTGACAACACAACCTTAAACAAAAGGTTAAGAAGGAAACGTCCATAAATAATAAAGCAATAACAGTGGATCTAAGCAAATCATTTTCTTAAATAACTGGTTTGAAGAGAATGATTTTATAAAATTCAACTGATCATAACATTAACTGTTTGGTCAATGAATACCAGTGAATTACAATTATCATTTATCTGCATGCTATTATAGACTATAGTGTTTGTTTATATATGCATTCTGATTAAATCACTTAATCAATGTGTGTGATATATGTTATTTATATATTAGTATCTATGTATTAGCAATTCATCATGAATGCATATGTACAAGCTAATGTGTATACAACTCTGCATGTTTACAAATGAGTTTAAGTTAATAGCTAACAAAGAAGAAACAAATATATACAAGCAGCAAGCAACAAAAGGGAAACCCAACTGATGCATTATACCCCATTAAGAAAATACAAAAACTCTTCTTCTCTCTTTCCCAAATGATAGGATCAGCCACTCAAATCCATTACAAGAATCCAATTTCTGAGACTTTTCTGTAAAAATCGAACGTTCATCTTTAATTATTTTTTCCGTATAGATAATTACACTTTTCATTTTGTCATTATCTTTTTAAGAAGAATTTTATGTTTGAAAATAATGCCAGAATAATAATTCTTATAGAGTGAATCCTTGAAATGTCATTAACAAAATACGTTCTCATAAATGCACCCACCTCTTTCATTTTTCAATCTGTAAAGAAGATTTTAGAGATGACGGAAATTTATTCAAACTGTTCACCTATCATAAAAGGAAAATTTATATTTTGATCAACAAATCTTCTTCAGGTAGTGAGAAGGGGTTTAATGGTAAAACAAAAATCAATTTTATTTTCCAAATACATTTTACCAGTTGAAGTTTTGAACATACAAGTATAGAATTATGACAAGTGTCAGATGAGCCTTATGCAAAATGTGAGAAGAGGAAAAGAAATGTGCATTAAAAGAGGATCTTTTATTCCAAGAGCTAAAAAAGAAAGCTAAAGAACCATCTCTGTAAAAACATATGAAAGTGTAATATTTCTGACAGTACACTGAAACATTCAGGTTGCACTGTATAAATAAAAGCTAAATGATGCCAATTTTATTGTTCACAGAATTCAAACATAGCTTTGCCTTCATTTGTAATGCAATACAAAGCAAATAAGCAATGACTACAAAGACATTGAGGTTGTTATTCATCCACTCGAAAACTACACTTATCTTTCAATCAACCACCTTGATGGGGCTGTTGTTGATTGCATTTCTATCTTGCTACTTCAAAGTGATAGCATTCTTTTGCAAAAGTCAGAAGCAACATCTCTCTCTCTCTCTCTCACACACACACAAAATAAATGTTATTACTTCCTCCAGCAGAGACACTGTTATTACACTCTAAATTATGGCAGGTATTTCCTTTCCTGTTTCTCATTATGGTATGTTACTACTGAAGATAGTAACATGTCTTCCAGATCCACTTGCCTGTTACAAAAATTACATTTTATTTGTTTAGAAGAGGCTCACCTACTCAATGCAGATTAGCAAGTCCTGAATTCTTAATTGAAAGCTAAAATATTATAGCATGATGCATTGAAAGAGAAAATAGAATTATAGATTTTCAAGTTATAGATTTTATTATAGTGCCAAGCAGCACAAAAACATTTGCGGGAAAAAAAAATCTCAAATCAGGTTAATGGGCTCCTCTTATCTAAGAGTTCATCTAATGCTTGCAAAATCTGCCCTAGCAACAGTGTATAAAACACTAACTACCACCACTACTATTGCAGCAATACATTTTGTATAAGTAAATCTAGATCTCCAAATATTGCATTAAATTTTCTTCAATGCTATACAACAATATTATTTATTAAAGAAATAGAAATGGAGAGAAAGACAACAAACAAGAGACTTACCTGGATTAGGTTGAAGAAATTCATGTGTTTTATTCATTATGTCTGTCACCATTAAACCAAGGACGTCGACTTTCTGTAAAAAGAAAAATAAACAAATAAGTAAAAGAAAAAAAAGAATTAGGGTAGTCAGACAATACTAAAAGAAACGATTTAGATCAAATCAAAGCAATTAAGCATTCTACACACTTGGGATAATCATAAAGCACTGATTATTTGAAGTTAATCCAATTAAAACCATCCTATTGAGAATTGTGCTACAAAGGTTTCTTCTTGGGTTAAATCAGCTTTGGTGATTTTGTTCCTTCTCAGAAATACCAGGCAAAACCACAATCTTCTTGGTTCATATTAGCCTGTTCAACTGCTATAGTCCACAAGAATCACTTCTTGCAGGTGTTCCAGCATGATACTTTCAATCACAACAGATACCTATTTGTGTCTGCTTATAATGGTTGTAAACATGTCATCGAAGAGGTTAAGTCTTTGTTTGCTGATAGAATGAGATACTGTATTGCCACAAACAGGTTTGGATCTGGCAGCTCTATAATAAAGTCTTGAATGAGAGTAAGTCTTTTATCCCTCCTCTTTTCACTCAATTTGGAACTGTTAATATCTTCTACTGATAAAACAAAATGTCAGACAAATTCTTTTCAAATTCTATTTTGACTCACCTGGAGAATCTTTGCCTGACTTTCCACTTAAAGTATCCTATTGAGTGATATATATCTAAAACCCATCCATGGTTTCTGTTATCAACTCCTCTAAACTGGATTACCTCAAGGCATGTGAATGTGATGGCATCCCTGCGCTAGTCTTTAAGCAATGTGCTGCTGAACTAGATCCTGTTCTCTAAACTGAACAATAAGAGCCTTGCTGCTTCTTGCTTTCCTGATTGTTGGAAATCCTCTCATGTAGTTCCAGTCTTTAAGAAATCAAGCAAACATTCTATTAGCATTCTACTTCTTTTTGGCAAAGTACGAGAGGTTCTAATCAACTCTGAATTGGTTAAGCATCTCACATTGCAGAGTCTTCTTTCAGATAAACAATATGGCTTTCATTTTTCTAGGTTAACTGCAGATAATTAACAATCATTGTTGAAAAAGTCTATCAGGCTTTAAATAACAATGGTAAAGTTCAGGCTGTTGCTTTGGATATCTTAAAGACATTTCACAGGTTTGGCATACTGGACCTCACGAGTTAAAAGATTATGGTATTTCTGGACAATTTTTTGGGTGGATTCAGTCTTTCTTATCAAATTGAAAAATGAAAGTTATCTGAATGGCCTTTTTTCTAGATCTTTTGTCCATTGGCTCTATCCCTTGAACTCTATCCGTATTGTTCCTAATTTTCATCAACAACCTTCCTGATGGCATCAGTTCTCAACTTGGTATCTATGCTGATGAGACAACTAGTTACTCCTGTCTTAATTGTAAGTGATCATTTTGATAATGCCAAATGGGCAGCTAATTTAAAAATTACCTTCTTTCTATTGTTAACTGGACAAGGGATATGATTTGTCAATTTTAATGCCTCCAAATATGAAAACTGTTTTCTTTAATTCTGAGAGACCCTTTCTGATCAGCATGGCTAATGCTAACCTCCAGTAGAGTGATTCATTGCACCTTCTCAGATTAACATTTTCCACTGACATGAAGTGAAAAGATATCGAATCAATTATTAGGTCTGTTGCTAGGAAAGTTGATTCTGTGTCGTGCTCGGCAATTTTTCTCACCCAAATCTATTTTACATATTTACAAGTTTGCCATTTTTCCATGCATAGAATATTGCTGCCACATATAGTCTGGTGCTCCTGCTATATATTTAGAGATTCCTAATAAAATCCAAAGAAGAATCTGTATTGTCATTGGTCCTGGCCTGGCATCTTGGCTTCAGTCACTTTCACACTGCCGTAATGTAGCTTTCCTTTGACTTTTCTATAAATACTTTCACGGTAATTGTTTTGATGAAATCTCTTCTATGTTACCCAGACTCTATAAATTTAAGCTCAGTCCCAGGTTTGGCAGTAAGATCACATCATTTTACAGTTGAAATGGCTAGATGTAACCATAACTTCTATGGTAACAGTTTTTCTTACACTTCTCACTTATAGAATTCTCCTTGCTTTCCAGTTAACTTTGATCTTCAAAAATTTAAATGCAATGTCAATCATTAGATTTTATCTTCTTAATTTCTGTCCTTTTATTGTTCTCACTCATTACTAAGGTTTTCCTTATATTCTTTCACACTCAGTAACCCACTACGTGTTAGTGGCTTTTTGCCTTGTTTGGAAGAAAAGATTAATATATATAATTAATATATATAAAGTAGAATCATTTTTTTATTATTATTTTCTTGTGACGTTATCAACTGGATGGCAGCCACAATTCTTTGTGTTTGTAATTAAAAAGTTAGGCTCATTTGCAGAACATTTAAAATTAACATTTTTTAAAATATCTACATAAAGATATTAACATGTCAACAACATTTTAGTATTTTTTTTGTTTTTGGAAGATTTTTTTGAGCTTTTAATATTATAGATATAAAAAAAAATCCCATTTATACATTTGACAGAAATACTGACAGTAGCTTTAAAATCACAGGATATTGATTATGGAACATTCATTTTTGTGTATTTGTGAAAGAAGGAAGTGAGGGTTATAAAAGTGAAGTGTTTTATTTGCTTTAAGCTGGCAATTTGATCTTTTGCTTCATATACAATAACTAATGTATAGCACATAAGAAAAGATTATGGGTTTTGTAATATTTTTATTATCTAAACTGCCAACTCCATAACATTGACCTTACAAGTTATTGATAGGGA